>WEKX01025952.1:506002-605418 GCA_013390025.1 Pitta sordida
GCCCGCCCGCGCCTCCCCCCGCGCTTTCCCTTCCTGTTATTTTCTAGGTACACAGATCGGTTTCTATGAAAATAGGAGAGCAGAGAGCGCTCCCTTCCCCGCTGAAGCATGACATGGTTCTTTATGCGCGCCCGACATGGAGGCTGGGCGGCGAGGAGAAGCCGGCCGGTGTTTGCAGCAGCGCGCCCGCTTCCCCCGGCCAGAGGCTCCCGACCATTGAGCTTGGGGTGCCCTGTCCCCCCTTGTCATGGAGGCCCAGGCCAGCAGCGGCTCCTCGGGGTGTTTGCAGACACCCCTACCTATGCTGCCAAGCACCTGGCCCAGAGCAGACCCTAGGCGAAGGCCTGTCTCCAAGGAACACGGTTCTCCCAATTTCTGTACGCGACCTCCTCCTCATCGCCAGCCCCTCCATCTGCCTTCTGAGCCTAAAATAAACCCACAGCCACCAAGCCATGGACCTCAGAGCTGCACAACGAGGGCTTCCCCTCACAGGGCATTTGGGATCTGGTGCTTGCCAGATGATGCCAGTGTCTACAAATGTCTCGTGAAAGGCAAGCACTGGCAGCTCACAAATCCCAAATATTGCTGCTTTTACCACAATATTACCAGTTCAGTTTTAATGTGCAGGCATCAATTATTATTGACATTTGTTATGCTTAAGTATTTTCTAGTGGAGCAAAGCTAGAAAGGCACCTGCAAGGTGGGCTACAAGTAGAAAAGTTTAGGACAGGTTTTTCTGGAGGTCTGGCTGAGACTGTAGCACTGTGTTCCCCTACCACTCCCACATTCAAGATGGCAGCTGTCCTCTTTGGGGTTTGGGGTTTGGGCTGGGAGCACTCAACTCTGGTTTGTGTGCTTCTCTGAGTCCCAAGGAAAGCACCGGGCCACAGGCAGTTCCTGCTGATGAAGAATGAAATAGATGGCTGCAGACTGCAGGGTCACATGTCAGGGAGGGAGTAGATGGACCACAGACAGTACTTCCAGTGTATAAGGTTCGATATTGGCAGAGAAATAAGACAAGTAAATGCTTCTTCCAGCACCTGTTCCTGGGCTGGAACAGGACCAAGATGACTCTTGCTGTCTATGGTGTCTCCAGATGTGGCTCTGGTACTCAAATGCTGCTGTTGCTAGTATGTAAGTTAATAATTTTCACTCTGGGTCATAAAAAAGGATAAGCACTTCCCTGCTGGTGGAAGCACTGCTGTAAAATCATTAGCTCAGGTATCAGGAGCAGACTATAAATGGAAAAAAATTCCAAAAAGCTGGATAAACATTTAGATGATTAGTCTGCACTGTGCTCAGTGCCATTATCTGTTCCTGAAGTACTGAGATCAGTGACAGGGTTGCCAATGCAGCCACCTTCAGTATATGGCCGAATGGCTCACTTTCACTTTCACATCAAATTTTGTATCCTTTTAAATTTATACCTAATTTCAATTTAAATTCCCTTCAGAAAAATGTACTATAAAATCTGAGTATAGGAGCTGTGAACTCTGATCCAAGTCTGTCCAGAACACTCCTATGTGCTGTTTTACATCCCATACCTCTATTACCTCCCCAAACCAGCCTTTCCTCCAGAATATTTACTAGAGAGGTGGAGCTGCCTTTTTTTTTTTACTGCACTATTTGCTTTTCATCTCAGATATGATTAGCTCTTTCTAGTAACTTATTTAGTGACCTTAAATCAAAAAGGAACAGGATGTATGCCAATTTCTTCCAAAAGGAAACTCTACACTATATACACACCCATACAACAATGTATTGGTAATGTCAAAATAGCAACATTCAAAGTAACTAGATACAGAACTGAAACATCTCTTTGCAAAGTGCACACTTTTACTTCCTTTTGTGCCAACACAGGTGTCTGCAGAGAAGGCAGTGAATGAGTAATGATAAATGAAGATAATCACATATGAGAGCCCCAAAGAAAACTCATGCCATGGACATACAAGGATGCAGCTTTCTTTTCCTCTTGTGTATAGACTGCAAAGGATAACTGAGTTGCTGAGGTAAGAACTCTGCCCCGGTTTGGCCAGCTGAAAACCTCTTAAACACTCTGCAGACAGTTCTTCCAGCAAATCATCATAAAGATGCTGGGAAAGGATGGAGAGGAAAAAGCAAATTTTCCTGCTGATAAATGAAAAACCAAATCCAATGTTGCACATCTAACCGGATAGAAAAGCACCTTGGCAAAGGAGTTTCCTAGTGTGCATAACCCCCTCAGCCACTCATCACAGCATACAAATCTCCTGCTATGTCACCTGTATTCTGTTCTTCCTCTTCTGCTACAAAAGGGAGTTCATCTACTCCTTCTACACAGAAGTGGGAAAGAAGAGTGAAGTGTGCTTCTTCCAAGCACTTTAGGAGCAGTTTCAGATCACAGCAATGAATGGAGGGGTGTTAATATGTGCACTGCATGTACATAGGCTGGGTTCTAAGTCTACAGAAGTCAAGAGCTGTGTCTGTTTTGGGCACAAACATCAGCAGGTCACAGATGCAGCAACAGCATGTCCTTACGGAGCAAGGGAGACCTGCAGCAGGGATGGGTCTCTCCTTCCCTTTAAAGCGCCCAGAATGGTAAGATGGAGTTCTCTCTCACATCTCACCCTGCCAGACAGGTGTTATGTTTCCAGAACAGGGCAGTGTACACAAGTAGGAGGAGTGAGAGGGAGTAAAGGCAGAGACCCAGGAGGACCACCCAGGAAGTGGCAGAGTGTGGTCAGTAGTGAAACCCTGAGTCACCCAGGACAGATGGTGTCTGAGATAACTGTTTGGAAGCCATTATCACACTACTGAATTTTCCTTGCCCAGTAATTCCCAGGAAACTGTTCTTAGGCCATTGAGAATCTTTAAGCTAGCTCTGATCATTTCCCCCTTATTCATATGAGGAGAAAAATAGCTGCACATTCCTAGTTGAAAATTTTCATAGTGAAAGAGTTGCATTGATTCAAAAGTGTGGATCAATCTGTAAGAAAAGAGCATGTGGACATAAAAGGCTTATTTTCAAAAGAACCCTCCAAAGTAATGAATGAATTTTTAAACATATTTTTGCATAAACATTTTAAACATAGTTTTGCATTAAATACTCCATGATCACGATCACCTATCTGTGTGTGAACTATTCATGCTGCTATCTTGCACTTGCCATTTTGTGTCTGTTGAAGCTATACAGATTATTATATTTGCCTTTGACATTCTGTCCTACACTACCTTACAATTTTTGCTTTCCCTGCTCAAATCTCTTCTGAGGTCTCTGCAGGACGGCCACTTGTACAATCAACTTTACTGCTACATACTGAAATAAAAAGATTTCTTTTTACTTATCTATCTATAGCTTGTATAATTTTCTTTCCTTCTGCATTTCCTTTTCCTGTATGTAAAAATATGACAGTGATGATTATGATGATTAGTATTTTGCCTATGTCCACAGTAAGCCAGTGCTTCTCTCTTAAATATTTTACTAGGAAATCGTTCTGTATCACAACTGAGCCATTCCCCTGTGCAAGGTGTGTCTGAGAGCACTGTCTGAAATCACAGAGCTACTTCATGTCAGGCAGAAAGAGGTCATGATGTTTTATGTCCATCTCAACATGCATAGAAAGGCACTTACCATGCCCATTAGGATATTCTTAATTACTGGAGATAAGAAGCTCACCAGGGGATCTCAAGCCTTCTCTGTAATAAGCTTAAAAGGAAGAAGGGTGTGTATCATAGCTGGAGAAAGTTATCTATACTCAGTTCCATGATCTTCTTATGTTATACACTACTAATCATAGTAAATTAGACAATCTTTCAGGTGATTGCTTTACATGTTGCAGAAGTGTGAACATGCATCCTAGAGGCAGAACAGATAGGAGCACTTCAGTTAAAATTAACTTTCTCTCTGGCTGGGAGCTTTCCACTATAAGCTGCAAAGGTTTGTATGGGATGGAAATGTTATTAGCAAGTGTGCATTGCTGGCATTCCTTGCTCTCTACAGGCATTTCAGCTAAAGCTACAGGCAAAAGATGCCTACAGTCAGTGCTGCTTAACGAGTTCCAGTTCAAATCTCTGTTTTCAGTAGCTTACATGTTTTTCATAATTTAATACAGGTAATTAGAACTTAAATTTTCCATCATGAATCAAAACTCTTCTGCCAATCACTGTAGAAGAAATAATTGTAAAATAACCAAATTACCAGGGACCATATAAATGTAGCTGAGTCGCATGAGTATTCATACACACTCAATAGGGATTGATAAACAAGTCTCATGTTCTATCTGGACTAAACATGCTCTAGGCTAAAGTGAATGTGATTCAGCTCATGAATGGAGATGACTGGACACAAAGCTCATGAGTACCTAAACAGCATCAGAGTGGAGTGACCCAATCGACATTCAGGGAGAGAACTGGGAAAAGCTGGAAGGGGAGCAGGAGCTAAAGCCAGGGAAAGACCAGAGAAACGCAGAAAGGGATTGAGAGACAGAAGTAAAACCAGTCACAAGTGTAAGAACACAAAGATATCAGAGTATCTTAGTATACATCAAGAAACCCCATACATTATCTAACAAAATTTTGTGACCCAGTACATCTCATTTTCTGCTGGCAACTTCTCCATACAAAGACTAATGACCTGTTACTGTGCTGCCAGTTGGCTCATCAGCTTATGTGGAAATCCTGACACTGCATTCAAAGGTATTGCACTCTGTGACCTACCAGAGACTCTTAAGTGGTAACTAGCCTGAGGTTTTCTATGGGGGAAAAAAAAATCAGGAGACTATTAAAGATTGTATCACAAACCTTTCAAGCAACCTGAGTATTTCCCAACATTTGACTATCTGACTCTGCAATTCCACTGTTTGAATTTTCTTTTGTGGCATGTGAGATGCTTTAGCAGCCACTTATTGAGAAACAGTCATCAAGATCTACTACTTCCATAAACATATTGCATAGTATGAAGATTACCTTGATGGACAGAAGTTGCATGATCTACTTTGCTGTTCCCATAATTTTAAGTTGTTTTTTATAGATGTCATTCATTGCAATGAAACTAGTGACTTGCATTTATATTTGATATACTAATCTATAAAATGCCTCTTCCAATGGCCAGATGAGAAACTCCATCTCTAAAGCTATAAAGTCGTAATACCTAAGAAAGTAAACCTGCAACAGACATTTCTCCTCTGAGGAAATACTTCAGATGTGTCATCTAAAGCCTTGGAGATTTATTGGGTGAGAAGTATGTTGAGAGTTGACAGGAAGAATAAATTTAGTACCAGATTCATGACACTTACCCCATTGTAGTTTCCCCTCATAAATACTGGAGAAAAGGATTTCTCTCACATGCCCTCTGGTACATTCATCAAAATGCCTTTTGAAATGTGACTTAATGAATAATTACATCCCAACATGGACAACAGAACATATTTATTTAAGGAGATTTGTAACTTCATTTTTATGTCACCTGAATGACAGTGTCAGAAGCTAGGAAACAAAAAGAAATAATGTGGTTAGCATGAAACTTCTGGAGATTGTTGCTGCTTTGCACCATAAAGCCCCTCTCAGGAGCAGCAGTTTGGTGTTGGGATGCACCTATTGCTCTGGAATTTACACTTCCAGAACTCAAGCCTTGGGTCTCATCTCTTGCACTTCAGTCTGATATGTAAGTGTTATCACAAGAAAGAAAAATCAGTCAGGAGTTTCTTCCTGTATAGCTTTGAATCATCAAGAGTTTAACGGAATCCACACTGAATGACAGGAATGTCATCCCAACTCTGTTGAAATTAGTAGGAAAACTCTCAGCATGTCACCTATGAAACTTTCTTCAGATCATTCTGCTCTATTCCAAGGTCAACATCACCAAACTCTCAGTGACTCAAACCAATAAACTGGGTCTTATGCTCATCTCCCTCCACAGCTTTTTCCTAGGCCAAATCCAAGTCATACTATCTTACTTTTTCCAGGAGTATTTTTCCTCTCTCTGAAAGCACTTTTCTCCAGGTACGACCACTACAGATCTTTCTTGCCCTCTCCCATCCACATACCCTAAAAACACAGTCCGTCTGAAGCAGTGCCTTTGAGGATATGGCAATTCTTTATTATCACTTTGCTTTCCTCAAGTCAGTTGGAAACGTCCTCTTCCTGTCATACCTGAGTTTTACACCTTGGCTTCACTGGACTGAGTGTCTTGATGCTTCTTTGCTGTGGGTTAACTCCATAGGCAGTCGAGTCCCACACATCCCTGTTTTATCAACACAGTTTGGTCACAAATCCAAAACATAGCATCAATAGGGACACTGTGATGAACATTCACTACATCTCAGCCAAAACTGGAACTTTTTTCTCACCTTCCCACCCCCATCCTGCCCTGACCTGCTGCCTCACTCCCCTGACTCCCACAGGATACAAGTGCTCAAAGGTAAGGATTGAGATATTAGAGGGTTTGAAGGCACTGAGGAGAGTCCTCAGCCTGTGTGGCTGTGGTGATGACCATGGATGGACGCCAGGATGAAAATGGCCATGAAGAAGTGTTTGGGGAAGTGGATATGAATGATACTACACCTGATGGTAAGTAAGTCATTGCTGGTCAGGCAGAAAATGGGGCTACTTTCTATCCCTCCCTCATTCCTAACAAATAAGGACTCAGCTTTCTGGGCACCCACTCCTTTCCTCTCCAGTGCATGAAGGGAAGCTGGAAGGGAGGGCCTGAAGTGGCTGAATCCACCGCCACCACCACACTTGGTCTGAATGCTGTCACTTCAGCCTCCTGGTACACTCTGAAAGATCAGCACATCACCCTGCACAGTTCAAGAAGTGGTTCCATCTGGCTTCTGTGAGAACGTCTCAAAAGCACATTTCTTCACACATTCCACATACACACTACCTCCAGATCATGTTTCTTGTGATGGCCTGCAAGACTGACCCTTCCTACTTACTTCTTGTCATGTGGCAGCCACATGTTGATTGTTTCCCCAATAACCACACCAAACCTATTATCCTGCTCACCTTTTGTCTCACAGGAATCTCCTGCCTGCACTCCCTGCTCATGACATGTCCTTCTCAAGAATCGCAACTTCGTTTCTTTTGAATTCCTTCCTCAAAACTCCATCCCTCCCAGAAAATCCAGGACAAATGATTAAGTCTACCACGACTCTAATAGTGAGGTGACTGGAGCGGTATAGAGGATGAAAAGGAAAGGTCATGAGTAGGATGTAGAGGAAGAAAGGAAGTTTGCGTGCTTAATAACAATTAAGATCATAACTTAATATTACCTTGCCAGACATTTCAGTGATCCCTTTGTTGTATAATGTATCCCTTTCCCCTCAGTCTGACTTTGTTTTTCTCAACACTGCCCTCTTCAAAGAAGGCATGGTTTTCTTCTTCTGAGTTTGGAAAGTTACATGTTTATAAATAATAAATATAATAATAAAAAATCAAGGCTACTGCACTTGCTAGCAAACAGCCAATATGCACTAGGTCTCTTAGAAGTCAGAGGTCTGTTTCTGCTGCTCCTTGTGCCACTTTATCTCCTGTGGATGCCGTGATGATGCTTCTGATTCATGTCCCTGAGAAATTGTGTCGCTAAAATGTAAAATCTCAATAAGATACAAAGACAATAAAAATATTACAAAAATATTTGCAGAGACATTATTATAACCCACAAAATTCACATATTTCTAGAGAAGGGGCAACATTATCATGTAATTAGAACACAGTGGCTTGGTAAGGAAATGGCTTGTTTCTGGCCACTTGTTTATTTTTTTCTTTAGCTGTCACTTATGTTTAAGTGGCTGATATCTTATTGAACATGAACCCTAGTTCAAACTTTCCCACTGTAGTTCAGAGAACTACAATGTTTCAGAAGAAAAATGATATCTATCTTCACTGAGTAGCAGCAAGGGGCTTAGTATATTGCTGGAAGACAAGCATAAAATATTTAGGCTGGTTAGTATTAGGAAAGTCAAAGAGAATATTATGAGATGAAGCAGCCAAACAGAATTGGCAATGATAGTCTTATAATGGACAGGTATTAATAGACTCTTTCTCCCAGTGGACATGCATGATGCTTCTGCCTCACTCAGGCAAACCTCCCACTGAAACTTTCAAAGGGCATATTGCCAGTCTAGAGCTGAGCAAGGACCTTGGAACAAAAAGCAATATCCAAATATTCTGTCCATTCATGTAATGCCTTTGTTAATTGCCTGTATTGCATCCTCCCCTTGCAACCTCATGGGGCCCGACAGCTTGTTGTACTGGGCAGATACTGGTTCTCTGAAGGTAAAAGTCAGTCTTTGTTGCCATGTGGCCCATGGCACCCAAAGAGAAGAAATGGTTTGAACATTCACAGGTGCTTTTTGTCATCCAGTGATCAACAGTGAATCTCTGGACCATAGCTAGCAGAGGAGTGGTAGAAAGGTAAGAAGTGATACATCTGGTGAGGCATCACAGACCTTTAGTTACATTGTGCTGTCTCACAAGCCTCAGTTTAAACAGAGCTCTGGACTTAGATGTCATTTTGTACCCTGCCAACAGGAAAAGACCTGCTTTTCCATACAAGTCTCAGGCAGTAATAGCATGAAATTGAAATGAGCAGCAGTTTGCTTTCCCATGCAGTGTCTTCCTCTGTTCAGGACGAGGAACTTAGTGACATGGTCTAGCTGGGGGGTGTAGGGCTGGATGACCCTGGGCCCCTTCCGGCTCGGAGCGGCCTGCTAGACTGTGAGGCATCTAGGTTGGTATTACGCTCTTGGTCACTGTACGGGTATTAGATGGTGAGTTGGACTAGATGATCCTTGTGGGTCCCTTCCAACTCATAATTTTCTGTGATTCTGTGATAGTTTTTACCTTACAGCGGTAGCTTAGGGAACTCAGAGCATGTAGACTTCAGCATCCAATATAGAAGCATTTGAACCAATATAAACTATTCACCTGGATGTCAGTGACATCCACATAATATAAAATTAACATTGTTAACAGAGGATAAGAAGAATTGAGATTCAGGGCAGTAATATAAACCAGTAACATCAGGCTGTTCTATAACCACAACCCAAGTACAAATCTAGTACTGGCCACTATATAAACTTTGTGCAATTGGTTTGTCTGTTTGTTTCAGCAATGAGACTTCAAATGAACAGGCAGAAGATGGTTCCATTTTGCGTCCATTTCCCAAAGTTAATAAAGTGACTAATTAAAGTGAGGTACACAAATTAAAGCGAGGAATTAATTTCTCAGCAAACATGTAGTTGACAATAGTTGTAGTTGTAACAAAGGTTAATAAGCCAAATGCTCTTGGTGCAACTTTGCTGACAGCAATACAAGAAATAATTTGGTCACTGTGTATCTGGTGTGCCCAGTCCTTTGCTGCACAAGGCAAAGAAAGGAAGCACACTCCTGCAAGCCTGCTGAGTGTAAAACTCCCATTAAGGCTGAATGCTCTCTTGCATGACCAGCAAGATCCTGCAACTGAGTTCTCCAGACACAATTTCAGTCTTACAAATACTATGTAGTTCTGCACATTTATAGGCTACTAATGAAAAACTGGTAGATTAAATTTACACTAAATGTTACTTGAACTGCATATACATATATATTTCATGTAAAATTTTATGCAGCAAAATATATACACACACAAAGCTGATGTAAACCCTCAGACATCAGACATTCCTTTATTTCACTCAATATGAGCTCATTTTCTCTCTCTCTCACACACACACACACACACACACACACACACACACACACACACACACATTCTCATACACACTCACACTGTAATAAACCTACTGGTTCTTACTGGTCCCGAGCATCCCTGAAGGGCTGGGCACAGCTCCAAAGAGCCATCTCATAGTAGATCACTGCCATATGTTTGCCTTTCTACACAAACATTTGCCAGGAAATCGATCACCGTCAATGCAGCACCATCATATGACATGATAATAAAAAAGTTTATGTGCAGTCTTTCTCAGTGTTTTGCAGACAGGGAAGTATCTGTAGGAATGAGGATACTGCTGCACCCTCTCTTTTAACTACTTTTCTTTTTTTTTGGCAATAGCTTTGATCCTCTCAGTGTCCTTCTTCTGTCAGTAACCACTCTGGTTTAGATTAAGGACAAATGCTCCATTTCTCTCATTTTTTTTAGTGAAGGGCTCCCGCAAGCTCCTTTGTTTGAAGCTTGTGCTTCAAACACTTAAAAACTAGGGCTGTTTACGTCCAGATTCATGGCATTGCCAGGTTCATTGCCAGGCATGTCAAAGGCTGCTGCTGCCCTATCACACAGCATGCTCAGCTCCAGTTGTCCACAGTGGCATTTGGAGATGCAGCTACAGGAATAAGCAGAAGCCAAGTCAGAACATGCACAGTTGTTCTTACTGCTACTGGGTATCTGGGTTATGCTGTGATGCTTCTAAGGCCTGGGGCTGAATTGTTACTGTCTGTCCCAATACTGACTGAGTCACTCAACAGCCCTGCAGAAAACTCCAAGAATAAATGACTTGAGTATAATGGAAGTTGTAGTAGAGATACCTCCATATGAAAACCCCATGGAGGCAAACTAGAGATTCTTACTTTGAAAGACTGAAGATGTCATCTCTTGATTTTGTGTCACCATGGATTGGGATATGCCTGTGCAGTGTCAACGGGTGAATCTCTACTGGATTCAGTGGAGCCCTCCCTTTCCTGGCTAACAAAACTGCTGGGGGTGGATTTGCTTTTAAAATGTTAATTTATTCCATCTTTAAGGCTTAGTCCCAATGCTAGGCTTTTGTTTTCTGGATGGTCTGAATCTGTCAGCTAAGAGAAAGTGTCAATATGGTAACAAAACTGGTTTCATTTCTAATCTGTAAAATTTCACAAATCACGTAACTCTATTCTATATTACAGCATTCACACACATACACAATGACACATGGTTCTTGCTATTTAGAGGGAAAGCTTTTGTCTATATTTTGGTGGGTTTTGTATTAAAAGTCAGAGGGGCCCAGCTGGGGGCTCCTGCACTATTTAAAAGGATACTGCTGGGCTGGTTTAGTGTAAAAGTAAAAACAGATGACACTATGTGAAAAGGGCTTCTCACTCGCTTGCCAAAATCTCTACAATTTCAATATTCAGCTATGTATTTTTTAATATTAATTTCTGTGATCATTTGTAACATACAAATGCTTTTAAAGTGGCCTCCAAAACAGACTTTCTAAACATTCTTGCTTTCTATTGCACTTCTAATAATCTTATTAGTAGCGTGAAAGGAAGATAATGTTGTCTTTCTCTAAAGTTGGCTTACTTTGAGAAATATATATATATGACTCTTGCTTTCCTTACAATGGTGATGATGTGCCTAACAGGTAAAAATACCAATACAAACCATGGGCATTTTTTAGGACTTGATGGGCTGCATGTTCCTTCCAGCTGCAATCTCAGTTATTTCATCAGGGTTGAGCATAATAGAGCAGGTAAACTGTTGCCTAGTGTTTGATCCTCTGTGAAATCATGGAGTCAATTTGCAGCTTTGTACTGACTATCCTAAGATGGCCACATGTTTTTTTATGAACCTTGCTTGTGCCAATTTTTAATAAAAAATTCATCAGTTTGTATTACTAGACCTTTTAGAATATTTTCGAGAATGACATGGAAACCAAGCACTCAGAACACCTTAATAATATTCATTTTTCTCCTTCAACTCTAAGATGGCCATGGAAGAGGACATGGAAACCAAGCACTCAGAACACCTCAATAATGTTCCTTTTTCTCCTTCACCTCTAAGATGGCCAGCAGAGTACTTTAAGTTACCTAAAATGCCAATGCAGACTGGCAGGCTCACAGGGATCAGCAATACAAAACTCAGTTCAGGCACGGTTTTGGAAATGTTATGGTGGTGTACAAAAAATCAGAAACTTTGCTCTGCACATGTTTAGCACATGGCCCAGTGGAGCCTATGCCTGTGACAAATGTTTGTTACAAAAACTAGGTACAGTAGGTTATGAACACTGCCTGCATCTGGAGAAATGAACAACATTCAGTCACAGTATCATAATAAGGGTTATCACAGTGTGAACTTTATTTACAATCTGTAGTAAACAATGTAAATTATATTTGAGTGATTTGTTCTGGCATGTCAGGGAAACTAATCTGTATCATCGGAACTCTGTATTTTAGGGATTAAATTCTGTATATTTTAAATATTCCAAGGTTGCATATTCTATTTACCACAGAAAAATGATGCTGTTAGTATACATCAAAAAAAAAATCAAACAATGTGTTAGGACAGAGGAATCAGAGGATCCTTTGCCTCTTAAACATCAGTGAATGGGTCAGTGGGCTCTTTCTGCAAGACAAAGGTTGTAAGACATGTGATTCCTTCTAAATATCAAAAGCCAAGCAGCCTAGGAATTCCTAAGACATATCCAGGATTGCTGTGAGAAATGGCTTGACAAAGAAGAAGAGCCAGAACATGAAAACTGACTGAGAAGGAATTTTTAACAAGCACTTATGTATAGAGGCTGGACTTTGAGGTGGGTTGCTGGATGAAAGCGCTTTAGACCAAGATAATCTGATTTCTTCTTTAATCAGAGAATCTGTGACTCTGGATACTTTCAAATGAAGAGATGTCTGTGAACTGAGCTAGTCCCCAGGTATTTAGTATTGTCTGTTTGGGTCAACAGGAGCAAGTCAACAGAACCATAAAACACCACAAAGTTGGGATTTCAAAACTGGGATTTGGTCTCACGATAAGCCAAGAAAGGTCTGGTAATTTTTTTAAAAACAAGAGTAGTAATTCCACTAGGAGTCTCAAGTTTATAAATTAATATCCCAACCTCTCCAAGAAGCCTGTAAGAGTGTCACTCACACTGAAAATTTCATTGCCATCCCTTATACATGTGGCCTTCAGCTACACTCTGCTGAGTTTAAAGAACAGAAAACTGCAGTTGTCAATGTCCATGGAAACTGCTGAAATGTAATCTGCAATGTATTCACACTGTGCAGCTGGTGGAGATACTCTGAAGACAGTGAGTAGGGATCTTTCCATTAACTAATAAACTTTGCACTAGGGCTATTTTACAACCTAATTTACTCCAAATTGTACTGTTTGTACCATAGCAGACTCAGGCAGATAGTGTGATTGTTGGGGATGGTCCAGTGCAGGGCTAAGGCCTGGACTTGATGATGCTTGTGGGTCCCTTCCAAATCTGCATATTCTGTGATTTTGCAAACGGACTGACCGATCAGTTATACTTCTAGACATTTTGTGGTGATTTTTTATGGATTTAGGGAGAACATAACAGTAGATGCTTATGAGTTTCAATTTCCACGAGAAGTGTTCTTTTAGTTTTGAGCATGAATACTACTGTCAGGAGACAAACTTGAGACTCCTCTGAATTTTTTACTGGTGGACACTTGTTGCACCTCGAGGGCTTTACTGTTTTGCTGTTTCTGGTGCTGTCCCAGAGCAAAATCAGTTTCCTTTTCAGAAATGGGAAGCCAATGCATCTGAGAGCTACCAAATTTTGCAACCTAATTGGAAAAACTACTGGGTCAAGACCTGGTTTACTTCAACTTGCCCTGAGCTGAGGAACTGGCAGTGTACTGAGAGCTGTACCATTGAGTCCAAAAGCACTGCAACTATTAATAAAAGAAAACATCAGTGAGGAAGCTTCTGCAGGACAGACCAGCACAGGGATTGTGGCTTCAACATTTTGCTGATCATTTGTTGATGCAGTTAACAGCTCTCTGAAGCACCACTGCCATTGAGGACTTGTCAGAAGGACTTTCCATCCGGACTTTCTCCTCTCCCTGGGGTCCCCTGCATTAGCTAAAGTTGCATCTCCAGCGTGGCTGTTGCCAACACCACGGACACAGCGCTGTCTGCCAAGACACTGCTGGGTCAAATGGACTCCTTCTTCCGGAGACAGCTTGAAAGTGTTTGCCATTGTTGTTCTTGTGTACAGGTCCAAGTCAGATAGTTTATTTGCTTTAAAGAGAGTAATTCAGCTCTCACAGAAAGGACAGAGAGAAGAGCCACATAAAAAAACATCTATGCTGCTGTTAATGTAGTCTTTCCTAGGCCTCTGACCTTTCTCACCAGGAGAGTTTTCCAAGTTTTGTTCCAAAATAGAGATCGGTATTTTTCTGAAGTACTGAACAATTTCCAGCAGAGGTCTCTGCCTACTAATAATTCCAGTCTGACTGGACTGCTTATGCACTGCAGGGTTCAAAAGTCTGTGTTAAGCTTTGTCTCTTCACAGGAGTAAAAAACAAAACCAAGACTTGATGCCTCTGAGTGCCTGAGAAATCACCATCTACCTTGCAGGACAGTAATGTCCATCTGTTATGTACACAGATTCTCAAGACAGGTTTCCTTATGTACCGTATTTTAAATAACTCTCTTGAGGTTTGCACAGCATGTGTAGCCTAGCATGTTTCAAAGAATTTAAGAATTAAGAGCCCCTCATTGTCGAATACATTGGAGAATTATTAAATTGTAAATATATCACACTTCTGCATGCAAAACAGACAAGTTCAGGTCAGGCAAGGAAAAGAAACTTCTCCTATCTTGTCAGAGTGCACTGTGATCTCTATGTTGAGATCAACTACACAGGGGGAACTGCTCCAAAAGAAATTTAGCTTTCAGGCTTCACTCTCTTTGCATCTCATCTGGCTCTTAACACAGATGTACCATCTGCTTATGAGAAAATTATTTATTTTTATGCCTACATTTCCCTGTCTTTAATTTTATATAATGTCATGGGTTAACCCATATGAACGTGGACCTGGTTTTTATGAATTTTTTCCATTTTCTTCCAAGATGGGGGCAGGGCGGCGACACGGCTTCTCCCCCCCCCACCCTCGGCAGGGGCGCAGCCACGTGGGGTGGGGGGTGGGGGGGTCTGCAGGTCACCCAGGGGATNAGGCACTCATAAAAATGCAAGGTGATAAAAATAAGGATTAAACATTTCTACTTTTAGGTCCGGTCTCTAATTGCTCAGTGCAGCATCTCAATTTACTAAGAAACATTAAGAAGTCTTTAACAGAGGCTCTTTGAAGCTCAAACAACAGCATCAGGGTAGGGCAAGTTCCCTTCCCTCACCTGAGGAAAGAACCTTACCCTGTGCCAAGCCATTTGCTGGTGTGTACTTTTGTTACGGCAGGGAATGGTGTGGCATGAGAGTCTTGCAGGAGAACCACCACAATTTCCCCAGCTCATAGTACAACCACACCACCTGCTTGTGTGCCATATTGCACTAAATGTGGTAAAGCAACCAATACTGCTAATGGCTGTTCACCCTGAAACCTTCTTGATAAACATATCCTGGTGTAGTCTGTCAACTGTGATGTGAAAGGTGCACATGCCCATTGTCTTCAGCTGTTCAAAAGACACAGTTCCGTATTTCAAATTGAAATAAGGCCAGTGAACAGTCCAGTACATCTCTGTCACCACCACCTGCTTCTCTAAAGAGAAGACCACTGGACAAATACAGCTGAGCATGTACAAGGTCTGACCCTGCCCATCTCACGGGGTGACTCACAGCAGCAGTTTTTGCGGGGAATCCCCGAAGAATCATAAGCCAATTTCTTAATAGCTCTTAGTCATGTCATAAAATCTAGCATTATTAGATGGTAACTCCATATATGTACGTGCTCTCACCCCTTCATTTCCACAAAATATTACAAGCTGAGGCATTGAAACATGGAAGCTGCCCATACAGCACTGGGAAAAATACTGAAAACAAATTCAGCCTAAGAACACAACAAACAATTGCAAAATGAGAAAAGGTATTAACACTCTTTGCAACACCTGGCTCAAGGCCTACAACTTACCTTAGCACAGGAGCAAAATTTACTCCAACCTACACCAACTTAATCATACTGGATCCATTCAGGTGGCATTATAAGGAGGTGATTGCAGGCCAAATTCCAACAGTGCTGTAATTCCTTGTTCAGCTCTGACCCACTCCCTCCTGTTCATGCACAGCTGGCAGAAGGTGCATGTATTGAACGAACAGATTGATAAGGTGCTCACTTGCTCACTGTCCACCTCTACAGCAACTCCTCTGGGACAAAGGGAAAGAGGAGGAACTGCTTGTGACTTAGCACAAGGAATTTTAATCAAACAGCAAAAAGTTCCACTGTGTCTCAAACTGAATGTTTTAGACAAGTCAATGCCTGCACCTGTCTTCTGCTTGTAATTCACCATGAGACAGAAGTCCCTTGGTAATCTTGTAGAAATTCTTGCAGTGCTTTGAAAAAATCACTTGCAAGTCAGTAGTTCTTTGATTTGCAAACTCTGGGTAGAATTTGATTCATGTTTCGCTCCCTTTTTCCCAGCATATACCCACATTTCAGCTAGAGCTGATCCTTGTTTTGTTAGTATTGTCTCTGATTTAAGATGGTATGTATGTTGATTTTTGGGAAAGGCACCATAATCTAATCTGTCCTGCTACCTTTCATTTAGCTCAAGAAATTAATTGTGATTACAATAAAGAGGAGAGATATCAGGGTTCAATTCCAGTTCCGATACTTCACAGTTACATTCTTTCCTCCTACATAGCTGTTGCAAGTCTGGATGACATTGTAGATAAAACTCCGTCCTCTCTCTACTCTGGCAAACAATCTTAAACTGAAAGGCCCTGGAAGAAGCTACAATGGGAGAGAGGACTGTCTGGGAACAATACAAAGATTTAATTAGAAGCTATGGATGTTAAAAACCTCTGAAAATTACCTAGAAGTATTAACAATAGCAGAGACTATGTCTAAAGAGGTTATCCTTCCCTTCTCTAAAGCCAAGGACACCAATAGTCTCCTTTACACCAAGAATGACAAAGACTGTTACACTGATACCTCTGAAGCTCTGCAGTGACCACACAAATATTCCTGTGGTCTGGAACAGTAAATACAAGTGACCCAATACCTCCTTCTTACTGCCTTTTTCCTTAGTTTTCCATAAACATTCTACTTTGTCCCAAAATACTTCCCTGAGCCAAGATCTTCAGCCCAAGACCATTCAAAAACCTTACCTTAGGAAGAAACGAAACAAATGGCAAGGAAAATGAACTCAGGCTATAAGATCAAAGGCACATTTGTCATATTTTGTATCTGAAGAAGCTCAAAGTGAGTCTATTTGATCACAGATTAAAGTTCTGCCTTGAGCTCAACTATTAACTGAATTTTGATCCATATGAGGGAGAAATGTATCACGCAAAAAATGCTTTGGCCCCATTCTGTATCCAGAAGGAACTCTTACGTTCACTTCACATGAAAGAAGCAGAGAGATGGAGGAGGTTTCTGTCCTTGTTTAGGCCTCTAAATAAAAATTAAATCCCTCTTTTTCTGCTGCTCTGAATTTTATGGCCTTTCTGTAGGCTACAGCTATCTTAAAGAAATGGAAATAGGATAAGAATGGACCAGGGACCCTGCCAAAGGTGACGTATAATCCAATTAAAGAGAGTTCATTAATATTTTTTTTTTCTTGGCATGTAGTCTTTTTAGGAAAATTCTAGCACAAGAGAGGTTGAGAGTCACCTTGTCACAAATCTTCCCCCAACATCTATCCTTCTGCTTTATATCTGCTATCACATGACATTTAAAAGTGCCCTTCTATTGAGAAAGATCACCATTGGCCTGGATAAAAAAGACTTTTCTCCCCTACATATTGACTTCAGCAGAGATGTACGTTTATTATGTGAGAGCAGAGTCCAAGAATAACAGAAGACTGAAGTGCACGAACTGAGATCCTCACTTTTAAACTTGGAATATGGTCCAGCTTTTAACAAAGTGCAAAAAACCAAACCAAACCAAAACAAAACAAAAAAAAAAACCCAACAGAAAAACTTTTTTACAAGAGAAAAAAAGCATTGCCTAACAATGTGAAGAAAGGAGGAAGCCATGAGATTACAACTGTTTACTCTCAGTTAAGAATATTAAGATCTCAGCAATATTTCTTTACTTGCAGAAGAGAATTTACATTTATTCCACCTGTCAGTTATTTGGCACAATACTGCCATTATTAAGCTGTTTTACAAAACTGAGTGCTATTAATTCAGTTACCTGCTGGTGTGAATTCAAGGTTTTCAAGTGATGAGACAGTATAATTCCAGCAGCCACTGTCAATTTCATGCATGATAAAGTTGCACAGACAGTATTAATTTTTAAAAAATTTAAAAAAACCAATATACTTTTACTGTCTACTACTCCTGAAAGTTAGCACTTTAAAAAGTTACCACTTTTCAGGGCTAAAGGCCTGAGGAAATATGAAGGCCGTGATTTGATTACATGAACAATCTTGCCTTACGTTACAATCCACATTAGAAAGATCTCATAACATACTCTGTGAGTGAGGATGCAACACTGGGCTTGGTTTCCACACTGCAAACAACAGATAAAAATGGAACATTAACAACACTTGGAATTATAATGTGTTACATTTTGGTCTGACTGGCAGGAGGAATACAATGATAAATATCTGAGCTTTCCCAAGCCATATTTACTGTAATATGCCAGTGGCAGTAATTTCTATATGCTTGGGTCCTTTTGCTCACATTTCCAATTCCCACTTAGCTTTAGAGCCTGTAAGCATTCTCAGGACTGAAAATAAAAATACTTTTTGTTCTGCATTGGGTGGTGCAAAGAAGCCACACAGCTGTGCAGAAGAGTGTAGCAGGAATCTGGGTTGAAAAAGTGGGATGAAAAGGTCAGTCATTTTTGTTACGCAGAAAAAACCTCAAAGCACACCCAACCCGACCATGAGATTGTGAAGCATTTTAAGAAGTTTGCAATGAAAACAACCTGGGTGCCTTCCCTTGTTTGCATTAGGGCACTAGTCCTTAAAACACAACAAGGCTGTAAGGTGAATCTTGTACCAGGATTGACAGTCACACACCTGGATCCAGAAACTTGGACTGTCCTTCAGATCAAACATGGCTCCTATAAAGCTTTCAACTGTCCTGAATATCCAGCTACCCACCCCTAGCTACTTTTTCCACATGGTAACCTCCTGCTACCATGGCAGCATGTAATTATTTTAAGAAGAACAGCAACAAAACAGCATTAAAACTGTACTTGTGACTCAGTCCTGGGACTTCAGAGAAGCTGTAAGGCCGAAACTCTGGGGAGGGAGCCTTCTTCTTCCAATGTATGCTTCACTTGAAAGTATTTTCTGTATGCAGAATTAAACATTTTTACCTTAATTTCAAATGCCCTGAGACTGTCCTTTGATGTTTAATTAGGAAAAAGTTGCACTCTTGGTTGTTCACAAAATTTGTACAATCTTGGGATTCTCCTCTTACATCCAAGTTAAAGCACAAGAGAAATACATCCAAGAAAGAACTGTGATTTAATATAAAGATAGAAACTACAAATACATAACAAGAAATTGGAAATCAGAAAGATACATTCTTCCATTCTAGAAAAGCATAGGTACTTCATAAGGTTCTCAAAATTTTAGGAGCAGGCCACTATTTCTCATCAGCCCGGCTAAACCATGTTCTGTAGGGATTCCTGGGACAGAGCATGCTCACTACAGTTTGCAGGATTCTTTGTGGTATTTATGTTAGTGCAAAAGTTGTTGATGTAATGTCATGATGGTGGTCTTCCACCCGAATCCAACATAATTAATGTGATTAAACCCACAACTTTTCAAAGAAACTTTGGCATGCTTTTCTAGAAGGATATGCAGACTTCTTGAGTTTGCAGTACATATCTGAATGCAAATATGCCTGTTTGATTTCCCCTGAGTGCTGTGTGAACAGTTATTATTACTGACCTGGAAATTATTCTACTTTCCCTATTTGACTATTGTTTTTGTCTGGGTTAATGCATCCCTGAAACCAGATGTGGAACACTGGATATATTTCCATTACTTAACATGATCATGTGTATTTATTATCCCAATGTTTGAAGCAGTAACAGTTGGTTTGTGCTGCACAGTTCATGATCTTGATCTGCTACAATGACCAACAGGCCTCATAAGACAAAACACAGGGTGTTGTAAGGAATCTACGTGAAGTGAGGCATTGCCTGGGAAATTACTGCTATGAACCACTTGAAACAAAAGGAAAGAAAATTTAGATTTTAGTTTTCCAAAGCATGCCTGTGTTAGATTCTACACATGCATCTACCATGTGGCAGAATAAGCACCACCTCCCGTTGCTTGTTCAAGCAATGAAAAGGCTGGTCTGGCCAGTTCTAATTCCAGCCAGAAGAGTGCAGCAGGATATACCCGTGCTGAACTGTTCTCACATGGCAGACTCAGAAAACGGCCAAAAAAAAAAAATTAAAACTCACCCACTCCCTGCAACAATAGCCTGACATGTAAAACAAATTGATTTCTTTCAGTCATACAGAAGGGTAGCAGAAAGAAAATGAGAGCTGACCAAACAGTGGCTATTGCTCTTTAGCTCTGTGAACAGAATAACTTTTATTGCCATTTTGCTGTAAAAAAGACTAGTAACAGAGGAAGTAATTGTTTTGAATACCAAAGATTTTTTAAAAATAAGTAATTAAAGAGTGGAGGAGTATAACATCATGCAAAAACTACCTTTGCAGTAATCTTCCATAGGTGCACAAAAAGGATTTTATCAAACTGGATTCTCAAATGTTCAGCAATATTACAATGTACATCCAAGGCTTTATTAGCTCTGCAATTGTGTTACTCTCACAACTTTTTTATGAGATCAGAAACTGCTTTTCTGACTGTGGCATAAAATGCCTTTACAGATTTTTGCTTAATTTTAAACAGAAGGTTACAAGTCATGGCTGGAGTTTTCCTGCAGGTCTCCTGAGCTCCAAACCAGCTCAGTTACCTGTCGATAGCCCTTCCCCTCCCCGGCATGAAGAGCATGTACCAGACTCACATCCGCTCAAGGGCACTAGCAAGAGAGAAAAGAGCGTGCAACACAGTGTTGGCAGCTCCACGTGAGAACTGGCACCAGGGATTTTTTTTTGTTTCCAGCTGAAATGCAGGGGCTGAGTAAGGGGAGCCCCCCCATCCATTTACCATAAAAAGTGTTGCAAACACTGCCCGACAAACTGAAGCAGCTTTCCAACTCTACCCTTAAAAGAGGATTTTTTTAATAGAATCACAACAGAATACAGGAAAAAGAAGGGAGAGCACCCTTCTCAAATGCAACAGGGAAATGAGTGGGAACAGAAAAAGTGAATCAGAGAATACAGAACATTTCCCTTTCATTTAAACATGCAGATAATTTCTCCATTCCTGTTTCATCTCCCACACTGGGAGTAGCCACTGGCATCATCCACTACCTGGCAGTGGCTGCCCATGCCTGCATAGCTTTCAAAATGGGTTCTCCTCCATTCCGTTCCTACTGTTTTCTTCAACAAAGATCTCCTCCCTTTCTGCCACAAATAATACTCAAGAAGGAACTCTTATTAAAAGATTCTCTCTCTGTGGATAGTGGTAACACATGAAAGCGCACAACCACGACCTGTTTTAGTAACTATGCACTCCATGCACTCCTTCACCCTTTAGAACCACCCTGGGGTTGCTCTCCAGATTAGAGGCCCACAATTTCATTCCCAGTTACGACTCCTCTTCATTCCTGTTGAGCCTGGAGATTTTTGTCAAACTTCACAGCAGTGAGAGAAACCTAGGTGCCAACCCCCACAGGAAAGGAAGGAGATGAAGAAACAGCTGAAGGATAACGACGGGCACAGAAGCAGCTTCAGCTACTCCGTCCTTCATACACCAAGGGTAAAGACATTTTTTTGCCAAAGCAGCAGGAGGCAGAGTGATGTGAAAGCAAGCTAAGTAGATGCTTTCACTGAGTTTTTCCTGCATACTGAGGAAGGCTGAGCAGCTTGCAGTGTACAGGACATTAACGAAAGCTGGAAGATCTGCATGGTGACTTTTTGAAGAGCGAGAGACACCCTCATTTTTGTAGATATTATTACCAAGCCCTGCACTATTTTGCACAACACAACACTAGGCAAGTTGTTATCTTGAAGCATGCTCTGTTCAAGCTGTTTGCAGCCTGAGAAGCCTGCATGTACCTCTTGCTTGCATGTGGCCTCTGTGCTCAGGAATCCAACGTAAGGTTTATATCATCCCACACAGAGGTGCAGATGTTGGCTTCCCAGAGCAGCAATAACATGTCTCCTCTCTAGTAAGTTATGTTGTTTTTCTAGCGTCTCCTCTGAAGTCACTCTGGCTGCTCCTGGTTCTTCCACAGCTTTACACACCATACACTCACACATTTTGTTCTCTTTGAGAATTTTTGGCTGGAGACTGTCAATATCATACGGCATATCTGTCCACATTTTGAACTTGTCTAAACTGGCAGAGCTCACTCAGAGTTAGTGTTTTATATCTGCACAGGATCTGTCTCACACTATTACCAGCAAAGATAACACTAGTAGAGTCGTTACACTGCTCATGCAGAAATATAACTGCAAACTAGGCACTTACAGTAGAGCTGGGGGTGTGGAAATCAGTAAAACTTATTTGCTCTTTGTAAGTTTTATATTTTGACCTGCTTCAGAAAGGTAGCAGTTACAAAGGAGTGTAAGCAACATGAGCCTCTAGTCACACATGTAACTAACAATCCTTGCTGAGACATGATGTCCTGTTCTACTGAATTCATTGAAATTGCTCCCAACTTGTATTACCATAAATGAAAGCAGAATTAGGTTTAACATGAATATGCAGCCCTATGCATATGCAATTTTACTATGTATTGATATATGTGTGCATAAACTACCTATGCATGGAGTGAGTATATATACCTCCATTCTTATAAATCAGCAGATTCAAATGAGATATTTTCCTAGAAAACAGCTTGTATAATGACTGTAGTTAATAATTTTGGAATTAAAATGAGAACTCAGATTGTAATCTTTTTGTCTGCTCAGTTTTACTGCAGTGTAAGTTGCTCAGCACAGACCTGAACAGTGATGTGTTACTCGCAACTCAAGGATCCTCTTTTAAAAAAATTAGGAAGCCACTGCAGTTTATTGCTGTGACTGAACAAACGTTAGGACTAGCTGTTTCTGAATTTAAATGGATACAAAGAAGAAGTGAAAATAATCCAGGATAATTCAATTCCTCCTTGATAATCACCTCACTGGCTTTAGGCTTCAGTGAGAAAGGCAGATGGGGCTTCTTCTGGTCTTGAGAAACACCAGTCTGTGGTAGGAGATATACAGACAGGGAATGACTAGGAAATGTAGTACACACTTTAGGAAACTTACAGTCTGATTAAAAATCTGAAAAAGTCAATGCAGGGAAACTTTCAAAGTACTGAGTCCTCTCACTCCTATTATCCTATGACAGGGAAGGCTTGGGCTTTTTCTAGTACGTGGTGTGTGTGCCTACAACCTTTTTTCAAGCAGCACATCAACATGGTCTTCCAAAAAAGTGGTAACTATTTCCACAGTCCACCCTGACAATTTCTCTGACTTGCAACTACCTGAGGAGTGCACAGTCTTCCATGACTGCCTCTACCTAAATTTGTAAGCTACAAAAGAGTGGTAGACAATGGAACCAACGATAACAGCAATATTATGGAAGTAACATATTATGGAAATGCCTACACTGAATGAGCAGAAACTACAGAACAAGATTAGTGACCAAAGATTTAAAAGACTGAAGCAAAGAATCAGCTCAAAGACATGTTTGGATTGGCCTTAATTTATTGAAAAGAACAAACAGAACCTTTCAAGAAATTGTAGAAGGATGCTGATATATGTTATTCCTTACAATCCAAACTAATCAGAGTTTGGCTAGAGACTTCACTAAGCACAAGTTTGAAAAATTCTTTTAATGCTGCACTCAGCAGTCAAAGCAGCTTCTCTGCTTACCAAACGCATGCATCTGCAGGCAATAATGGGTAGTAACTCAGAGTCAGCTTTACCAGTTTAGGATAGGAGCTACAGGGACACAATGGAATAGGCTTCTGTGAAGTTTTAAATTGGTGGAGATTTAGATGAAGTGCTCACCAGAGAGGGACTGTCACTTCACAGCGTTACCTTCGCTTTACCTGTTTATAAGACACATCTGAAAGCTGAACGGTGCTCAGAGGGAACAGAGCTGACAGGGCTAGAGCTTAACAGGGTGATGTTTCAACAGTACATTTGCAAGTTAGCAACTTCATGTAATCCAAAAGGCACAGGGAGCTGGGGGGTGGGGGCTGAGGGCAGGGGGAAATTAAAAGCCAGTCTAACTCCAGAAACATGCTTGCTGAGGTTATGTGGAAATCTCTAGCCAGCAATCTGTTCAGGAGTTTTCCAAGTTTTCCCAGTCATTCAAAGCTGACTTGATCACACTATGCATACTTAATCCAACTTAAAACCTTCACCTTTTATATATTGTCTTGTTCTCCCCTCAAATCCAGGGCACTGGCAGTAAATGCTGCGCTGAACAAAACCTTTGATCCAACCTTCCCTCTCTTATTGCATTGCTGTCTCCTTCCCAGTTCAGGGTCAAACTCTCATCTTACCTTGGAAATGAATGCTCACTTGAAGGCTGAATGGAATCCTTATGGGCTGTATCTCAAACTCTAAAGGTGTTTCTAGTTTAGCTGCTTTTCTTAAATCTGTACTTGCTGATTAATCAGAAGTTGGCTTGTGAACCGTTTTCAAGGAGGACCTGGCACCCTATTTAAAAACTCCTGGACTAAGTCCAGGTAGTTGAGCTGCTTTTTAGACTTCCCTATCCAATGCAGGGCATCAGACAGACATTTTCAGAACTTGTTTCTCCACTTTGCTGGGTTTTGCAGTGCACAACTTCAGTAAAGATTCATTAGAAAGAATAGCCTCTGCTTTTGCCACCGTTCTTTTCAAAGCACTTAGAAAACTAGAGCTATAATAACAGATAAGTTACACTCCATTCAAAACATATTTCTGCAAATACTCCTGGTAAGCACAACGACACTAATTTTCCAGAGTAGTGCAGACTTGCTACCACAAACTATTCAAAATACCTGTTCTGAGAAATTGGATGCTCAGAGTGGCTACCCCGCAGTGTGCATCCGTGCCTTCTCCTTTGGAGTCACAGAAAGAGGACAGGATCTAGTTTTTGAGGCTCTTGTTTTCTAAGAAGGAAAAAAAAAAAAGATACAAATAAAAAAATGAAGCAATGTACTCAAGTAGCAAGGGGGGCACATCCAGGCCCAGTTCAAATCTCATGCAAAGATTTGAGCCTCCAACTGTACATACTCACACTTCACAGAGGTAAACATCTCTGGAACTGAGCCTCAGTCAGGGGAAGCTGCTTCAGCTTTCCAGACCACCTCTGAAAAGCTCCAAAGATAATGGTACTACTATTCTGAAGTTACTTCCTTCAACATCTGTGGTAAATATGTGATATGGGCTGCTATAAGCATCACATATTTAAAACTAACAGGAGATGTCAAGGCTTGGTCCAGCCACATTGTGGTCATTAGGAGGAGGGAGCTACACAAATGCTTCATGAGATACATATGTTGTTCTAGGGGTGCTAAGGGTTAGCCTAATCTGAGAAATCTGCCATCCTTCCAGATTTTTGAGAAGTAACAAAAAAACCCTTTCCAAAATATAAAGTCTAGAAGGCACAAAGTATCTGGTTTTTAGAGGTTCTCAGTGATGATATTTGCCTTCTGTTTAGGGGATGGCATTTAAACTCATCTCTACCCTTGCCTACTGTGCAAATGAAAAAAAAAAAATCAATAAAATACCTGGCAACATTTATTACACTATTTCTAATGGCTTATTAGAAAATAACACTTATTACAGAGTTAGTACCATTGTCAAAACAGTACTCTCTACAGATTGAATGTGTTTTCAAATTGTTTTTTAAAATAAAAACTAAGAATAGTAACACTTTCACTCACAAAAGCCTATCTTTCTGAATCAACCAGAGGCATTAATATTTGTTTTTATTAACACATACAAAATTATTAGGGTATACAAATGCGTTTCCTTTTTGTGAGACAGTGAAAACTAAATAAATGGGCATTACAGCATTAGTTTACATCACATTTGGTTTCAAAAAAAACACAGTTTATGATTAAACAAATAGGCTTATATATATATACGTATATGTAAAAAAAAGCTTGAAATAGCTGGATAACAAATAATTGATTTATACTATCAAAAGGTTCGGAGCAATTGTGTCTCCTGTGATCGTGCCCTTAGCTTTCAAACCATGACCTCCACTGACAGGAGTATCTATTAGCAAACAACAACAAAAAAATCTCGGCAAAAGGAACATCACCCAACTCCCCCCCCAAAACCCAGAACACCAATTCCCCCCAGAACACAAAGCCTCAAAGCAATCGCACAACTTTCTGCAGGATAGGATTTTTTCCTGACCGCTTCAAGCACAAATGAATTATTTTAAATATCACATAAAGCTACGGTAAATTAAAAAAATAGAAGATTACTTTACACAATGCATTGGAAACCATTTCTAGTGAGCACAAACATTTACAACTGTGTCAGATTTTTTCCTTGCATAACCCATACTCACACACAAACTAGTTTTCAAAAGAATTAGTGAAATATTCAGTCCACTTTTGTTTCTTTTATACAATATGAAATCGTTACAATACCATAGTATTTTTTAGAATAAGTTAAACATCAAGACAAATGGCAATAGCATTGTTCTATTCTTTCTACATACATATGAAATCCTGAATTTCAGTCTATTTTTATTCAATCACAAAAATGAATAAAGACTTAAGATCCAGTTATACTGGAAAACTAGACTAGTTCTAGAAACCACAAATACTGTAAGCACTTTGGTATAATATGTACAGATTGTGCTGTCAATGTCATGCTTGCATACTAGAATTGATCAACAGGTTTCCACTGGTCAATTAAAGTCAAAAAAGCTACTGTAAGATTGGCTTTCATATTTCTTTTCCTCGATGGAAATGATTCAGTCAAAGAAGACACACCAAAAGTCCACACAAAGCATTTGTATGATGTGAGTATGAATTAAATATTAAAGTGTTTTTTAAATACAATGCAAGGCCAGTCTTCTTAAGTGCATAGAATGTAATGCAGAATACTGTTAAATCAGGGGCAAGTACAAAGATATGAAACATTTTAACAGATATTGGAAAACGTTCTTATTAAAAGAGAGGTGTGAATCAGAATAAGCATTCTTCTATCATTACAAAGATCAACATGTTTTATCCCCCACTGGTAAGAGAAACACTAAATGCTGAATCAGGAAAGATATCCACTGCATCCATTTTATCTCTTTCTTTCAAAGGCTTACAATTGCACCTTCAAACTCTTGAGCAGTTTGGGGTTTTTTCCCTCCTTCTTTTCCCCTCCCCCTATTTATAACAAAAACTTTTCTCTTCCTGAAAGTGAAACTCAAAAAGTGCATTTTAAATTAAAGGGTTTAGTGTCGTGTTCCCCCCCCCCTCCCCCATTTTATGGATGCATTTGTTATGGTTTAGAAATTTTAGCTTAACCTGTTTATTCTTTCTATCACGTGTAGTCTATCAAAATGTCTCAGATTTATTCAGGCAATCCTGCCAAGTTAAGTAGCCTCTCCTCTTGCAAAGCAAATGGTATTAAATTCTAAGAAATCCAAAATACTGCAATCTTTATTCAAGTGAAATGCAAACTTAAAGAGTAAGGACTGCAGGATTTGGACTGTATGCAAAGTTTTCCCAAATTTGTATGTTCTTTTCTGGATTTTGGGATAGTAGTAAACTGCAAATGTGTTCCACTAATACTGCAAGTCAGTTTCTGACTAAGGTCTCAGGAACAAAATGGCAGCTCCAAAACTCTCAGCCCAAACAGAGGAAACACCCCAACCTTTACTCATTTCTTACACAACACAACAGCTCATTTAACATGTAAACACAAGAGATGATGGTTCTCATCTGAAGCTCCTATTTTTAGCAAGTAATACTTCACAGGTATCAGAAATACTTTAGTTAATGTCTCCATTTTGCTCATTTCTAAGGTGTCTTCTTTTCCTTACAGAAGTTTTAGCTATTCAACATCAAACCAAACAATTGCACAGAAATGACAGCACCAAGCTTTGCTAACTGGAACTGTTGGAGAGCACACACAGGAGAAAAGAATTTAACTGCGGTTGTTGAGTGGGCTAGAAGTCAAATGAGTTTAAATAAAACTAATGTTAACACATTCCTTAACTGAAATGATTAATTCTTAGCAGAAATAAATTACGATCAGTCTGATCTTACTCTAAGCTAGTTGGTGACCCAGCCAGGCTTTTGTGCAGATTGGGGTTTTGACTGTGCCTGTTCCGACTGCGAACAGATGAAAACATTGTGTTGCAACCTGGGACTTTGCATTTGTGGAGCTGGCGGAGATGCACAGTTTTGTAATGAGCCCTGAAAGTTCCTTTATTACTGTATGTTTTTTGACATATATGACAAGTTATTGGCAAACTGGAAGGTAAATTTGTAAAGTTTTGATTAGCTTTTTCAATTAAAGTACAGTCTTGGTAGAGTTCATCATTGGCCATTAAACTGGGTCCTTCACAGCTTTCATCGCTATCGTCCAAGGGCATCGTGCATATTTCACTTCCTCCATCAGAATCCCAAGAAGAATGAGCACTGCTCTCAGATTTAATGCTGGAAGTAGTGCTTAGATCCAGAACAGCTCCATCATGTAATGGATCGTACCCATAACTCTCAGAACAGGGTTCTCTGATATTGCTCACTGGAAAAACGTAGCTGCCTGTTCTGTTCATTCCTTTGAAGATTACAGAAGTATGTCCAACATGTTGGTTTAAAGAGACATCTTGGCAAAACTCCTTAGCCATGTCTTTCAAGAGGTATGTTGCATTGAAATGGTTGTTGAATTCCAGTGTATCTTTAGTCAGAAGCTTATGATGAAGATTTAGGTTTGAACTATGTCTAGAAGAACAAAGACAAGCTTAGCAAGAAACTGTTTCGCCTCGCTTAACAGCTGTTTCATAATGATCATTAACAACGAAAAAAATCAATATTTAGTAGCATGCATGAACTGTATACTCTTACTTAGACCAATTGCCACACTGGGAGTGCACATGGACGATTTACACACGTGACTGGGTTTCTGAACTTGCTTGCATTGGCAAATATCAGAAATAACTACAGTAATCAATGTTTCAGATTCTCTCCTGCGTTATGGATAGCTGTCTGCTCTGCTCGATCTAGTGCTGGGCATAAGAGAGTTGGGGGACAGACTGAAAATCTGTAAATCAGAGAAGACTGAGAGGGGTAAGAAACAATATTCTTTCCCAATGGACAAAGCAAGAAAAGAATGCCACCTGAGTCTGCAGAAAATGTTGATGAGCACAAGTACTGTAAGCATGTGCCAAGATGCAGCTGTACACATCAGTACAGAGCTTTTCCTTGACAGGAATTGTTTTGAAAACAGGAATATAAAATTACATGCAATTTGCAATTTTCAAATGGGCATCTCCGGATTAAGTTTAAAACCACCAACACATACAAAATCACTGCTTGTCATTGAATATTATTAATCATCTCACTGGGAACTTCCATGGGCTATCTAGAAACTTCTGTAAAGTTGTCCCAAATGATAACTGTTTTGTACAAATCTTACCAACTTTCTTACGAGTTGGCTTGCCTTTTTTTTTTTCTTCCTTTAAGTAAACCATGTTCCAAAAGCACCTATGTTAAAATCTATCTGAATATACTGGTGCAGGAAGGAATTTGTGGCATGTGAATGCAAATCTTACTGCTGGCCTTCTTTCCTGTGGCCCACATCGCAATTATAGCTGAGAGGAATTCACATCTGGGAAGACGCAGGCAGCACACCAAGGTATGAAGCCCTGCCAGCAGCAGACAAATCTGTGCATCTCAGATGCAGTGGCCAGTCCTCAGAGACCGGCCCTTCCTCTCTCTGGACTGCATCAGCTGGCTCCAGCACTCCCAGCAGATTACAGACAATCTAAACCTTGTGTCACCCTTAACTACTATCCAGGATTGCTTCCTGAAGCCAAAAGCTGCTGTTACACTGTTACAGAGAGTTGGAAAACTTTTAACACTTTGTTGTACCGGAACAGTTTGTTGCCTATCCCTGACTGACTCAAATACACGACTGATCGTAAAGCCTAAAACTTCAGTTTTTGTTTATCATCTTATGTGCATAATAGGCTGAAATAGAATGAATTATAGCAACACAAGAGTGCAGCTAACAGAATCCAGCTCATGACATAGCTTAGGAATCTCACAGAAAAGCACTACTGATGTGGATACACACCAGTGTTAGTTCAACTACCACTGTATAATGTTAATTTTGTACTGACAAAAGCTAATCTTGCTTCTTTTATGGGCTTTTTCTCACCAGTCTATTCCAAATCCTTGAGTAAAGTAAGGACAAGGGCAGGTGAAGATTTCCTGAATTGATCTCATTGCTTTTCCATTAAAGAACACTGTATATATTAAAATACACATGAAAATACATATTAAACACATAAGTCCACACATGCATCTACTGGAAAATTGCTGAATTCATACCCTTGTGGCTTTCCCTTTATGTCCTAAAGTATTCTTTCAACTTGCAGTCTTTATCAGTTATGAAATTTTCATGGCTTTATTTAATACCTTGTAGCCTAGTGCAAAGGAAATGTTTCTTTCAATGGATTTTCATTTCATGAATGTTCTGATAAGTTATCATACCTGTTATACGAGGATACATAGAAAATATTTGTAGGCTCCATTCCTCAAACACTCATTTTAATTTCAAATTAGGCTCCATTGTGATGGTACAAGAAATACAATTTTGTTTATAATTTTCTTACCTGTCTCGACTTCTACGAGAAGGGAAAGCAGCATTACAGCCCTCAACTGTGCAAATATGCATTTCTTTGAGATGTACATTTTTAAAATGCATTTTTACACTGTAAGGGTTTTTAAAAGTCTTCTTACAGATGTCACAATGAAAGCGGCTTTCTTCCTTCTGAATCCCTAGTGCTTGTTGACTGACATGATCCATATCTTTAGAGTCTTCAAAACAAGGAATGGCAGCACCCCTGTTTGACAAAGTGCTGAAAAAGCCCCCGGTCAGCAAGTGGTGTTGCAATTCAGGGCAGTCATTTTTAGGAATCCTGCGCTTTAACTGCTCGTTAATATACATGGGGGGTTCAGTCATTGGTTTTATAACATCATTGTGGTGGTGTTTTGGATCTTCATACATAATCTCATGGGAAACTATTTTTAATGGTTGGTTTTCTTCTGGCTTAACCTCTTTCTCACAGTGTTGCAATTCATTCTCAGAGATATCCTCGATGTATTTGTTATTTGGCGCAAAGATAGATTCAAAATACTTTGGGCCCTCTACCCCAGAGAGAGATTTCCATGAATTACCTGAATGGGGGTGCTTTTCCACCCTGTCGGTCACCCGCTTCTCTATCTTATGCTCACAGGTCTCAAGCTCTCCATCGCTTACCACTTGCAGACGTGTATCATCTTCAGAACTGGCAACATCGCTACTTTCATGAGGTGTCTCAACAGCTTCCTTCTCTATCTTAATAGGCATGCTTGATTTACGAGACTTCTTCTTGGGAAGCATGTCAAATGGCAATTCATTTGAAACAAGCTGCTCTGGTATTGAGGAAGAAACAAGAGGCAGAGAAGGAAGGGTACCTGGAGTATTAGCAAGCTCAGCTGGTGTTACTGGGCTACGGTAAAAAGGAAGAACAGGCTGTACTGTCTTCAGGTTTGGAAAGAGGACACCATTATGTCCAATACTGGAAAATCCAGCCTGACCTTTGGAATCTGTACAAGAGCTGGCATAGCTGGAAATAGTTCTGCTATCTGGAGTTAAAATCGTAAATTCTGTCCTTTTACTATCTCCAGGTCCAGCAATGTTCAAACTATTTCTTAGATCTTTATCCCTGTTATTTCTGTTCATTGGCATATGAAGTCTGGGGTTAGGATTTGCACTGTGACGATTTCTGCTACGCAAAGAGCTAAATACCATATTGCAGCCCTCGATGGTGCATTTGTGCTTTATCTTCAGATGAACAGCATTGTAATGTATTTTCAAAGTACCTTTGTCATAAAATGTCTTTTCACATGCAGTGCAGAAAACACGCCCTTTCCTTGGCCCAGCACCATTTTTTTCAACAGATTTCATTTTGTTTTCTGGAGATAGTGCTGTCATTTCAAGCTTTGCTGCTGTATTATGTGAACTGGAATCACTTAAAAGGGCATCATCCTCTGTTTTAGCGACATCTGGACCATTTATGCTCCTCTCATTTTCAACTTGAAATGGCGCAGAACTAGAAGTTAAGAAGCTGCTTTCAGAAAATGGTATCTGAAGATCTTGTTTGGTTTCATTGCTATGGTCTTGACCTTGCTCAATCAGATGTCTTTCTGGTGGTGAACCTATCAAAGGTGGAGGCACTGGACTGAAAAACTGAAATGGCAGCATGAAAGCCATGTTATTTACAATATTCTCAAAGGGATGAATACTGGTGGGGCTCATTTTGTCCAAGGAAGCAGAAAAATTAGGACTGTGTGGATTGCAGCTCTCAATGAATGCCCTAATATCCAAATTGGCAGTTGGTGGTGGTATTATAATTGACTGTCCTTCTTTCTCTTGAATTGCCATTAACTCTACAATGGATTTAGTTTCTCCAAAGCGAAGAAACTGCTGCAAAGTAGCCAGTTCTTCTTCAGTGGTCATTATGCTCCAGTGATCCAGCACCTTTCCTGAAGCATCCTAAAGGCAAAAATATTTGTATGAGTCAGACATTAGTTACGGCAACCAAAAAACACCTCCCCTTAAATCTCTTAATTTTTTCAGGGACTAGAACTTTTTCTCTAGCAAAATGATAAAAAAATTCCATTTAATGAGATTAATGCCAATTCTATGATAATTTCTTCCAATTTTTACCACATTGATGATATTTCTTTCTGAACTGACAGTAACATTTTCCAATAAGCTATTTTTTTCCACAAAAATTAAGACACGTTATCTGAACAACAGTTAGTATCCTGTAAGTACAGACAGCAGAGATGGAGCAATCAGACCAAGATTTAGCTCCTCATTTAAGTCAAGTATTCTTTCATTGCAAGTTTAATAATCTTCCAAGCAACTAAGATCAGAGAACAAATGAACCTGTATTGATCTATTGCCAGTGTTCACAGAGCACAGCTGTAATTACACTAGTGTTGGAGTTCTTTCAAACTCTAGCTATGCCTAACTTTTCCCAATAACTACAATAAATATTTTATCACAGAACATGTATTTGATGGCCCACTGAGATTTTTCACAGTGCATGTAAGAGTTTCTAAGATGATGAAGAACGTAACATCATAAATATTTCATGTGGTAGAGGTTCAAGGTAATTGATTCCATATTTTTAATCCTAACACTAAAAAGCAAGATTATCAAGACCATTAAATATTGATTTGTGTCATAATGTAAGATCATAATGTTACTTTACATAAAAGGTAACTTTCACAGCAGCAAGGACTAATATCAGTGTAACCATACAGGTCCAAATACATCTTTGCTGTAGCTCCAGTAAGGTCAGTAGCACTGCATCAGAGATGAATATCGTCCCTGGTGTTTAAGATGATGGTAAGTTTCTTTCTTGATGTATTATTCTGCCATATAAAAACAAACTAACTGTTTAAATAATACTGGAGCCTTTATTTGATACATTCCCAGGAATGTTTTTTTCTCTGCTCACCACTGTTGATAGATTTGAGCCAGCAGGAAGACTTCAAGGAAGCCCAACTCAAAAAGGAGAGTCATGACCAGAAACCCACCCTTTCATTTCTGGCATTAAGCTTGTAAAGGTCTATTACTACCTTTCAGATGTGCTGTGTTGTTAACACATTGTGAAACACTGAGAAGATGAAGCTAGAAAACTACTTAACTATCACATTTATATTAAAAAGCCCCTCTAATACCTGTAGCACATATCCACGTATATAATCCTGTAGTGTCCAATCCAGAGCATGGAGAATCTGTATTACTTCTTCCTGCTTCAGAACACTGAAAAGCCGATCCAGCAGAATTTTAAGGCGCACAGGAATGGCTTGGGTTCCGTACAACATGAGGCTACTGATATCAAAGACAACATTGGATTGAACTATTTCTACTTGGCTTGATGGGTAGAGGTTGGGAATCCTTAATTTGCTCAGGGCTGAAAATAAAAATCATAAAATGTAAATAAACTTGAGTCACGAGAGAGAGAGATAAAAGGGAATGTAACTAACATTACTGTGGGGGGGCTGAGGGATGAAAGCATGTTATAGTGAGGAGGATCCTAAAATGATTTTCTACAGATTGTAAAGACAAGTATTACCGTGTGCCACCCATCCATGCCGGCACTGGTCACATTGTCGCTGATTTATTTTCCCAGGTTTGAAACACTGGCAGCTACAGTTCACGAGAGTGCATCGGATAGCCTGGAGATCAATAGAAAGGGTGACAGGTAATATATAAGCACCATTTAGAGTGTGCAGGTTATACACACACAGCACACCCATAAAATCCATATGAAGACAGAGTTAACATACCAGTACATACCTATCAACGTGCAAGATAAGTAATCCAGGCAAAACCTGAGTTACACAAGACTACCTTGCTTGAAAGAGAATTGGTCACCAGCTGGAACACTAGAATATTACGGAAGTAGAATATTTAAGGATATATGTACTAACAATTCTGTTACCTATGATCCGCATGTATGATCACTTTCTCGGGAGAGTTTGAAAACAAAGACATACAGATGTAAGTCCCTCTTTCTTGCAGCTTTCCTTGAACTCCATATTGCAATATATGATGTTCTGATGAGCAACATATTAGCTCTGCATAGATGCCATACCTTGCACATGCAGGATCCACACAAAATAGATGTATTCTGTCAAAGATACAGGAGTTGCCTAATGCTTCTCATTTACAAAGCTCACCAAAAAGTACTCCAACACCTAAAAGACTAAACAGCTGCATTTTGTAAGGGAAATGCTGAAAAGCAAAACAGAGCACACAAAGAACAACCAGTAGCACAGTTCAATTTGTGCATCACTTAACTCTCAACCAAGGTCATCTATAATGCAAATCAAATTAGTATTCAAATATCCCTAACCAACAAGGTGATATAAACCTGCTTCCTGGAATATATGCTTTCTTCAGTATATACCCATCTGCTGGAGATGGCAACAGACAACTTGGAGGTCATAGTTAAAGCTCCATAGGGATTGCCACAGAGCAAAAGGGATTCTGCATTGCTTGGATCTGACACTGAGAACAGTTCCTGCATAAATGGAATATTAATTATGGGAAGGAAAGTAAAGAAATTGATGTGCAGGAAATCTGCACTGGAGCAGTAAAGAAAAAAGTTAGATTATGCCATTGTAAAATATCTGGATTTTTCTGCTTTTGAAGCAGTATGTTCCTCCTCCTCGTGTCTTATGCAAAATGGGGATTTCCACTCCTTCTAATACCCATAGGAAAGCAAAAGAAAAGAAATGTGGCATCTCCACATTGGCACTTCCAGAAAACATACAATGAAGCAAGCTTTTGGACAATCAGGCTATGAAAGGTGGACCCAGGAAACATTAAAAACAAGAGGACATGAGAGAAAAGCAGTTTCTCTGGAGTTTGCAATGGGTGTTTCTTTAGACTTGAAGAATTNTCACAAGATATCAAAAAAATAATGCAACTCAAGTCTTCTACCCCTCTATACATACATAACATTCTGTGACTTGCATGGACTGAACCCCCCCACAGGTGACCCTGCTAGGTTTGGGAAGCTACAGTGCATTCCATAAGTGCATCTTTTGCATTCCCTTCAGACAAAATTACAAAAGAGTACTTCCTTTTTCTGCAAGAAGTAACAGAAATATGCACAATGAAAAAAGCTGTCATGATGATAAGCTAATTGAGATTTNACATAACCTTACTACAAACAACCATGTTCACAACATGTCGTTTTCTAGTGCTTTACAGTAATGGATTTGGACTGAGATTTAAAAAATCTCAGTGTCTGGCTTATCCAGGAATTAGTTTTCATGCACATCTCAAAACTGCAGTGGCTTGATGCTGAGATTTGTCTGTATTTGAAGGATTGGAACAAGTGGCAACAGGGCTGTAGAAATCTCTGAATCTGAATCACTTTGCCTTTAATCTTTTAAAGGAGCCATTGCAAAATACTGAATTCTTGAGAAGAGCTCTCTGCTCCCCATAAAGTCGTAAAATACACATCAATACCCTCCACAATGTGAATTACTTCACTTTAATGGAGGGTATATTTTCACTTAGATGCTTAAATACTTTCGTATAACAATAAAAAGCCATAAATTTCTTATGNTGATAAGCTAATTGAGATTTCAAAATTTTTGTCATTCCTTTTCCTTTGGACATGTTCCACAAACCACTGACCTTCAAAACTAGTTTTTCTACTTAATTTTTGTACTTAGGCAAGAAAGCTACGCCACATCAAATTTTGCAATTTTTTTTCTGTGTGTAAGAGCTTCTATATGGTACATGCATTAATTTTGCTTTCCTGTGCACATGTAGAAGACTACACATGCAAAAACCAGAATAAGGAGGACATTTTGTTTTACATCTGTGAAAGCAGTTCTTAAAAAGGGAGCAGCATTTCCTTCTATTCTAAATATTGAATTGATCCCCTCTCCAGTCAATACATTATTGCTTCTGGAAACCAGCCTTAGATGTAGTTAGCTTGCGTGCTGCTAACATATCAAAGGTGATCCCTCAAATCAGATCCGTCACTGACTTAAAACATTACTTGTAAGAATCTCTGAGAAGAAACAACTGTGGTTTTCAGGTTTGTAGCATCTCCCTTCACTTGTACCTGTCACAGCCTGTGTCTCCTAAATCTCTTCCAGCAATATCTGCTTTAATATAATCACAGAAAATATACAACATGGCAAAATTAACTTTTAAAATAATTAGTGAGTCACAATGTTAAATTATCATTCATTGTTCAGCTTAAAAAAATGCTCGTAAAAGATGCACTTTGATTATCTCCAAAAATTAACTTATATCAGACTTTAATGAAGAGAAATGTAGCAAAACTTTATGACAATAATACCCTTGTCTTTTGCCTGTTAATCCTACCATCCTTAATACACCTATTCTAAGGTGCCATAATTATATCAAGTCTTTTAATAAGCTTTATTTTTCCAACAAGTGGAATGTACACACATTTTCATTCTACAGAACAAAGGAATAACTTTCTGTATTGCATAAATGCAAAGCTTGAAAATTGTAATTAAAGGATTGGGAAAGGTAGATGGAAATTAAAGTGGAAATTTTTTCAAGTACAATCCTTTCATTCACGTCATTATTTAGTTTCATTTCCAGAAATACAAGGTAGATGTCTAAAAGAATCAATCTTATGCCATCATCAAGGATCTTGTGATTACTTTCCAGTCACTCTCTCCTTCACAAATGGGTATTTCCAAATCCATTATCAGCCACACTTCCTTAATTTTGTTTAAATAATAGAGCTGAAAATTCTGATCAAAATTTTCTGTGGTTTTACCATCATGACCATGGGAACCTGAATGCTGGACTTCTAATAGAAATGATTCCTCATTATAAGAGAGACAGATTAACCATTAAACTGGCCACTGTAAAACATCTTAACTACTGATCACTGAATCTTAGCATCTGTTCTCTGAAAGCCATTACCGCTCACATCATTTTTTGGCAGATATTGATGTGGCGTTGATTATGCTTCAAAAGTCACTGAACGTTTCTTTGCAACCCACTCACAGCCCTCACAGCTACAGAAAAGCCCAAGATAAGGCGACATATTCATTTTGACTCTGGGTAACTGACCAGGTTTCATTTCCTAAAGCAAGTTTGAGATCATCCATGTTCTCCTGAAGCCTTTTGGGATCTGTGCTCCCTTGAAACATACAGCAGCAGGTTTAAAAAAACACAGCAAGAGAACAAGGGCAGTGCAAGTGTATCGAATCTCATTCAGTGTTTAAGTGGGTTCTGGTTTGACAGCACTTTGGCTCGGGAAATAATTTAAAAAGTAAGCAGATATTGAAAACCCTGACAGGACTGAGTTAGAGATCTCTGCTCATGCTGGAAAGCTGGTCTGGCTCTCTGCACGCAGCGAGTGCTACAAGTGCAGACACCACTAAAAGGTAAGAGCAAGTGCCAGGTTCCCCTGGTGGTATTTAGCCTCAGAAGTGCACAGGTCAGCACTCTCACCTCTGGCACTTCCTGGCATCCAAGAAAAACCCTTGTCGTTTTGCCCCCACTTTCAAAACGGATGGTTTTTTAAAGCTACTTCCATCACATGAAGAGCTTGAGAGCTTCCCTGCCCTGCTATGAGGATTACTGACAAAATGGTGTCATTGATGCCCGGTTACAGGAACGTATTTTGTAGGCAGGGCTTAGAAATTCCATCAGTTCAAAATGCAAGTTCAAAAAAGAAATAGGAATTACATTAAACAATTATGTGAGAGAAATTTTCATTAGATGAGCTTTAATAGATACTGCTTTCCATGCCCTCTACTGAGGGCTTCTAGCAACAAGCTGTATCTCCTGTGGCCACCACCCCATCATTTCCCAGAAAAGGTAATCTCACTGAATGTATGTAACCCACAACAACACATGCTCTAGTGAGCACAAATCCTATAGGAAAGAACTCAGACACATCCCATTTCTGCAGAACAGACTTGCAGTGGCTCCACAGTAAGAACACCTGTGGAGAAAGGGGCATGATTTACAATGGGGGAAGAAATAAAGTTAAACATGGGATGCATGTCTGGTTATTTGGAAATATTTTCATGCTTTCACCTTCTAAGAGATTTGCAAATGAAGTAAAGGAATGGAAACCTTCACCATGTCTTAAATTAAAAGTACAGCCCCAAAGCTAAATCGAAGGCCAAATCCAAATCTGTGAGCATCTTTCAGTAAAGAGAACAGTAACTATCAAGGAGCGTGAAGTTGCCTTCCTTTAAATTTATTTTCTTTCCTTTTTTACTGTTATCCACCAGGTTTCTTGTGTTTGCAAACTTCAATCAAGTCTTCCTTTTTCAACACTCAGTTACATCTGGTTACTTATGTATTTGAATAATTTGCACAACCATTGAAAGTAGAGAAAAATTAACCCCTCCTTAAGCATCTTTGCCAATGTCATACTTTTCCACATCATACAATGAGCAAAGCTTTGCTTGGCCCATTATTTGTCAGGTAACTCTTGCCACTTTCCCTAGGAATATACCCTGCTGATATATAATACTGTCTGACAGGTTTTCATGATTTAAAACAAGCTCTCAATTTACATTTTGTCCATCTTATTTTCACTGTATCACAATCCAGCTGTTCTTACCCATATCAGACTAATATTTGGGGTTTTATCCATCTCATATGTATTTGTAGCACCCCTGTCCATCCTATAAGTACATATTTAGCCCTTGTATGTGTTCTTCAAGACAGACTTCTGTTTTAGATACACTGTTGAGCTTCCTGTAGTTTATTGAAACAAAAATATATTCTAGCATATTCCAAGTACAATTGCAAAAGATGCTAGGCTGCTCTAGATGGTGCAAGCACTTGTTGAAGATATAGTCCTAAACTGCACTTTGATATTATTTCTGTTAGATTAAGCACCTTGTACCTCTAATTGTTCCTTGAAAGCTTCAATGTATTCCACATTTAATAAGGCTCTGAATCCCATCTGCCTGTAGAGACCATTAGCACGGCCCCTGCAGCATCAAGGAAAGGCTCTGGGCCATTTTTTTCTTCCTGACATGCTCACTTCAAAGAGGTAACAGGATGCCTGGAGGATGGACAGAGCAGAGCTGGGAAGACACACTGAGAATGGGGAAAAGGGAGCAGCAGTGCACTGAAATACTTGTGTGCACACAGGTCTGACAGAAAGGTCCATTTCAGAGTTACTCTGCACAAAGACTTGGCCCATGCTACAACTTACACATGTTCAGCTCAGGATTGTGGTGGTTTCTTCAGTCACGTGTTTAAGGTCTTAGTAAGTTCCCCACCACCAAAGCATGCACACACTGCCTGCCTTTCCCAGCCTGAGCCCCTGAAACAAAGGGATTTCCACTCAAGTACATTTCTGCCTACTCCAGTACTACTCCAGGTTGCTGCAAGTTCTGCTATTTTAAAGTTTAAAAGTACTTAAGACTAAAATAAATAATCACATAAAATTATTAAAACAGGAAAAATGCCCTTATAAGACTTCTAATTATATTGGACTGAATGCACAGTTATCTCAAAAAACCTGTTTCTTACCAAGTAACAGCTGCTGTTATTACAGTTGTTTAATAAACATAAGTAACAACAAACAACTTTCATGAGAAGCAAACAAGCCCTACAGCTTGTTGTATCCAGAAAACAGTCTGATATCTTTTGTATTTTGAGCTTTAAATTAAGTAGAGAAAAGCTGTTCACAGATGTGACAGAGTAAACAGCAGAGACCAAACAGCTCCAGTGTTCTCCATTCAGACAGAGATCTTTAAAATGCTGGCCCCGGATGATTATTTTGAGAAACTTCTTATTAGTGAAATAATTTCGCAAAATTTTTGTCTTCTGATTGGGAAAACAACCAGGAGACAAAGGAGGAGGTGGGCCACAACTTGCCTTTTACAGTGCCCCTAAACACAAAGTAACACTCACAGCTCAGCTCCTAAACAGACAACTCCTCAGTGACCTGGCTGGTTTTCATTCATACAAATCATCTCCTTCTACCAAGCTTAGGAGGTACAAGAACCTTTGAAAAGCCCAGACAAAAAGCTTTTGTTTCAGAGGCCAAACCTGGATTTAAGAACTGAACTTAACACCTATTGTACTGAAAATTTTGGCTGGTGCTGATACCACTCAACTCCCACTTACCTCTTCTCTGTGGAGGAATGATGTTATGATTTCTCAACACAAAGGCCACAAGTTGAATACATTTTCTAGATAAGACCTTGGAATACAACCCATTAATTATCTAAATCCCTATGTATATATTCATACTGTTTATTTGGGGTCAGATACCAAAACCTGACCTCCTTTTAAATAGCAGCAGCCTGAGAATACACGTAAACAGAGTATTTACAACCCAGATCCTGCAGCAAGTTGCATTACCCCATTACCCTCTCGCTCAGTGGGGCTGAACAAAGCCAATTTTGGCCCAGAGTTTGAACAAATCTCTCTTGTGGATGCGTCTGAGCACCTTGAGTGGAAAATTAGTTAAAGTCTCCTTGTAATAATTGACCAAAACATCCTGAGAAACATACGAAAAGGTGAAGGGATTGAATAAGCTTAGTAAGATAAAAGTGAAATGTGGTAATACCTTCACAGGATGACACCACTCTCAGATCGACCTTGTTTGATTTAAAAAGACAGTTTGAGCAGGCTACTGAGTTATGGACCAAGAGTACACATGTTGCCTCTTTGTTAAGAAGTTTTTCTAAGTGAGAAAAGTCCTAAAAGTGAGGAGCTGAGATAAGAGAGTAAAGCAAGCGCAGGCTCCCAGCACACAGGCTCGGCCGAGGGAGAGGAGCTCCGGGCAGTCCCGGGCACTGCAGCCGCCAAAGGAAGGCAAGGAGCCGCTCCTGAGAAAGGCAGCAATGCTACAAGGCCAAACTTTAATCACAGCATAACTTGTGGGATGAAAATCACTCCTCGTGCATGTCACTTACCCTAAAGGGCCCCTTAGGGCAACTCTTGTTAATGGCACTGTCAAAATAATTATAAAGAGAAAAGAATGTGCGTGTGTGTGTGTGTGAGCACACACACTCAGGCTGCTACTCTTTAAACAAAAAGCACTGGACAGTAAAACGTAATTTTGCCATTCAGCAACATGCTTGTAGATAGACTGGCTTAAGCTGCAATTAATCTCAGTTGTTAACAACAGGTGAGTGCTGACAGACAGCTCGGTCCACCTCAGGCATGTATTTAGAGCCTCTTCCACTGTTTGGTTTGGAAATGAAGAAATACAAATTGAGGAAGGAAAAAGATCACATTATCTTATAGCTGATATTTACTTTTGATTCTGAAACAGACTGTGATGCTACAGTTCCCACGGCATACCTGCCCCAGCCTGCGCAGGTCAGAGACATTTTGTTGGTATTAAGCAGTGTCTATCACAAGATATTTAAGTAACTTCCTGTTTTAATTCATTTACAGGAAAAATTGTTCTTAATAGTGCATTTGAAAAAGTGAGTAACAGATTGCTGCATAATGATGAGAAAAACTGCTCAGGCTTTGGGGGTAAAGATAAGTCACTGGACAGAAATGGTGCGACATTTCTTACCATAATGCACTAGATGCTACTTAATCCAACAAATCAATTGTGCACATACTACTTGCATCTACTGACATCTCAATATGCTACATAAAACACTGAAACCACAGAGCTACTCATGAACCGAATCACAGGATCTGCTGAGTTGGGAGTTTAATCAAATCTTTAAGTTAGTAAGTAGTAAGTGTTATTAACTCAAATGCACAAATATTTGAGAAATGAGGAATAGTAGTATAAATCAATGACAAGGCCTTTAAAATACGTCTAACTTTTTTGACATAGTTTATAAAATGCTGTATGTGTGCAATGTGGATGAGTTAATGTTTCAAAGACAATCCTAAATTTTTTAGCTCCTCACACCACTGCTCAAGTCTCAATGCCATAAAATATGCATGCTTAAGCCTCTTCCTTTTTCCTCTTACAGAGTGAAGACACAGATTAAAGAATAAAAGAAAAATAACAGCCCTGTGAAATACTTCGCATTACACAATTCCATTTAATGCAATTTCATAAATTTTAAACCCAAACACATACACGTGATACTATCGATGGTGCTCCAGTTATGCAATATTTTATGCAACAATGCAGCTCCATTGGTAATTTCACAATTTAAAACTCAGTATTCCTTTTTATTGAACACAGGTGAGGAAATTTGTAACTGGCTTTCAAACATCAGCTACTTTCAAATGAAAAAATACCCATTTCTTACTGATAATTTTCTGTATTTGAAATTTGAAGTAAAAAATTTGCAATTTTTTTCTTGCTCTTTTTTTTCCATTTGCCTGAAGAAACCATCCTACCATGGTTTCAAAGCGTGGAATGAAAATGTCGCTGTTCTTCATTTTAAAATGACTGAAGTGTGTTAAAAACTGCCATTTTCCCTCATTCTCTCAATAACCTTTTTATTTTTTTTGAGTCTGACTATTGAAATTCCAGTCCCTAAACAGATTTTTTTTAAATAGCAAACTAATAACAAAATAATAAGAAATAGAAACTAAATGGAAGAAAGGTGATGACACTTGCTGTAAAACTTCAACTGTAGCATCTGCTAGGGCAAAACCAGCACATGGGAACTCTGACAGTTCCTGCACCACTGAAGCCAGAAAGGATAGATGACCCAGAGGGCAAAACCAGTTTTTCTTCCTTACATCTGATGGATATTTTGCTGGAATAATGAATTCAAGATCTATAACTAAACTTCAGCTCAAATCTGCATGAAAAATGTTTACTAAATGCCAAATCATACAAAATGTGCTTTTAAAACATGCATATACGTATAACAAAAGTTGTAATCTAAAATAAAATGAGAACATTTCTGTTCTTACCAGAGCTGTATTTATTTATTACCATTATGAAGGCTTTGTTACTGCAAATCAACAGGCTTGTTGGATTGGAAATGGAGTGACATGCTCAATATGTATGAACAGATTTTTTAACAGTATCATGAACAGACATGGAAGCTGGAAGTCAAGACGTTTGGTATCAAAAGGCCAAGCCTTGCTGCAGCCTCAGGAGGCAGAAGTTCATCTCGGCTATAGCAAAGCCTGTGAAGAGGCCCAATATTTGTAATTATTTTTCCTCTCTCTGTGAAGATTCAGCTCTCTTGCAGGTTTGGGTATGTTTGGCTACGCCTGCAGTTACCATTATTCTTAGTGTTCTGAATAGGCTGTAGATGGTTTGCTAGCTCAAAGACTAAACAGAACAATTATTTTTTAAAAATAAGTCAAGCAAAAATCCATATATATATATATATATATCTCAAAATAACAGAAATGTATTTTCCATAACATTAGTTACTTTTTACATGTTCAGTTATTGTTCAAAGTCTGATTAAGCTGCAAACTAATTGAAACTCCACTGTTCAATTCAAACACAATTGCACAATTATACTCATTATAAAGAAAACCTATCAGCATTACACACATAATGGTAAATAATCTAATTGAATACACAACATGTGCTTCAAAAGGCTGTATTTTTCCCTTTTCTGTAAAAGAAGCAATTAGAAAGGTATTCTTCAGTGTGTATTGTTCTAATCACCAGAACAAAGCAAACCAACACTGTTGATAGTAGTTAAAATAATGGTGGACCCACTTTGCCCCATGACCTGGAGTGGAGTGAGACTGCCCACCTCGCACTCCTCCAGCACTGAGCTGAGCCACAATTTCACTGGTTTTAAATCAAAGTACAGAAACAAAGTCTCTTGTCTAACATAACCCTTGCATATTTTACAGCAAACTGAACTGTATTTTCCAAAAGCACGTTAAAAATAGAAGCATATAATCTTTTCCCACCTAGAATTGTTTCTTGACAATTAAAGACTATTAGCTGGCATCCCTTTTAACCGTCAAACTCAGACAGTGGCAGTTCTATAGCCACAAAGAGAAGCAGTAAATGAGAAGAACATGTTACTACACTGCATTTGAGAAAGTTTGGCTCCAAGCTATGCACTGATTAATATCAGATCTCCTTCTTTACTTGCCTCTTGACAATCTTGTCACATCTGGCTGACAAATCCTTACAAGCTTATCCAAACCAAGGCAGCCCAGATCATGCTCCGGGAGTAGCTTGAAGGAAGCGGCAACACCAGCCATGCACTGATGTGCCATCATGAAACTAATGAAGCTGACTTCACTTGCAGACTGCAGGAACACGAAGAAACACAACATGCCCCAAGGTTTTGCAACATAACGCAGAGTTAGCTCACCAACAGATAAGACAAACAATCAGCTCCCGAGGTTCAAGAAGCCAAGTACTTACATGAATTACAAAAATTTATATAGAAATTGCTTGAACGACAATCTCAACTAAATGAGCACAATAAAATACAACTTCAGATCAGATGTGAAAATTGACTGTTAAAAGCCTTTCAAACAATAGCTTGTTTTAAATTAAAACAAAACTAGTTTATTCTCTCTCTCCCACATCCCCAAAATAACAGAATGTTGCCTGGCTCTCAGGTTATTCGAACTGAAAAATATTAAAAAAATGTTAAAAAAGAAAAAGGAAAAAAAAGGAGGAAACAAACAGTGTCACTTTTTATCCACAGGATTTTAGAGAAGGATAAACCACAGCCTGTGCATATCAGTAGTCCTCCCCTGGGTTAGTGATCTGCCCTCTCCTCATTTTTAAACCAAGAATTCATTACAGAGAGGACTGTTAGTATTTGACCAATTAATAAACCAGAAAGTAAAATGCTGTATCTTAAACACATCTAACAAAACCTCATTATATATGAGCTGATAATTAAACGTTTATTTTTCTGCATGATGAAAAAAATCAAAATAAACTAAATAAGAAGTTAAATGCACCAGAATACAAGACACTCGATTAGCACAATATATTCAAAACCCCAGACCCCCTCATACACACACACACACACACATACTCTCACTCTCATACCCAAACCCACCCACCTGCCCCCCTGCCCTGAAATACAAACAGAGTGATCATAAGAAAAGAATTACTGGCCTTATTTTTGGGATGCTAAATAGTCAACAATAAATTGTATATAAAGGCTGTATATTAGACTCCACTTCAGTGGTAATTTCTAAAGAACTTCGTAGTGAAATTACATTGTTGTCTGCTCTCCAGTGCATTTATACGTCACAATAATGTATCTGCTTAAAGCACTTGACTCAGAACACATCTGAGTCACAAATCACAGATTTTATTGCTATTAATGCATATTGAGGACTTGTACAATTAAACATTGTCAAGTATTTATGATTTATATGCTACTACTTCAATTGGAAAACAATTACACAAGTGATGGCTCTGGTTATTATAATCAGCCTGCAATTCTGCATTACTTACTGTAGAACAGAAAAGTCATATAGTTGTTTACAGTGCACAACAGAAAGAAAAACCAGATTTTTTTACAGAAACTAGTTTTCTACTTTCCCACCACCTTTTTGTAATTAAGAAATGGAGAGTACAGCTCCCTAAAGCCCTCATCTCCATTGTTCATTACCCAAAACAACACCATTGCAAGATTTTTTTATATCTCCACAGTGCATAGCCACAAGTAAAAGTTGCACAGTAAAAACATACATTCATATAGAACTGCAAAGAACTTTCCTTACCTCAGACATTCTTACTGTGCTTATGTTTCCAGAGCTATAAAACAGTTTCCCATTCCCTCAGTGAGTTGTACAAAGAAGTACTGGAAACACTCCTGCCTGTACAAGTACTAAGGCAGAACCATCACACGCCTCTTTACTCTTGTCTGACTCTGAGCACCTCAAGGTCTGATGTATGCTCAGGCTGTGCACAGGGGAGTGAAATAAGATCCTCCCCCTTGGTGTTCTCCAGACCTACAGTACGAAGTTGTGTCTGCCTCTCACCTCTGCAGCCAGCTCTCACCTCGCTGCCCCGGAGTGCTGTGCTCCAGCGCGCTCCTCCAGTCGCAGGGCAGTCCCCTCACAGCTGGCTTGAAGAGGGCATGACACTCATCTTTCACAGAGATTTGATCAAAAGGAGTCACGGAGGCTTGAGGCGCTCCTAATGCAGTGCGAGGAGATTCTACCTCTGCTCTGGCAGCCTAAGTAATGCATTAAATCAATGCAGCTGACCTAAGGCCTGTTACAGGGTGGGTTTTTTTTTTCTTCTCAGAGCGTACAACTATCTGCAAATAAGCTACGAGGCACTTACAAGTAAAATTACTTATTTTTGGCGTCAGAGTGTTGTTTTTCAAATTGCAGCTGCTGCATGTTTTTTTTTTCTTTCTAAACATTTGCAGGTCTCAAAGGTTCACTGAATGGGGTATGTATTTTTTAAAGTTAAAACATTTTCCCTCATCAACTTACTTTTGAGTTAGGGCTGAATTTTATTTCTTTTTATGAAGTTGAAGCTTCCTATTAACAGAAGTACAGGTCATAACGACAAGAGAAGAATTACTTTCTAGTAATTGGGCCAAAATCTGGTTTCAGTTATTCAGGTGTTGGGTTGCATTCATGAGTTAGAGCAGGATTTTTGTCATAGTCCTTTCTCACCTATTTAAAAGCCCAAAACAACCCTCCAGGACAAAACACTTCTCCCCCCTCCCTCCTACTTTAAACTCCTGTAGATAATTTCTTTGCACTCTCTTAACCCAGGAATACACTGTACCATACCAGAGACAGACATGAGTAAGTTGCATTGAACTCAGAGGGAATCCTTGTAGAAACATACCAGGACAGCCTTTGACCAGATGAATACCTGTAATCCCGTAGGAAAGGCAGCAGGAAATACGATGGCTGCAGGGAGAAGACAGCTAATGTATTATTATTGTTGGTTTATTAGTTGCTTTCTACTAATCCTATTTACTATTTGCTAGATAAATGCTCAACGCTTAAGGAGAACCTAATTTACATTCAGCTAAAGACTGAAGTACAGTTAATGTTGAGTCCATGGCAGTAACTGGAAGCAGGCCAGGAATAAAGCCGACGTGATACCACAATCTGGTCCTACAGAGCATGACATGAATCATATGCTTTCCTTAAATCCATAGGTTTCTCTACTGCATACCTTACTCCTCCTGCTAAGCTATTGAAAAAGATGGAAAAACAGAGAAGAGGATTTAGTTTTACAGAATAGTCTGCCAGATATTTCTGGTAAAAAACACTGAAGTGTGAGAAGAGTCAACCACCAGTGGTGACTTGTGGTCCTTTCCCAACACAGCATTGCATGGAGACTCCACTGAAACCTTTGGCCCTGCAAGGTTCCTCAAGAACTTCTCTTTCAGGGAACCAGGACAGTTACACCCATATTACCAGTGATCTTGTAAACTGTGGGAAAAAGTACATGAGAAGACATGGCCAACATCCTGTTATTTGAGGCGATTCCTAACAGCAGCGTCTTAAACGCATCTGTTCTTTGATGAAGACAAAACCTAGCTTCTCCCTCAACAGGATAACTCAAAGTATCTCCTTAATGAAATAAGCAGTGATACCTATAACTAAAAAAGGACTCGACCTGATTGAGAATTCTGCAACAAAGGTGGGAAGAGTGGCTTAAGATTACATAAACTGCCAGAAGCTCTGAATTGACTTCAAAATGATAAGCGACTAAAACTTAGATGTGTAGAGAGCTCTCTTCCCTCTAGCGAGTTCCCAGGAAAAACCTATTTACCAGCTATCTGCCATTTGCCTGGAAGATGATAATTCTTATTAAATGGGCTAACTAGCCATAGCAAACAATTTAGCACTAATTTACTTTTTTCTTAATTAATTATCTACTAACAGCATTTTATTTGAAGCATTGTTTTCATTATTCAAGCTTTTTGAATAAATATTTAATGGGAACATATTCATGCCTTGCCCTTTTTAAACTATTCACTATTTCTGATTAGCAATTTTTCAGTGTTTTACTATCTGTGCACTTCTTAGCAAAATCCAACGATCTCTAGCATAATGTGATATGTGCAAGGCACAGTTTGTACCTACAGGTCAACTTCTAAAGAAATACTGGCATATTAACAGAATTTTAAGTAATTTCAGCTGATTCGTAGTCCAAGCTTGCTTGTACAGAGCAGTTACCACGATGTCTCTTGAAGAATGAGCAAAATGGAAACCACAGAGCCACTTCCATAACTCTTTTTCCAGTGGTAATATCTAATGGAAAACCAGGTTTTTGTGGAAAGAAACAGGCATTGGATCAGGGCACCAGCCTTGGTACTGAGACTTCATCTGGGGCTCTGCCACTGAGTCGCTATTTCACCTTGGGAAAGTTGTTTAAATTCTGATTTATATTTCCTTCCTTCTGATTTATTACTTTCTTTTTTAAAAATCTATTTAAATTGTCAGCTTCTTCAGTTAACTATAGCAGCTGACTGCATTGTCAGGGACAGTGCTGAGGACAAACAAAAAGGGTCCTCAGGTCTGAACTCCTTGTATATCGTAATGTAAATACCTAAAACCACAGTGTAACAACATAGCCCACGAAAAGTAGTTTTCTCCTCCCACCTGCCCCAGCCTGTTGCTTCTTCTCTGTGTCTCAGCCTGTGTGTTCAGAGCAACACTAACACAGGGGGATGTAGGGCAGATTGGGAAGTGCTAAAACCACTTAACCAAACACAAGTGTATTCCAAGTTTTGAGAAGAGGTCTAACACATGGCCCAGACTATCAACAAAAGGCTTCTGCTCTTAACTGATTTTATTATCTAGGATACTTTAAAAATAGCAATTCATTCTAGGGAATCACTACAATAGAAACTGAGTGATACAGCACAAAGTGCAATACAAACCCCAGGAAAATATTTTTGCTGACTTTTAAATTTCAGTCATGACCTGAATTTGGTGCTCGACTCTAAAAAAATCATTCTAGAAAGAGTACCAAGAAATTCATCAAGCACTGACTAAAATGTATGGGGTAGGTTTGGTCTTTGCTCTGTGTCCTCTAGGCAAATGGGCATGTAAATTCTAAATTCCCCAACCACACGTTGCTGCTTCACGCTGTTTCTACCAGAGTCAACTGCACCAGCGTTAACCTCCGTGTCCTGCCTTCTTGTCCTACATTCCAAACACATAATACAACATGTCCCTCTTACTTAAATCAGTGCTAGCAAAGATCTTAGGACTAATTTAATGCTTTGCTTGCTTACTGTCTTGGAGAAATGTGTGGATTAAACATTTCACCTCTCAGAAGACATGTGAAGCAATGGTCGGCCCATGATCATATTGTTGGACACTGGGTCACCTTTTCAGGGAGAAAAGCCAACAGGAGTAGGAATTGCTGTCCAGGACTGAAGTGACACGATTTTGAGGAGGTAGAAGAGGAAACAGACCTTGAAAATGAAGAGTGAGGTCCTGTAAGCAAGACAAAGACAGTTGTGGATTTCAAATAACTTGCAAGTTCTGTATTTTAAAAAATGTAACAAGCCTGTGACCATGGACTAATGCTGCAGCATAGATTTTGAGTACTAGTCAAAACTACAAATAGGCCTGCTAAAAGCATAAAGTACTTGGTAAAATTTCCTAAGATCTGTGAAAGGAGAAGCGGGACACTCCAGTTCTCATCTAAGCAACAGAGAAGCCCAAATCCCTTGTTCAGTATTTCCAGGTAGGCTGATTTTGTAGGGTGGCCCAAGCAGGTAGCACTGAGCTATAAAGTGTTCAAAACTGTTTCCCACTAACAGTTTAATCAGAGTTCAAATGTTTATCCCTGCATTGTTGTTTACATCCCCTTTAGTGCAGTTAGACAACCTGAACTCAACAAAAATAAGTTTATTGAATACTCTCTGCATTTGCACCACTGTTTCAGCACTAACTGTTCACTGCATTACTTTTCTTCTCTAGCTCAAAGCTGTAGTGAAGTTAAGTGAGCACTGGCCATTACAAAATGCTAATATTTAAAGTAGCATGTATGGCAAATTCAGAGACACATCACTAACACCAGCACCCACCCCTGTGCAGCTGTGCCTCTCCACAGAAAGTCATGGGGATCGAGGAACTCTGCAATCGAGAATTATGAAAAGACCTGCCTAGACAGCAAGTTCCTTTTTAACATTTATTAATGGCTGCTTTCTGCAACAATGTATTTGTCTCTGAAAAACTTGATTCCATAATGCTTTGCCACCTAGTAAAGTTTTTTAAGTTACATCCTTTTTCAAGACCAATTTCTCAGCATGAATGCTACAAATTTATACAACATGGTGTAACTGTATTACACATTAAAAGCTTTTTAGTATACTGGTGTTTAAGGATGTTGCCTTAAAATATCAAGCAGAATAAACCAAAGGACTTGATTTGGCTTCTCTGTGCTAATCAGTACGTTTGTTCTTGTCATATCCTTTGCTACTGGAGGTAGTCCTGCTGATGATTCTTCTACCAAAGGCTTTACCTGCTTCCAATTACTTCTATAATTATGTATTTTGATTCTCCAATTTTAATTCTTCATTCTTTTTGGAAATCTCTTTAGAGATTTCTTAGGATCACCAGAAGGATACAATGCCCCACTTGACTTGGTGATAGCATTAATATATTCTAGCTATTACTCCATGCCTATCTTTTGCTTTCCAGTGTTTTGGTTTCCTCCGTTCAACGCTGTTTTGCACTGAGCAAAAGTGACACACAATTTATAGTATATACTTAATGACAAACAAATACAGCATTTTCTCTCTCTCAATGAAAGCAGTAGATTTAATCCACTGTTCACATAAGCCATAATGGTGAGTTCACCCAGTTTTGTGATAACTGGGCCTTCCTGTTGAATGCTTACAGTTTCGTTCCAGGGCCTGACAGCATTTACAAAAAAATCCAAATTAAGTTTATGAGATCCTTCTGGAGAGCCTTACAATTCAGCGTCTTAATGAGTCTAAAACCTGTACCTTCTCTGAAAGCACTATTGCTTCTGTTCTCACTCCACTCTCCTCAGCTTTTAAATAAACACCATCTGACCCAATGTAGAGCCTGGAGCATCCAGGTAAACTCCTAGCCATTTGCAAACTCACTGGTTTTTCCTATTGTTCGTTCTGTCTTTTAACGTTAAACTAAATATATACACCCTTTTGCTCAGTAGCTTTCTATACTTGGTTTCCAATATGTGCAACCAAAGACCACAAGAAAAGAAATTACAAAGAGCTTACACAGTGACGCTGTCTTTATAAAATGTTTTGTAAAGCAAAATTCAAACTCCAAGAACAGGGCTTCACAACCCAAATCTGTATTTGCAACTAATGCTTGCAAAGAGGTAAAAAAAGTACCATAATTGAAGTTATGTAACACCTAGAAATATACTTAAAAATAAAGTAGAAACATATTCTATATATATGGAGTGAATATTAAGATTGGAATAGCTGTGGCAAAAGTAAGAATCCCAACACATCCAACATAAGCATAAAGGGACTTAGCCTGAGTCAGAAGTTTTAACATGCACTAGAGGACTCTTTTTGCTCCCTCCTCATCATCTCAGGCTACAAGACACAAAACTGGGTTAATTATTGGTTCTGCTCTCTACCTTTCTAAACATTTTTAACTGAAACAAAGCATGCAGCTTCTGTCTAAGTAGATGGCAAAAAGATCAGTAATTTTTTCACATACAAATGTCATACGTCTGAAAGATCCACCCAGGAAGAGATATGGCTCTAAAGAGTGAGACGGGAATGCTGCAGAGAGGACAACACCCACAAGGGCTCTCGGCAGCTCTGGCCATCTGCCTTTGCATGGTCAGTCTAGTTTGGGGTGGGCTTGCACGGAAGTGCAGGAATAAGAACCTGCAAACATTTGGGGTAGATGCGAAAGACATTAGCAAGTGAAATGCAATTTCCAGATATTATCTAATAACGAAACAGTAATGGCAGTTGAAGTCTTTCACTGTCAGGGATTAAGGTGAGAGCTGCATTGGCTACACATTTCCCTTCCTACACAATTCTGCAGACTGCCCTCTAATCTTGCAAGTCCTGTGAGGAGTTTAAAATGTTTAATTGCTAACTCTACTATTAAGGAATCTACTTTGCCAGAATGCAGCTCCTAACAACATTGAGTCTTCCAGAGCAAATCAGTTTTGATACTGAAGTTTTTCAGAGGTGCAGCATTTAATCCGCAAATTACAACAAGTTTTAACAGGCAGATTCTGCCTGTCACCAAGATTCAGTAATTAACAAAAAAATTCAACCCCCTTTCTAACAGTAATAGTTTATCAAAAGAATATGAGTAATTTTAGTTAAGATATGATGAACCAGGCAGAAATACAATGGGGAGACAGACATGTTTATGCTATCTGATTGAAAGGGCTGAGACAGAATTCCAGAGACTTGGTGTTGTCATAAGAGGAACAGTCAGGAACCAGGACTGTGCCCCCAGGCCAAAGGGTGTGACATCAGGCCAGAGGTGTGTCAAAGTCAGAATAAAATGCCTGCAATAAAACTGGTAGCCACTCATATTCACATGGATAAAGAAAAGGAGAGTTGGCAATTTGACACTTGAAACAGTAATGCTCTTGGTTTTTTCCCAGACAATCAAGTCCTACCAATACAGGAGACCCTTCACCTACTCTGTGGAGCTTTGTATTTATTTTCACAGCCTCCAGCATTTTTCTTCCTTTTGGTTGTGGGTTTGCCGGTTTTTTTCTCCTCTTTTTTTGTCCTTGTTCTTTAATACCAGGTAGTGGTTTTCAACTGTTTAAACTATGGCATATAATAACTGATGAGTAACATTGCAGTAATACCAGTGGTGGCAATTTTGCTTTGTTTCATGGGAGTGTTGGAGTATTAGGGAGATGACTAGGACATGTCTCAGTGGCAGACTGATAAAATGAAAGATGAATTTTCCCTGCCTATGACTCTTGCCAAGTTTTAATCATAAACATAAAACAGGTTACAGGACACCTTTTCCCAGGCAATAAAGTAATAAGTAAATTTTCTATATTTTAACATTAATTTCTGGACAAAGAACTATTGCAAAAAATTACTACAGCTTTTCTGCTAAAGATTCTTTTCCAAGCTAGTAAGTGGCAAATTTCTGACCAAATGGTTGAGTTTAACATCCATACTTCACGTGCTGTTACTTCCTAGGACAATCGATGCTTGTTATAGAAGCGTATTTAGCAGCTCTCCTGCTCCGCTGAAGGTTTATGCTTTAACCAAAACTACTGTTCTCAGTTATCTTTTCTCATCAACATTTTCTTCTAATTGATTGGGAGGAAATTTCAGTTCCTATTTTACAGTGATGTTCCAAGAAAACTTTCTTGAAAGGGCCACCCATCCTCCACTTAGCAGATTGCTTTAACACTGCCTCTTTTACTAACTTGCTTCAGATATGTGCCTCTTCTTTCTATGTCTAAAATACATGTTGAACTTTTGAAGTTTACCTAGGAGTGAAAGCAGAAGGCATAGCAATGTCCTGGAGTAGCATCTGCCTACCCCCTCCAACCAGGATAGCACATCAATACCAGGATGGTTTGCAGGGCGCTGGTTTTAATGGACAGCTCCCAGGTGACACCAGACAGTGCTGCTGCAGCAGCCGCAATATCATACATCCTTGATTGAACTTTGATTAATTTTCCAGACTTTCAGAGCCTGTGGCAAAAGGATCCACAGCGGTAGCCGCAGCCATTAACTCCATCTTCTGTGATTTCTCCTTCTTCATTATGTTTGGGTTTTGATTGAACTTTGTTCCAAGTTAGTACCTTTTGGCTATGGACAAGGGAGATAAGACTTTAGAAATGGGAGTACAGAAGGATAATATGTGAGAAACTTGCAGTGAAAGCTGCCTGGATAGTTGGCGGTAGCTTTGGATAAACCTTGACGATGCAAGTGGCATTAACAAAAATGTTGGAATTCTGGCTAATGCCAGTCTAAACCACACAAACCATTACTTCATGCAGTCATAGTCCAAATGTCTTCCCGCATTTGTGCACAGTAGATGCTATTTTATTATGCTGAATTCAAAGTTGATGTGTGCACATAATGAATAAAATTACCATTCCTGGACATAGCTAGAATTTGACAGAATCACATGTTAAAATAAACTAATAGTTTTAGTGGCCTCCAGAGATTATTTACAGAGTTTGCTGCTAAATGGTGCAAGCAACTGTCTCACTATTGGTATGCTCAACAGGACAACTTTACACTGTAGAGTCAGCCTTGTGTCTCTTATATTATCTTATCAAAAAAAAGTAGCTTAGCAGCAGCAATGAGAAATCTTCCAGTTCTTGGAAAAAAAAAATACAACTGACAATACTGAAAATATTACACTGAATTTTTCCAAAAGATTTTTCAGTGTTTTCTTTACATTTCTCTCTCCCACATTTTTGGTCAAAGAACATCTAAATACATGTCTGGTTTTCCTACTCTTTCTACAGTTAATACTTGCATTTACCACTGTGATACATTTTCAGAATCAATTATATCTAGTTTTATTGCCTACTGTTGGTATTTGTCAATGGTGGTATATAGAAATTACATGCAGACTTGGCTGTAGTGATCTGTAGAAATTTTTGCCTGAACCTGTAAAAGCCCTCTCAAAGCTCCTTTCAAAGATTGAAAACTGAAACTTACTGATGGGAAGAAAGTATTAAACTATTAAGAGTGATTCAAAATCCACTATGAATCAAAGACATACATGATATTTCCATAACATCTGACACAATGGCGCTTTGTCCCTACAAGCAGCCTCTGGGCATTCCTGTGATATAAGCAATAATAGATTTGTCTCTGTGAAGCTTTGAGTTATTGTGGCACCTCCAATAGAGGCAATGTCTGAAATAATTTAAAACCTAGAAATAAGAGAAACCTTTTAAAAATAAAATACATACATACATACACATCTACATGCACACGCATATATAAATAAATATAACTTTTCCTTGCTTTAACCTTTTAATTCATTGCCAAGAAAAGCTGGCTGAGGAACCAGCATCTGCCGTGAGCCCTCATTTATTTTCCGATGTTGCCTTGCCCCATTGCCCAGGCAGCCTCTGCACTTCCCGTCCTCTCATCCCCTCACCGCTTTGCCTTCCTCTGAACCCAGGATACAGAGCAGCCTTCCAGCACTGAGCCCTTCTCCGCTTACAGGCTTTCCAGCCCCTTTCCTCCTTCTGCCAATCCCTGTCTCACTCAGCTTTCTGACAGGAGACTGCTTATATAGGAAAAACAGAATCCCTCTTCTACCCAGGATTTTTTAGGCAGCATTAATAACAGACTTTTATACTGGAAATTACCAGCTTAAATGTGTTCAGACTGGAACTGAACTCATCCTCAGCTAAAGCTGTATCTCTCTGGGTGATCTGGACACTAGACTTGGTTAAAGTGGCTGGGATCCTTATCTAGACAGCTAGAAACTTTGGGAAGTAAATAACTTGGGGGAATGTTTGAATGTTGCAACAGGTAGAAGCAATTCAAGAAATGAGAAGTTCCTGTGAATTAAATATTGTGTTGGCTACAGAGTCCCTTAAATTTTAGCATCAATGCAGCTTGAAATGCACTTGAACAAGCACCAGCCTATTTTTTAGGGTGAAACCAGAGCTCCCCTGTTACTTACTTTGAAGCCCCAGATTGGTTACCAGGGCTTTCCCTCTGTTAATACCATGGTTTAAAATAATAGGGAAGTATGCATAGCATGAAAAGTGGAAAAGAAGAAAAGTGCTTCAAGACCAACCACTTTTTAGTGGACATTTGGGAACTGGCTGGAGGAGCGCCAGGGCTAGAACAAGGTGCGAAATCATGCAATTATAAGAAGGGTGGCAGGTGTAAAACAGAAGTCTCTTATGGAGCAGTGGTTTGGGGTATAATATCTGCAGGAAGCTGACTGCCAGACTGACACAGAAGTGATTGAAGGAGGAGGCCTGGCAGGATTACCACAAGGAAGTAATGAGCCTTCAGGTATACTAAACACACACATGGTTTGTGTGACTTTTCACAAACCTCCTTTTCTCTTTTATGTCGCCCTAATGTTAAAATAAACCATGCAGTGGTGGTAAGAAGGAGCCTGAGGCTCCTAGAGAGAAGAGCTGAATGGTCGCTGCCCTGTGGGAAGCAAAGGTGGCCATACTGCAACAGACCGTGCTGGAGCACCATGGGGTTAATGGCAGCTCAGGATTACTTTTGATGCCTTTTTCAATGGCTGGGACAGGTGTCCCCTCCTGCTGAGGGTCTCCACAAGCTGAGACACTTTACCCTGCCTTTGCACAGCCAACACGACTTGCATCGCTTGCTCGAAGGGAAGCAGGATCAAGCCCTGTAGCAGTAACTGTGAGACATTTTTATTAGTCCAGCCACATGCCTTGCTCCAAAGCCCCCAGCTTGTCATAAATTTTTCTGCACTAAACTCTTCATTTAGATATGGCTCTGCCCTACATGCCTTGTCCAACAGATTATTAAGAGAGTATTCCTTTTGTACTATCTCATCTACAAACAGGAGATGCAGCTGGCATGTAGCTTCTGTGACTTTTGCATACAGGAGCACTAAAACTCTGTACTGATTAGACAAAACCCAACATCAATATTTAGTGCTATCTTCTTTTGAATTACTCATGTTAAAAGAAGCCATCATATTGTTGGCACAATCTTCATGAAAAAAAAAAGGTTTCAATTTTAAACAGAAATTAAATGCTTGGTGTGTTCTTTAATCATCTTTATAGTGAAGAAGCAGTCCGGAAAGAAATACTTTTTTATACTCTGAATATATTCAAATCCTCATTGGTATGAATCAGTTTAGTTCCAAGAAATGCAATTTATACCAAATCTGTAATAAATTCCATATACCTCTGAGCCCATTCTTTTCAAGTAACTTCATTGCATTTTATTAAAAAAACACCAATAAAACATCACAACCTTCACTGTAAGCATCGTCTCTCTTTTACAAACTGGTAAATTTGTGATTTACCCAAAATTCTATAATAAACCTGTGACAGAGACAGCCTGTCATTCAGTCATCTCTGTGGCTTCACCCTCCTCCCAAGAACAGCACTTTCTCCTGAACTCCATTTTAGCAAGTGAGTAGGAATTGCTGTTTAAAAAACCAGCAGAGTACAGGTACAATCCCTGCCTTTACAAACTCTTCCTCTATAGACTTAGAAAAAGATGTCTTTGTGTCAAACCATCACTGGCCAGCCAAGAGAAACAGCAGACCCTTTGCAACACATCTATTTAAAAAAAAATGGCTTCTTTAGAAAGCTCTAATAACTCATTTCTATCCATAGAAATTGTGTATTCTGTTTATCAAGATGCTTTTCTCCATATTCCAAGCTACATTATCTGGATGACATTCATTGCAAAGCATCTGCCTCACAGAATGTGAAACACGTGTTTACAGGGAAGGAGGTGTGCAAGCTACTTTCATACACAGGTTTTATGATGTAAATCAGTTGTTGAAAGTCAGTTTGTGACAATGCCAGTATTTGCAGCTCCTATAGTCTAATTAGAAACTGCCTTACACAGCCCAGCCATTAGCAGTGGAACACGCTGCTTATTTTATGTACCAATTAAAGTGTTGCACTGCACCTTTGGCAGTCACAGTAACAAAAAACTGACACAATGAGAGTAAGTAAACAACAGTTGTGACCAGGAGTACAGCACATACCTAATCTATTATCTCTCTAGTAAATAAAAGCAGTTTGAAGTAACAAGTGTTAACCAAAGACCCACAGTTGGCAAATGTGAGGTGACTAAAAACCGTACCCAGGACTGGAAATGACCAACTGGCCGCCTGCCTTCCACACCAACTTTGAAACGTGGCTGAAAAATAAGTGTAAAAAGCAATAGTAATTTTGAGGAAAGACAGACATCCATATTAAAGAGCATTTGCTCCTCCTCTCTGAAATCAAATACAGTAATCCTTTACCAGGGGGCACAAGTATCACTCAAGCACACACGTAGGCAGTGCAGAGGGGAGGTCAGGTCCAGCTTCCTGCTGTGCTGCCTTAGGCAAAACCACACCCAATTCCCAAAGGCAGGACCTGGCACCAGGCAGTCAGGGGTGCCTAGCAGGAGTGACTCCTTTTAACCATATGAGAGAATGGTTTTCTCTACTTCTCGCAAGAAATTCTCTGGCTCCTCAGACAACAAAATCCACAGGCCCTATGATAGCAGATATTTAATACTTGCCTTATTTCAAAAAGCAGCATCTAATTTTAGCTATTGAGGAAAGGCATCAAATACACGTTCAAGGGTCTGCAGACACTGACTAGATGTGAATGCTTTCCTACCCTGCCCCATACACCACCCAAACCAAGCTCTGGAGAAGCCAACTGCAAAAAAACATGTTCTTTTTTCACAGCTCACTCAAATCCTTGCTTTCCCTGATCCTGCTGAATATGATTTCATTTATCACGGGGGAAAAACCCAAGAACAAACAGAAAAAAAAGATGGCTGTTTTAGCAAAGTGTACACCTTCCCATGTGAGAACTAAACAGAATCCATATGGGAACTGAATTGAGATCAGTCATCATTACTGAAGTTAAAGCAAGCCAGTAATCCATCCCATTTTAAAATTATCTGCACTATGTTTTGCAAAATTCCTTCTGCTGTGCAATGATCTCATGTAGAAGAGTGATGAGCCACAGGTTCTCTGTGGAACAATGATGGTTTTCATTTGAAGGAGATGTATGTCACCTCTTTATGTACAGCAACACCAATACACTATTTCAGATTCCTTTGTTCACTTACACAGCCACACAAGTGATTTTAGGCACTTCTTTCAATGACACCTCGACTCCCAGTGATCTATTAAGAATAGGTGAGAACAACAGGAGAGTGAACTTGAAAGTGAAGCAACACAGGTTTTGGTGAACGATTAAATACCTTTGTCCTTATGCTCACTGATTTTACCATCAGCCAAATACTTCCACCACTTCCATCAGTAATATGGTGAGGACACCAGCTTATTAATGTCTGAAGACAGTAACTGACCCTGACTACAATAGTACACTGGAAAAGGACACAAAGCACCGAAGAAAAGGAATTACACCAGTGATGTATTTGACTTGCAGGTTCGCTTCATTTATTTAGTAGGGTGATTTTTGGGGAACTTTGCGTCCTTCATGCCTCCCAACCAAAGTTTTTTGGTTGCATCTATGTGCTAAAACACACACACACACACACACATTCCCGCTTTAAAATGAATGGATGTGCTCCAAAGCACACCCCTGGGCAGCTGCTTGTACCCCAGAAAAGTCTGCATATCCCGAGCTCCCTACTGTGACTGCAGAGGCTGCTGGAAGGGAAGGGCACCTATTTTGATCTGCAGTGTGACATTAGCAGGCAGATAACATGCAACCACAGATCCATTTTTCAGTGCCTGACAAAGACAGGGGACTTTATGAAACAATCTGTGACTCATTTCAGATTAGCCAGAAGAGATTGGGGTTTTTGGCTGGAGGAGTACCTGGAGGAATGAGTAGGAGCGGTGCCTGCTACACATATGCACCGACTATTCTTGGCTTGCAGGGTTATATACAGCCAGAGAGCTGCCTGCTCATGGCTGGGGAAGGGACCCTGCCGATTCACCTTGCCTTGGTCACCTCTGTGCAAGATTAATGCAGTGCATTCTTCTGAGCTGGGCTGAAAGCAGAGCAGGTGCAGAAAAGCATCTGTTTTCCCCCGAGCAGAGCGAACCTATGTGAGCAGGCAACACCTGCGCACCGGCCGTTTGCTGGGCTCGGTGGCTTCCTGGAGCCATTCACTGTGCTGCAAAAGTTTCTTCCAAGTCCTGTGTAGTTCTAGACTCAACTGTAAGTGATATCCTTGCACTGAAAGTACTGTCACAGCTATTAAGATCTGCCAGGAAGCTCTTGCTCTAAGACTGAGGTAAGATCTCCTGGGACAGGCAGGCTCTCAACTAATAGTCTCAGCCTTTGAAATTCATTCCCTTTGGCAGCTTCCCAAAGCCAGATGCTAATGACCTTAGGCATGATGCAAGACCTTTTTATTGGTGTAATGCTTTTTTTTTTTTCAGATTTCCTAAGTAGCAATGCAGCTAAACATTTCTTATCTTTCAAGCAAGTGTCCAATTTAGCATTGCAAGTAACCACATCTTCTGCAGAAACATTGTCTGAATCAATCCTACATATGAAAAAGTCACTCACTCAGTAGCATTCAACAACAGAAGTTTTTGAATGGTTCTTTACATAAAAGACTTTGATGCAAGCTTAAGCTCAAACACTTTTGCATTTATATACTCTTACTAGACAGTTTTCAAGGGAATTTGGACTAATGGACTAAATGCTGACTTTGGACCATATTCCCAACCTTCTTCCAGACAACTGTGCAACTCCAAGAAGGTGACACAGTCTCTCTCTCCCTCCTCCCTACTGCCTGTGCAGCAGGATTTGTCCTATCGCAGAAGCCAGAAAGTACCTTGGGCTGCCCCATTAAGGGCTGTTTCAGAGCCAGCCTAGAGCTGCTGTGCTATGAGTTAACTGCTAGAAAAGTTCTGAAAATCATTTGCTTGAATGAATGAAACTTGAGTAAACTTTTTTTAGCACAAGTTTCCTGACTTCTCTGATGCTTAGTAAGCATCAGTAGAGGATATACCCGAAGTTTATTCTGTCCAGGCTTCCTCTATCTTCAGGGCAGAGGGAGAGGCTCCTTCTGTGGGTGCTTCAAAGGAGCCTAATGCAGATATTCTGCCAGCTCTGCACAGTACTCAACAGAAATGTTGATACATGGGGCCTAGAAAGATGAGCTTCATGAAGCGTCATCCTTCCTCCTCTCCTCACTTGCCTCCAGACCTACTGAGGAAAATGCTATCAAATCAAAGTAATTTCATAAAACCACAGATTTCTTAGTTTCAATTTTATTTAAAACATATTTAAAACTAGCTTGTAGTATGTTCAAAGCAGCGAAAGTGGCTGTGCTCCTGCACAAAGATACAGTAAATAATAACAGAACACTTTAATATTTTGCAGCAAACAACTTTTAGTTTAATACTTTTATTCATCTTCACTATTTTCTTAGACGGGCATTTTATAACAAGTCCACAAATGCTGTGAACCTTCTCAAAAATGGGCTTTTGCTCCATATTTCAATCAACTATAATAAACATATCAAATACAACAAAAGCAGCTGTGACTCACTTTCACAAGCAAAATAGGCCCAATAAACAGGTTTTTTATCCTGTTGCAGGGAACTTCAACTTCTAAACAGACAGACCACCACGCTAATATAGAACAGACAATGAAGGACGTGCCCATGCGTAAAACTGCTCCACAATTCTAATCAGAAACAAAGCCATTCACATTTTGCTGTTCTCCAGTTTTCAACTTAAAAGAAATAGTTATTTTGGGGTACATTATTCAGCTCTATCATCTCAGCATTATGCCAGCACACAAACCTTTAGTGGCAAGTTACAAGGATGCTGCAGCACTACTAGGTGAGCACAGAAGAAAGAAGTGCTGCACACCCCTCCTACAATCAGGAAATCACTTCCAAGACCAAAAGGAGAAAGCAAAATATGTTTACAAAACTTCATCTCTACAGATTTGTAACTGTTGACAAAATCTGTATTTTTTTGAATGGGCAAATAATTCAGCCAGCAACTTCCCTCTAAAATTCAGTGGGCTGCATCTGTTTATCTCCTCCAGGCACCTTCACAGGTATCAACATCGAGCTCCAGTTAAAGGTTTGGAAAACAGCTACCCACATTAGCTGTTATCTGGAAATGAGGTAAGATCGCGAGCTCTGCAACAGGAGCCAAAGGATGGAGCCTCATACCGCATTCCAGTGGCAGGCTCCTGGTCTCTGCGCATTAAAGAGCTGTAACCTCAGCGGAGCACTGGGGTTATACGGGACTTCCTGTACTTGACTACGAGAAGTACCCGGCACAGTTTGCCACACTAATGGCACGTATTTAAGCTCTTTGCAAAGGTTGGTCCCCAAAGACACGACCAGGGACTTGTCCTACCCTGCTTTAATGCAGGCTGGAGGAGCTGATGGAGCAGAGGCAGGCAAGCACTCGCTGTTAAATATTCTCCCCCTGACAGGCGCTGCTGCAGCACTCTGCAGGATTCTGATCAGCCACACTGCTTTTACAGATCAATTGTGGATACTTTCAGAGTATTTCTAATGATCTATTATTAATTGCCAAGAATTACATTCCAGTCTTAAATTCAGAAGGGAGAGAAACTGTGCAACTCTCAGCTGTCAAGGACAGTAATTCAGTACTTAAATCATAAGTGTCAAAAGCTGTAAGTGGACTGATTTATACTAATTTGAACAACCTTGTTCATCTAGAGGAAATAACGAAAGAAAAGCAGGGAAAGGGCATTTGAGTAACGTGGTATCACTAAACCACCATGCAAGTGATTGACTCAATGAAATAAAGATGTGCTGGTGTTAGTATTTTAGTGAGAAGTGAAGACTACACGATCACCACAAAGTGTAAAGAAACTCTATTTAAAAAAGGTCAGATAAAGGGAAAAACTCAGATTTACAAGCCAGATCCTTAGTACACCTCAGAGTGGTATAAGAGGACTGAGGCCAGTTAAACTATGACATTTCCTACTGACTTGAGGTGTTGTCCCGTGTTTGTGCAAAAGAAAATATTGTTAAGTAGAAAATGCAAAGTAAAACCCTGACAGATCTGCAAAACAGTCTGCTGTTTGACGTTTTGGTTAGGGTATGTATTCCATGGCTGTATAAAGGGGAGGAAAAAAGAAGAAAAAAAAGAAAAAAGAGGACTGGAAACTCCACCTGGATGCTATCAGTCTTGCCCAAGTAAACAGTACTGACATTAGTGCTAGCCTGCTGAGTGGTACAGGTTAGGAAGGGTCACAAAGGCAAAATGGTGACCAAACGTGCCTTGAGGTAGAGATGCTCTGGAATCTGTCACAAAAGGAGAGAGCTGAAAGCTCATTTTATCTAGAAGTCATTTCATTTTAGAGTTCAAAACAATTAAAGACATTGAAAGAATTGTACAAACATGGATTATAGCAAGACAGAAACAATCTCCTTTTTCATATAAACATGCCCTCAACTACATGCATACAGTGTGATGTGTATTGTTCTTGAGATAAGAGCACAGCACACCAGAAAATGACAAGGGAATGTATAAAAGGGATAGCAAAAAAACAAATTCACAGGAAATTTTCCTCGTAATAAAAAATACTCATACCTACAGTACAACCAAACAAGCAATCAAGTGCCAAAGAATTTGTTATGTCCCAATAGTTAAATGAAGTTTCTTGCTCAAGTCCCTTGAGATAAACTTTCTTTTGACACTCACCTTAAGTTGCACCCAAATTAGCAAACGAAAGAAATACCTGGCTATTAGTATATCTCTATCTAGATATCTATTAGTATGGAATAATCATTGGCTTGTAATTACTATTTCATGAGGATTTTTTCCACATGGCTTTAAATTCACTTGAAAACCTTACTAAGGGAAGCAGTTTCCAATATTCACTCATTTGAATTTTCTAGTTTGTTTTCTTTCTCTTCTGTCTACAAAAGCAACTCTGAAACCACACTTGGAAGCCCCAACTTCTGAAAAATAAATTTTAGCAGTGATATTTTTGTACGAAAACCTACATAGATGAAGGATTTTTTCGTAATATCACTTTCAGTTCCCTCCCGATGCTTTAGCCTACACCAAGGAAAGAGAACAAAGCATGAGTGATACTTTCGTGTGCATTAAGCAACAAGACTCAGTGTTCACAAATTTTGACATTTGTCCAAACCTACAACCAGGGTGGGAGGCTATGGACGACTCAGAAATGACATGGTTAATGCATCTTAAGTGCTGATCCACCCAACAAAAACCCAAGAAAACTCTCAACAGTGAAGTGAAGTTCTGAACTGCTTTTGCCTCTCCTGCAGCATGCCAGGAAATGTATTACATGCCACTGGCCAGATACCAAACCTGTGACTCTGGGGGGATGACTGAAGGAATCCTCACCATTCTACATCTTGGAAATAAATTCTGTGCTAGAAGGAAAAGCTCTTTAACACATGCCATCTGGTATCCTTTGCCTTCATTTTATGAAAAGGGAGAGTCGAGAGAGAAGCTGCTTCTTCATACATAGACCAAGACATGGTGGGTCAAAACCAGCTTGAGGCAAGAGCAGCAAAACAGCAACTCAGCTGGTGCTTTTCTCTCCCAGCTGCATGTCTGCAGAACAGGGCATTTCCATAAGTCTCAGTATCAATCTGAGTTCTCAGATTTATAACAGGACATTTATTAAGTGGGAGTGTCTTTGGCCCATTAGTTACAGGAGTATATCACCTAATTGCACTGTAAATAGAAAGGGTTATGCTGAAGCCACTGTACTGCACTCAGCTCTCAGCTATTGTGTGATTTTTCCTTTAAAATACAATTTGTAATACGTCTTAAGCAAAAATCTGAACTATGTCCAAAACTTAAAATCAACTGCAGTATTTTATTTAACCCTAAAATACATAAATAAAAGCTCAACTGAAATCAGTATTGTTTTCAGAAAATCCAGAGAAGCAATTACTGCTTCAGGATTACCAAAATGATAGTTAAGCAATTATTTGAGAAACACTTTCTTTAAGTAGCTCAGAAAAATTCAAATATAGATAAGACTCATATCTAGACAGGTAAAGAACTGTCTCTCATCCATTCCATGTGCTCCAATAAGGTGTCCTAACTCCTGTGCAACCTGCTAGGAGTTAAAATAGAAATGGCTCTGAGCCAGTGTGAGTTAGCCCCAAGGAAATTCCTGCAGAGGAGCAGGAAGCACACTGGGGACATGGCTTGAGCATTTCTGCATTCCAGCTCTCTCCAGTGGCTGTAATGACCCAGCAGGGCCATCTGCAGCCACATTTCAGTTTGGGCAATACCCCGGCTGCTCTAACTTGGGGTATGGACCAAAGTACCTCATCTGGCTGAGCAAATGGACACTGAGTGATATAAAGCTCCTTTCCATGTATCCGAATGCTGTACTGATACAGCGATTTATTTGGGTCATTCACTAAACTGCTGTAGGACTTGTCCCACATTAAGTTAAAATCAGTGTTCAAATCTCATGAGATAAAAAAAAATGATAGGAAATCACCAGCATAATAAAAATCAATAATTTATATAAGACCTTGCAATAGCATTGTAACATTTTGTTCCATAACAAGGCAGTAAGTTATTAAACAAGCAATGTTTATTTACACTATGTAACATAAGCGCAGTTTGTATCGTATCTGGGGTCTATTTTCCTCTGAGTGCAAATATTTAACTCCCATTAATGTTAACAAGAGGTTACCTAGCATGTACTTTGGCAAGAGAATAAAACCTGAATTTTAACATTAATCTTAAGCAAGCTTTCAACTTGAAAGAATCTTGAGAGTACCTTGTATTAACACTATCTTAATTGCTCTGAAGTCTGGATTTTGTGTGAAGCATATACAGAGATAAAACTAACTCATGTTAACTTTAAATTACACATTTTAGGATAATGGGAAATAACTGTGTGTCACCTTTCTGTAAACTGCATAGCTCACTCTGTGAAGGCACTGTTAGCAAGGACAGTGATAAAAATCTTCGAAGAATTCTCTCCATTTCTCAGAACATTCCCTAGCCTTGCTTCACAGCAAGAAATTAACTCACACTAGTTTTCACAAAAAATATAGTGGAGGAAATTCCTACTACATTTGAAAACTGAATGATTTTCGGCATTCTCAGTTTACAGTTTGAGGAATATCCTTCTTCACATTCACACTCTCACTGAGGACAGTGAGGTAGCACAGATACATAGTGAAGTAGAATCTGGCCCTTTCCATTTTGTGAAAGTGCTTTGATCATGACTCTCTCAAGACATCATTTTAAACTCGAATGCAATTGACCGCTATTGCACCATATGTTCCTTATGTGTGAGCTCGGTCTTGTTCATTAATTTTTATGCCACTACTGTTGGAATTCAGCCAGTGTAATGTGGAGGCAATTAGCAATGTCAGAGTGTTCATGCCAGCATATAATGAGAGAGAGAGAAAGAGAGAAACAGGGAGATTATACTTCCTGCTACAGGCAAGGGTCCTCTTCAGAGGCTCCTCTTTTTTTTTTTTAATGTTATTTGAAAACTGCAAAATCTAATAAAAACAGACAGGTGACAAGAAATAAAAGTCTTGTTATAGAAGTCAAATTTACTCACTTACAAAAAATCTCCTATAGCTTTTTAATATGTTCACCTATTTTCAGAGGATGAAACTGAAGACACCCTGTGGCCTGATCACCTCATCCTCTAATCTTACAAACACTGTGGTCTGCTAAAGCTCTGTATCAAAATGCTTAATTTTAGCCTACAAAAAAAGATGCATGCCTATACTAGAACAGAAATATACATTAAATAATATGTGCTCCAATGACATGGGTCCTTCACTGACTCAATCTGCGGCTTATTGCTTTCTTAAAAAAATCCTCCTACTGGAAGTCTTGCCATCTGAGATTTTACACTATTTTGTATTCCTGTTGCTATATTCAAGATAAAAAAGTATAATATATGACTCAAATTCCAAGGAATACTGGAGACCTCACTAAAGTCTCCACCTCTTCCCATTCTTAGCATCACACACACAGACATGCATCCCTGCTTTTCTCCCAGTGAGGAAATAGAGCAAAACCGACATTCTGAAACTGGCTCATCTCACAATACAAATGCACCTAATACGAGTCCTGCAAAAATTCTGCAGTATTAGAAATCTCACACTGATAAATCCAAAAGCAGAACTAGAATTTGTCACAGTATCTTCCAATTTCCATTTTGTTTTCCTGTGTAAACATCTACATGTATGTTTATGAAGTAGGTAACTCAGAATAACCCAAATAATCAGAAGAATGGTTTCAGCTCCAAAATCTAAATCCATATTCTCCAATGGCTCCTTCTACTTCACATCGTGATTCAGACCCAGGCTTGGCTTTCACAATATATTAAGGAGACAGACATCTTTGAAGTTTGCTGGGGACACGATTTTCAGTTCTGTAGGGTTTAATGGTTTAATTATCTATTTGCCTGTGAAGTCATTAAGCAACCCTGCACTAGTAACAGGGTTATTAAGAGATACCTCCCACTGCAATCATTTAAATAACAGTTACAGCAGCATGGTGCTGCTTGTGGTAAGGGTCTTGTGGCTTAGTGGCAGCCTTTCACTTTTGAAAGCTTGGCAAGTATATAATGGTAGTTTGACTAATCCACCTTAATTCCTACTGCATATTTACCTTCATCACAAAATTCAGAGCATCTGGCCAGCTTCGTAGTGTACAACCATCCTTAAAGAATCCTACTCAGAGGTTTACAAGGGCATTGCTGCCCTGAATTAACACATGTAAAGAGCCTGCTCCAAAGCCCACTGAGATCCAAGTCACGGCTTATTGGGCTCAGAAGACATTTATGCAGTTTGGCAGCATGGCCTGCCTAGGATCCAGCTACTGTCATTTGTTCAAACTTCATGAGCAATAGCATTCAGCCAGAGTTTTTAGTAAGTTTCTAAAGCAGCTCACAGAAGTGTCAAAAACTTCCTAAACTAGAAGAGTTATTGTGAACCTTAGTCAAAACCCAAACGTTTTAGTAGCACAACATTACACAGTTTCATTGAAATGTTGAAAATAATCACTTGGCTTGAATTAAAGAATATTTTTATAATTAATTTGGACTCTTATGTTATATATTTAATACTAAAAAAAAAAGCAAAGTTCCAGAAAGGACAGTTTTCTGTCGTTCAGCAGCTTCCCCATACCTGTTTGTGTCTTTTTCAGCGGATGCAGCAGGAGACCTCACCACTACTGAAAGCAAGAGCAAGCCCTACCTTTGTATCAGAGGTATCTGATCACAGTCTGATCTATCATTATTGAGCATACACTTATTCTGTTAGTAAGGGAACAAATCATGTGCTGTCATTAAGCCCAATGAAGTAATTTGAATGATCTTTTTTTTTACATTTTAATTGATAGGACATTTCAAAAGTATGTACTTTGCTTACTTTCATGTTATTTGCAGTAATAATACAGGGGAGTTTCACTTTAATTGCATGTTAAGAATAGAAAAAAAGGAGAAAGCTTAGAGAGCAGTCATGAGGTGATTGGATTAAGAAGCAAACCCTAGCACTACTGAATAGCAGCGTAATTCTTCAGTCAAATGTTATTAGAACAATTAATATAGTCCCTACACTGCAAACTAATCCAGAGATTTTAGTTTTCTCTGTAAAGATTTTATTTAAAGTTGGTATCATTGAATGTTGCATGCAAAACCAATTCAGTAAAGAATCTTTTCTATCTTTACAGAAATCTCAGATTAGTAGCTAGACACAAATCATACAAACAAATGGTGTCTCTAGACATTTTCATCACAGTTTCAACAGACTGTCCTCTGTTTTCTGATCACCCAAGAGGGGGGACAGTGAACTCCACTCGTTGAGTCTGTGCAGTCGTCTGCCCCATGGCTCTGCTCTTCTGGCACTCCTCCCCACAATATTCCTAATGTGTTCAGGCATCCAGGATGCAGGGAGAGGCTGTGCATTCAGCATGAGGCATGACAGAAATGCCAGCTACAGTCACCAACTTGCCCTGACCGATTCTGCTTCCGATATAAAATGTGCGTCAGACGTGGAGTTGGCAGGAAGCACTTTTCTGAAGCAAATCCCTACTTTATTTCCTCCTGCCTTAGTCTAGAGCTCTCTACAAGGCCAAAGTACTCACACAGTTTGAAACAAACTCCAGGTTTTCTGTGTCAAAATCTAAGGAATGTGCTGCATGCTGCAAAACAGCAAGTGAACAGAAACAGTGCAAGCAAGGAGTCTTCAGTTCTGCAGGGACCCAGGCACAAATGATGTTTGGTTGCTGAAAAGACCAAATATTATCCTAATGTACATTTCCTAACCTGTAATGTATAACCCTCCCAAATGCCAAAACATGCATATGATGTGACCCTGCCACCTGTCTGGGATGGCACAAGTCTCCCTGAGTTTATACTTGTGGATATTTGATACTTAACTGAAGATTCTCTTCCAGCTGTAGATCTGGAAGCAGGGGTTTCTCTCTCCTGTCTGAGATCGTCTGCTAACCCACACAGAGCAGATCCCCTGCATCTGTTCACACAGGTTGGCTGAACTCCCATCACTTTTCACTGCAGGATTTTGTGGATCAGGCCCCCAGCAGCACCAGACACCACCAGCAGTTTGCTGAGCAGTGCAGGAACATTCCTAGAGCTGCCAAGGAATCACTGCTATGGAGACTACTATACCTTCCAAACCCATATTTTGGCCACATTTTCAAGATTCCCCCCTCAAAGCAAAAACCAGTAGGATGCTCAGTTCAAAACGAGCTGAAATTTGGAGGTAAGAATTAATTTCAGAAGATGTCCAAGGCACAAACTGATCTAGTTATGCCTTAACATAATCCACAGAGCTGCTGGCAGAAAGAACAGCAATCTTGGCTTCAGAGGTCCTCCTTTTGCCCACAGATTTCAGAGGAAGGAACTGTGGTATTTATCTTATATTCTAGTTCTGAAATTCATCTCCCATGCATTTTTGAGCACGTCACCTAAAATTTTCTCATATACAAGATAAACAATATTATCTATCAGCTGGCCCACTGGTCAGGTTGAATTTATTTTTAGAAGAAGCTGAGATCCTTTGGGATAAGTTGCTGTATAGGTGAAAGCTATTACTAACCTATCCCTGTAATAGTAACTCCACAACACCCCAGGGAGTCCAACAGCAAAGCTGTCCCTCTAAACACAAAAACAGCTTAAAAAAAAGTAAAAATTAAAATAATAAAATACTGAACATTCGGGAGAATTAAATAAGAGAGCAGCTTGTAGTTTTCATGTGCAGTCATCTGAGTCAGCTCTCCAAGGACTGCCAAGGGCTAAATTCATCCCTGAGCTATGCCGGCTTCTGCCAATGTAAACCAGGACACGCGGCCTCTGCCAGCAAAGCAGGGAGAGGCTGCAGCAGTGGAAAGCACCCACTGCCTTCCTCTCTGTTGGGGGTCTACATGCAGAGGCAGCAGCACTGAGTGCGAGTGGCCTGGCCAGGGCACGTTCCCAGCTGCGACACCCCAAGGTGTCCTGGTGTGCACACGGGAGTGTCTGTTACTCTGAGCTCAATTACAGGGGTTCAAGCAAATTTTAAAGCAGTGCTTGGCAGAGCCTGCTGTAACGAGAAGTAATGGTTACCAAACCTCTTAGCAAACCGAGGCAGGGTGAGCTTATAGTGGCAGTGTCACTGACACAAAGAGGAGTAAATCCTTGGGGGGGGGATGGGATTTTGTCCATCTTCAGATATTTCTGTATCAGTGGACAAGTTTGTCAGCCTGTGTTGCATAACACAATTTAATGTACAGTCAGATTGAGCCTGTGATTTAACTGGGGAACAGCTGTGTGACTCAGATGTTTTAAGGGGAGGGAAGAATACTGTGTACAGAAAACTGTCCTCATTCCACCATGAACAAAGAGTGGCAAAAACAGAGGCACCTCCACTATGCCTGCTGTATTGCTGCACTGTAGCAGTCCTCACTTGGCAAGATATAAAAAAGAAGATTAACAAGTATAATAGCATTTTACTGTGCTCTTTAGAGTGAAAAATCATTTGTATGTTACCACTACTGATGGTCCAAAACCACAATGCTGAAACTAAACAGGGAATACAGATCTGAACCTTCATCCAAACCCCACCCTCTGGGTTCAGTTCTTTGTTAGATCCAAGACTGGAAGGTACCTATTTTCTGTCTTCTGGGAGGCTGGTGTTTTGCAAGGCCCCAAATTCATACACATCACAGCTGAAAATCTTGGGAGAATCTCAATTTTGACTGCCACAAACCAGACTTGCTAACCTAACTGGTAACCCCCAAACTAAGCCTCAACCCAAAGCATGCACCATTGCCCAGTCTCTCCCAGGCTGGAGCGCTGCCAGCAGATGAGGCCAGCAGCCACCCAGGTATTCCATTACATTATGAGGACGGCTCCAAGTATAATCCAGAGGAATACACAAAGATTTGGCTTTCTGTAAAGACTAAGTTGTGACTGTCTCATCTTGGTCCCCGTTGGAGCGCAGCCCAAAACCACCACACGCTTTGGCACTGTTTGTTGTACTTGGCAATCTTCGCTCAAGCGAGGTGGGTGCATTGGCAGGACTTGTGAGGAACCCCTCCTCTTTAATTGGTGGGAATGTACCTGTAAGGCTGAGCTGTGTTTGGTAAGGCTAAGTGTTCCCGCAAGGGAAAACGACTCGAGACAATGCACTTGGTGTTTAGAGTAACAAGACAGAGGATGACTGAGGCACTCTTTCATGTTACCTGGAGGGCCCTGCTAAGCTCTTACTGCTTTCTGTTGTTTTACCATGAAACTGTGTCCCTCGCTTTAGTTAAAGGGAAAGCTGATGAAATAGTAAGACAGCCCAAAAGAGGTTTTTCCTCAGTAATTGAGAGAAACCTGGACCACATCTAGCTTCAGTCACTGTTTTGTTCCATGCCAGAGGTTAAAACAACACTAATACAAATTTTGCCATGAATTCTCTAAAAGAAAGAAATTAAAAGCTACAATGGCTGGTGTTTTTAATTTATTAAAATAATTTCTGAAAGACTGGAAAATTACATGAAAATTAAACTTTGTTCTACTTAGAGGCTGCCTAGTGCTTTGTTTGGGGTTTTTTTTGAGTTGGGGACAATCATACATTTCCTAAAGTTAAGCATACATTTCATGCATTGACTTGAGAGCTATTAATTCTACAAGCACAGAAAAGATGGGTTTTAAACTATGTTGCAAATTTAACATTCGTAGGAGTGTTTTCTCCAAGCCCTATGCCTTTGCAACAGATGACAGAAGGCTGTATATCACTTCCTGCAAAAAATTAAAGATGTCCAGAAGTATGTGACCTCTGTCTGAGCTAATGGAGTCTTGGATAGCTCAAGACTGAAATTATTACAGATAGCTGAAAAATCCTATCTCCTATTCAGTAGAGGGCAGTGGCAGATAAAAGCCATGCACACCTATTAACCTGTTTGAAGTTGTGTCCCTGGTTGGAAACCTAACGGCAGCAAACACACCAAGCAGACAGAAACAAGAATGGTGGATTCAGTGCTTTTGGTCACATTCCTTCACTCATCCTCTCCCATCTCCCCTCCTACCACCATCTCCCCCCATTTTTTTCCTCCTGCCATGGATGTTATCATCAAGGCTAAATGCCTTCTACAAGGTGTTCCCTCTGAAAAGCCATCAGGAAATAAAAATGCCCAGAACCTTATGGGATCACGCTCTTAATGGCTCTAAATGAGAGTAAAATAAACACATGCACATGTGCATGCATGTACACACACACCCAGCACCTATTTGTCAGACCTTTTTACCAGTCAAGGAGAACACAAGCTGGAAAAAGATTGTTACCTGGTGGCAAAGGCACTCAAGAGTTATGGGGAAGTAAGTTTTAGTGCAGTACTTGCACTCAGCAAATTGAATTAATAAATTCATTGTTATGGTTACAATTAAATAAGTGCCAAGAAATACAGCAAGAATGTTACATTTTGCTCCATTACCTCACAATTACACATGCAGTGTCACTTCACAAACACTCATTTCTCAACTCATGCAACTGAGTGGGAAGAAGAATACATTCATTTTTAATAGCATGTAGTGTTGCACATCTACATTTATGCACATGAATACCTATAAACAACCATATATATAACTTCTCCTGGTCTAAAATGCCTCATCTTGGCAATCTTAAAGCATCTAAGGAAAGAAGGAAAGCCCTGCTGAACAACAGAGATTCCAAGTATGAGTGTAAGACCAAAGAAATGGGGTCCAGGTTGGGAATACCTGAAACAGGAATTCTAAAACAACTCTTACTGTGTTTGTTTTCAGGAAAAAACTTGCAGTCCTGCTTTTATTACAGGTAAGGGACAATTCTGCCACAATGAAGTATATCTTCATGCCTTATTACAATTATCTTCAAAGAGAATTACAGTTGAATCTAAGAAGCATGGTGCTTACATGTCTTTACAATCTTAGACAAGCTGCTAAATGGTGACTGGCAAGAAATACTGACTCATTAAAAAAACATCCCCTGCACCTTAACTGGTGGCCGGGGGAGGAGGGGGGAAGGCAAAGACTATTACATGAACAGACTGCCATAAGTGCAAGTTACTGCAACATTTCGAAACATCAAACAGTTTTACCTGCCTGGCTACAGAGTGGACAAGGCAAGTGGCACACGGGTCTGGCTGATGAGTACTGTCCTGTAGGACTTTGTGTCAGCATGCCCATACCTGCATCCCCTCCTTGCTTCACTCGGCTCTACAGCCTTTCCACAGACCTATCTGCAACTGTCAGACCTGTAACTGCTGAACGACACTTCCTATCAGCAGCTACTTAATGAAAGAGGCTTTCCAAGAGAAGGATCAAATGTCAGCCAACTTTGTCCTCCTTCTCTTCCAGAAAACCATGCAGGTCCAAACGCAAGCCTATTCAGCTGCCCCGCCACAGGATTCTGCCCCAGTGCTCTAGAAGTGGCCCAGTCTCATCACTGGACTGTTACCTCTTCAGCTGGAATGGATTCACCGCAGGAAAGGACAACAGCCGTTTCTCCCACCCCACAGCTCTGGTGAGGGCACTGCTCATGCCCAGCCATGTGGCTCTGCCAGCCCACATCTGAATGATGGCTGCATCCAGTTTCAAAGCCCCATCCCATTGCCTACACCAACAGACTTCATGAGTCAGGAACATGTTTGGTAAAGATCCCAAGTGCGTAACGACTTCTTTAAAAAAGTGCAACGTGTGTTTCACCATCTGAACAGTGAAGCGCAGCTTTATTCTGCTCTTATGTCAAGTATTCAATATTTTGAGCTAGATTTAGCTGAATTGCCTCATTTGCATTGAGGAACAAACCCCATATTTACTCTGCTGGATGATGCTATTCTGCTTACATATGTGTTTGTATGTAAGCAATGACGTCATTCACGTTTTATCTCCAATAGACTTTAAATGAGAAAAAAAATCACAAAATGAACAAATGCACACTGTTGCAATCCACACTGAATTAACCTACCTGTAACAGCAGCAAAGAGGTAAGAAGGCATGAGAACAACATTAACAGGTAGAATTAAACATTTGGTTCGTAGTAAGGTATGAGTGACTTTGTCAAAATGCTGAACAAGTTTCTTGTTTGCAAGTTGGCAAGATCTGAAGTATTATTTCCTGATTACGTTGATAACTGGTATTCACTGCAATCACTTGAGGATATCTTAGTATCCTGCACAATTTTAACTCCTCCATAAAAATATCTGGAAGGAAACCTCGCAGCCTGTCTAACACTGACTCAGCTACTCAGTGACCAGCTGCTTTGCTGTGGTAGCACTAAACTGCAAAGTCTTGTACTTAGAGAGCACTAAACACCAAAGCTTTGTTAGAGTACAGAAACAACACACTCAGCAACTATTTACTCACTGCCTTGTCTCTGCAAAAAGCCCTGCAACTTTCTCATAGCCTGCCTAGCAAAAGCCCTGCATGGATTTCCTTCTACATGACACATGGGAACCTACTGCTTTCTCAGAAAGAGCTGTAAGTTGTAATCTTTGCCCAGATTTGTACATCCAGCCATGGGGCTGGGGCTTGGCAGTGGTCAGTGTGCAAAATGCTCCCACACACAACTAAGCTCAGAGGGAAAATTCATAGGGAATCCAGCCGGTGTAGACTGCAGAGGCAAAGCACAGCTGTCTGCAGCCATCTGAATGTCTCAGGCTTGGTCATCTTGATCTTTTTAATGACCCCACATATCAGTAGAATACAGGCATCTGTTCAAAAGAACCTAGCAGCTCCTGACAGAGCAGAGCACACATCAAAGCCGAGCGGGTCAGATTCTGCCCTCACTAGATGCATTAATTCAGAATAACTGAAATCAACAGAATTACCTGTCATTAACACTACAGTAACCAAGGACTACATTTGCACAGGGCTTTATGGCCTACGTATTTTTCATTTTTCTTTGGCAAAATAAAGGGTAAATTCTAAAATGGGCAGTAGACTGCTTTTCTATCAGAACTTTGTTGCTGGAACAAAAGTTTCAGCGAAATGGCGGCAAACGCAACAGATCCGTAACACATCTCAGGGTGCAAAGAGTTAATCTCCTTTCTTGCAGATCATCTGTATCAGTCCAGATGCTTGGTTGGGAGGAAATATAACCCAAGTGCCTGGACTCGTGCAACAGACTAAAGAATAAAAATATTTTTATGTACTGTGCTTATAAAATATTCTATTTGCTGTGTAGTACCAGTTATGTTTAGAACCTTCCTTCAAGGATTTTCTTTTCATATTGAGAAAAAATAGATCCATACACTCCCTGTTAAAAAACACCTCTGCCTAAATGTCTGACCTCTGCTGTGAAAACTGATCCTTTGCTGCTGGTCTGCATCTTTATTGTGCCTTCAAACTTATATGCTAAAATAAACCAAAGACAATAGAAATCACAGTAAAGTACCACTTAAAGTCAATGTAAAGTTTATAATCCTCTGCAGTCCATTCTTCTATTATGCCGATGACAAGTTAATTTGGGTGATAAAATGGAAACAAAAAGCAAGGAAGTAATACTGTTTTACAGAATATTATTCAAACAATAACAACTTCCTTCGCATACCACTTATTTCATTCCATCATTATTACTATTATTACTACTATCTTAAGCTATGACAGATTGTGAAGGGTCAGAGATAATTTTTATCAATCAGCCTCCCTTTGTCTTTGGCAGGTTTAATCATGTCACTTGGAATGTAGCATGAGGGGCCTGATGAAATTGGAAAAGCATGTGAAGATAAAAATCACTCTCAGATGAATTCAGACACTTCCTGCCACTCTGCAGATGCCACAGTGCTGCAAGCCACCCTCCCAGGAGAGATGATTCACCTGGAAGGAGGGCCAGGCTCTGCCAGATGTGTAGGAGGCTGCCTGAGACCCACATGCTAACACTGTCTCAATTGTATGAAGCATATGCTTTCAGTCAAGGGTGAAAAATGCAGGCACCAGCACATGCCAAAAGTCTTTCAAGCATGGCCCACCAGTCAGCCTGAAGCTTAATGCACTGATCCATCGAGTCAGCAGATGTGTGTCACCACAGTACAAGTTGAAGCTGGTTAAAGCTATAAAAGAGTGAAGTGACCTAATCCAGACATTCAAATCTCACAAAGAAAATCACATTGTTGTCACTTTGGGGGCCTTAATGTGGGACTTTAGGCACAAACACAGAAAGCCTTCTTGGAGTAAAAAGGTATGTTGCTGCAAAAGCATAAATCCCAACCCTAAGCTACACTTGTACTGATTTCAAGTTGATCTGATAAAAGCATAGCACAGCTTTCCTTTTTAGTACAGCACATACAAAAAAGAACATCTGCAGAATTTTATTGCTAGAGCCATAAATGCTCCTTATCCGCTTGGTTTGAGGCAGAAGTCCAAAAATACCTTGATAGAAAGTTTATTTGCAGAGTACCACTACGTACTTGGTAGAGCCAGTGAGTTATACAACATATTCTTTCACTCCTGGCAAATTGCTGTCAGTGTCAGCTCAGAGTCCAGCAGTAGAACCTGGCTCCGTAATGCCTGGGAACTCCTCCCTCCTTTCCATTTAATAATCATTTAGTGAGCACAGTATTTCCTGACACACTCAACGTCAAAGCACACTTTACAACAAAAATATTCACCTTGTTCACATACAGAATGATTTGTTTAAAGAAACCAGATCTCCTTAGCACTCAAAGATCAGCCCCACACTGAACGTGTGCAAACCCACTTCACAGTCACCAGCAGCTGTTTCAAAGAGTGTGTTCAGAGATAGGTGATAAGATGTAGTTCTCACTGGACAAACACAATTAGGCATACAAGGATTTTTCTTGAAGTCTTTTCTGTCTATCACTTGCAATTCAGTTCACAGAGCCTTCTTAAGTCCTCCTGTCTGTAATAGCCAGGTCTCTGGAAGAATACTGATGTTTCACAATGACCTCATTGTGCTTTGACATAGCTTTCCTGAGCTGTGGCCTGTGGCAAACACACACCTGCTCCATCTATGCCCAAGAGGCCAAAAAGAAAAAAAAAAGGCAACTTCAAATAATATTCAAGTTCAAACAACAAGCAGGGTTCTTCTGCCTTAAGAAAAGTCCATCCTGCAAACCACTTTGCAAAAAACGATAGCCGGTCATTTAAAAGTTAACTCTTTTAGGAGCCACCATAGATTAAAGAAAACCCAAGCCAGTTTAAGGGGGGAAAACACCCATTGTGTATCTGAAATTTTGTCGTGTCCCCCCCTCCATTTCTCCATTTACAAGCCTTGAATATTATCACTGCTTCACAAGAGAGGCTTTCCATAGACTAACATCAGGACTAAGTTGGTAACTGTACATGTAACATGTACCATGACCAAAATCTATGTAAGTGGAGGATGAAAAGCAAGAGGGATACAAGACACAGATGGTAATGTCAGGAACAGCAGTAAATGGTAATAAAGTGTGAACCTATACACACACACACACATACACTTGTGTTGCTCCTATCCAGATAGTTAAGAACGTTATAAACTACATTTATAAAAAAGGTTTTTATTAATTAGATTGGGTTGGGAATTTTTTTCCCCAGTTCTCTCCTGATTTTTCCATTGCTCTGTTCACCTGCACATTATACTGGGCCAAAAAAGATTCCTGGCAGCTGCCCTTATACGAAATACCTTTTGCATGTCAGCTACAATACTTTGCATCATCCATAGTCCCCATTAGCAAATCTGCCCTTTCACCTCAGTAGCACCCATCTGACATTTCCACAGCTTCAGAGACTTTTCCTCCTTTCCCAAAGCACTTTTGGGAGTGGTTTGAGGGCAAATTCTTTGATTCTGGTGCTGGAGAATTAGTGAGGGGAAAAAAATAGGAGGGAACAGTTAAATGTTTCAAGAGAAAATAAGCAAGACAATTTAACTCCTTCTCTTGTGTCTTCTGTGAAAGAACTGCTGAATGCTACTTTCCCTACCCAAAAAGCTTTTGTCGCTTGGAGGAATAAATTATATTCTGTGGCTCCTATGAAAGAATAACTAGAGTCTAATAGAGGAATGGGAGTGAAGGGTCCTCAAGACATTCCCTGTGGCACTTGTAAGTTTTGTCTTTGACTGTCAGGCAAGACAGGATTCCGCAAGAGCCAAAATAACAGTATCCAACAGTATCAGTTTTGTGCAATGTGCAAAAAGTGTAAACCAGGACAGAAAGGAAAAGACAACAGCAAAACAACATGACACAAATAAACAGAGCTATCAAGATGAGTTTTCTTATAGTATAAGACAAAATATTGTTTTGTATTACCTAAATACCATTGAAAGCTCATGATGGTATTTGTTGTCATAGTTAATACAAAACAGTATCTGCTGCCTCATACAAACTATATAAAACCATGTTAAAAAACAATCTAAACCATAGAAAGCCATATAAAATCCATAACGCCATAAAAAGCCATATATGCTGCCTCAGTATTTTTATAGGGTAAAATGAAATTATTCTTTATTCATAAATATCCATAGTTTTTCTGCTCTACGTACCGTAGAAATATTAATCACTAATTTCTTTTTGGGGACTAATATGGAGAGAAAAAACAGAGTTCTACAGGTTTCACCACTTTTTCCCTCTCCAGATGCACGGACATTAGTGAGCACAGTAGTTCCTGCTCCTGAAGAGTTCAAGGAAATAAAAAGTTCTGCAGAACAACAGAAGTGTATTGATTGAGATGTGTTCATGCTTTTTTGCAAAAATAACTGTTATTAAAGAGTTAAGCCACTGTATGTGTGGGCGAACTGCTTTCTGTAATTGTTATCTATCTACAGATCTTGAGAGAGATGTTGATCTTCTGAAACAGGGTGCAGACGCAAGTCTTTTTAAACCAATAAAAATACCAACATTTAAGTGGGTTTTTGGCCATAGATCCTTTGTATGCAAATCACTCAAATCAGCTAGAAAATTAAAAACTTCTTGGACAAAAACATTGTCATTTTAACTTGGGAAAATACATGGCTGCCAACAGAAATTTAAATTGCATTTGACAAAGTGCTCCCATCAGAGTCTCATTATATGATTTTTATTCGAAATGTACACATATCAATATAAAAAAATAACCATGGCTGTCATTTTTCTACTTTGGAGTAAGCCATTCTGTAGCACTGTGTAAGTTATAGCCAGCACCAAAATCCTCTGGCTTTGCACTGTGAAATTACTCTCTCCATCTATCGAGGAAAAAAAAGTTCTTCAAGAACTCAGCCGTCTCACATCCCAATCAAAACATGTTGATGTGTGTACACTACTTCAGAATTATTTCAGATGGCTGTGAAATATCCTAAATAAATATTTGTAAGGGCCTGTCCTAGTTGTGGCTGTCAAACCGTATTTTTACATTGCAGTAGAATAACTATTTAGAAAGAGGCTAAAGACTGGAAACTAGACCTGACTGCTGTCAGTGTTGGAACTGCTTTTAGTGCACTGTGCTCCAGAGCTTTCCTTGTGTAACAACTTTTTCAATACAACTTCAGTGTAACACATGCACAACTTATACATTCAGTGCCACCACACATTATCCTGTCTTTGGGCTTGATCCTGCACGTTTTTTTCTTCAAAGAGTCACCTCCTCTCACAAAAGGTGTGTGTCATGGAGGTCTGCACTCAAGTAGGAAAAATACTTCTGAGGATGAAATTAGAGCTCGAGTGCCAAGCAAACAGCTGGTGGGCTTAGTCCTGCAAAGTATCTCCTCGTCCACAGACTGCCCATGAATGTTGGCTCGTGTCAAACCTGCCCTGCAGTGCACGGGCAGAGTGCTGACTCACCCCCTCAGATTACACAGAGCTCTGCAGACCTCTCTGCAGGTACCAGTTGAAGCCTGGAAGCAGTAAAGTCACATTTGCATTGAGTCTTCCTCCTAGGGTTTAAGCCAGGACAGAGCTATGCAAGGGTAGCTATGCCACTTCCCCAAAGCAAATCAGCCCCACACTGGTTCAGGCAGTGCCAAATATCAAGGAGCAGTATATAGGTATTCAAATTTAGATTTTATCTGTGTGTAACTGTGCAGAATTTTGTAACTTTGCTGTAAGTGGTCCTTCTACATGCCAGAACATAAAGCAGATTTGGCATCTTTGGATTATAGATTGGTGCCTGCAGCCTGCAATTCCAGGGTTTGCTTTGAAGCCTCATTTTTTATCCTTGCAGTGGTTTGAAAATGGTCATGATTCAGTGTATTCAACATGCTTAGATCAAGATGGGTCTTCCTTTATCATTAGAAATGAAGGAAACAGTGAGGACTTCTAGCCCTTTCTGTCACATTAATAGACCAGTCAGAGAGCACAAACCAATTCCTTCTCTTTCCTCACACTCCAAGAGGAATGTTATAATCAGATATAAATATGTCTCATTTTTCATCCCACCAGAAGTATGAAAGTAGACAGAAGATGGAGCAACACTTGTGCTTCCCAGGAGCATCAGACAGTAATCAAACAACACTCAGCAGAACCAACCTGAGCTGCATTTGCTCCATATTGTTCCCAGCACCAAACAGGTCCCAAAATTAATTGTGATCCATTATTTCATTGAACCTGAACATGAGGTTAGTGGGAGTTGTCAGGACCAGCCTTCCTACATTTGTGGAGGGAAATATTTCCTTTTCTTTAATATTTATTATCTGTCCTATCTGTAGACAAGATATTTGTTACAGTTTCAATAAATTAATTAGAATATTTCTCTTAAAACCCACATGAACCCACTGACTGGAATCTACTCATTTCCCAAATACTTTGTGTTACTCTTCAGATTTTTTATTCTTACACCATGATCTAGCTGTGCTTTGTAGTTTTCTGACAGTAAGTCACTCCAAAAAGGGCACCCTTATCCCAAGTGTGACTAATGACAACTTGATTTGTGTGCAACTAGTCTAGTACAGACTATTGGATTCTTTCACTTCAAACAGTCACTGCTACAAAGAAGATGAACATTCCAAATATTTTAGAAAGGACCATTCATGGCATTGCATTAATTCCTATTGATGAAGCTGTGGGTTCACTGGGGAACCTTCTACACTTTTGAATGCTAGGGTGGTAGTTAGGCCTAATTTGAATGTTTCTAATAAATTATTTGCATTCTTATACACATACTGCTCACACAAAATATCAAAACTGCATTGCAGGTAACAAAACACTTCCTGCCACCTTAGAAATTCTCTTGTAACTAGAAAGAATCTGTGGGAGGAGACAATTCAGAGAGTAGTTAATGGTTTGGGGGCTTTTGCAGTGGTCTTAGGGGTCAGTGTTTCAATTTGAGTTGCATTTCACTTAAGCCTTTGCAATGTCCTTCACCATCCAACTGCAAACTGAGTCCTCACAGCTATGCTGGTCCCGCAGCCAGGCAAAGCTATCCAAGCTTTGAAAGAAAAGCCATTTTTTTTCCTCACATACTATGATGAGGTATAAGTTTTGAAGTCAGAGTATTATTAGAGAGATGCCAAAACTGACTTCACTCCCTGCTGAATGCTGACCCTCCAGGTACATTCAGCAACTGCTATAACTAAATGCAACTGGCCATAGCTGGCACGGCCTGATACTACATTTGTTCAAACAGATATTCCACACAGACCGATGCCAGAACACACGCATGTTCCAACAGTGCAGGCTGGGAAACATCAGGTTGTGACAGCTGGCTCTAAAATAAAAACTGTCCAATGAAATATATGAAAACATAAACAAGAGTACTCTTGTTAGCACAGGGAATTTAGTCGTTTTCTCAAGGCTAGTTTTAACTTTCCTGTGTTTATCAAACTTGTATCTTTAATACACACATAGTTTCATCTACTTATAAAGTGAAAAACAGTACAAATTGAGGAATACCTTCTGTGCAGAGAAATAGAAGGTAGCACCTCACAGCTTCCCCATGACATACTTTACTCACTATAACCTGCAGAAAGCAAGTAGAAAGGTTCTCAAAATGCTGTGCCAGTACTTCACATTCATGTCATAAATCTGAAATCAGGAACTTCAAGCACAAGTGCTGCATTTTCTGCTTTTCTCACAGATATTTCCTTGCACAAGCCAGAGAAAGAACCAGACACACAGTCATCACAACAACATCAGTTTTAGAACTACAAGACACTAAGGAATTTAATGAAGAGCTGCAATTTCTAGAAGTAATTCACCTTCAGACAACCTAGAGTGCAACTGCTCAGGTGATCCAGAAGGATCCACAAGTTCAGTTGCTTTCACTCTAGAAATCTCTTCTATTTACTAATCTGAAAAAAGCTGATTACTTGAAAGCTCCTGCCAGTGTGATCATGACTGCAGTTGGGAAACCCATGACATACCTACAGATCTCTTCAGGAAACACGGCCCAGTCAGGTCTCCAGTTTTCCAAGGATCTCATTTCACATGTGACACCCTGGTCTTTCCAGGGAATACCTACACACCATTTTTTATTTTACAGTACCTTCTCTGCTATTCAGTATGTAATTAAAAGTAAGGCTCTAAATCTATTAGATGACAAAATTACTTTTAAATTTTTGTCTTTAAGTTAATCTTTCCTGTGCACCTTGTAAATGACTGACTGCTACAAAAATCCCCAACAGGCTCTTCCCCTAGGGTGTAAAAGACCAAAGGAAAAAGCCAACCAAATATCCTTACGTCTTAGAATAGTTATTTCAAAAGGATACTCCTGGGCTTAAGAGGAACAGTAGATTGGAGGGATAAAATTACATAAATTACAGTCTTTTCATGATTATATCTGTCTAAAGGTGGAACTCCTCTAGAAAGGAGGGTGATCATTAAATAAAGAATTGAGAGATGATTCTGCATAATTATTTTTTTCTATAAGCCCTTTAGTCCTCATTTTTCCAGTCATGGTACATCTATTTGATCATTTTTTTCATATGACATGCAAGAGTGCTTTTTCTTGCCTCACAGCACCATTCTAAATGAACCACCAAGCACTGTTTGATTCTTCACCTTAAACAAGAAACATATGCATCTCAGATTTCTTCAGTCCACAGAAAAAATCATTACACAGTGTCCTGCTAAACTTGATCTAGAGTAATAGACAAAAGTCATTACTCCTCGTCCATCCCAGTCCAATTGTGGCTATTTCCCTGATGTCATCTCCTCCACTTACACTGTGAAAACACAAATATCTGCTTTAGGACGGTTATTATATTAATTTTAATTTTTTTTTTTTTTGTAAATAGAAGGGATTCTTGAGCGAAAACATCACCAGGAATCTAAAACGAAAACCTATTGCTTGTGAATGTTGATAATGAACTCTTAGTTTGAACTATATAAATTGTTTTTATCTTTGGAAGGAAATAAAACCACTATGTTCTAGCTAACAATGCATTGAATCAACTGATCCAAAATTATGATAGTATGTTAAAATTTCTTCTAATATGTACCTCATTAGACTGCAAGCTCTGTTCTGTATACACAGGTAGGTACTATACCCATGTCCTGCAAATACAACAATAGTCTACTAGAAAAGTTATAGGTATGGTTACAGGTGAAAAGAATGCCTTCCCAGGGAAAAATGGAGCTGGAACTGTGAAAGTATGAGGGATATGAACAGGGCATATGGTCAGGTTTGGCTTATCCACTCAAGAGGCTGGAGGGCAAATGCTTTCTGTTTGGTTCGACCCACAAGAACCACGGTTTCCCCCGGAGAAGTACTCTGCTCAGGACCTGCTGTAGCAGCGACTCAGGCAGGCTTGGGCTAAGATGCTCTTTCACAGCAGAGGATGGTTGCAGTATTCCTTCAGACCACAGAAAGCCCTGTTTAAGGCTTCCAAGGCATGAGAGAATTGCCTACAGAGTCAATCTTTATATCTGTAAAAGATACAGTCTGTGTCCAGAAAGCCTTCTCTGCGATGGGATACAGCAACTCCCAGTTCCTGATTTGCATCAGTACAGCTTTGATCACAATGGAGATGCCTTGCCTACTAAACCGAGGGTTTTGACACAAGACCTTTACTAGAAGTACTAAGATAGACTTTATATTTCACACTGCTACTGTACAGTGCATTCACTAAATAGTACTTTTAAAAAACCTAGTCCAAGATTTTTTTTTAATTTGGAAGTAGAACCAATTACATTGTAAAAACATACTTAACTGAAGTCCCTTGCTACAAACTGTAACTGTCCTTTTAGACAGTATTTCTAAATGTGTATTTTACAATAATTAATATTTATATATTTTAAACTAAATCAGACATCATACAGTCCTTACATTTTACGCTTTGAACTGCACAAGCATTGCATGGTTTTGTCATTGTTACAGCAGAGCAAGTCTGGTATTTGAGATCAAACATGGTATGTAGTCCAGATGTGTTAGCTGTCACTCTGTGAGTAAACACTTCTGATGGACAGTGTGTTAACAACAGATTATTACTCATGATGTTGCATGATGGTTACAAAATGTTAGCCTGAGTGTCAGAGATAACACCAGTGAGAACTGCTGGTGGAAGTGATCCAGACTGGTATGTTTACAGTGATTTCTGTCATGTATCTCCCCCATGTACCCTTCACGGGAGAATCAAACATGATTTGAACACCACCCCTTAGGGATTATAGTGGAAGCATGGAGCTGTTTGATTTGAGAGGCAGGACTCCCACTGAAACAACAGCTATGAAGGAATGTAAAGCAACGCAATATTAAATGTATAATTATGGAGTTAAACCATTAGATACATATGGGTCTGCCTGAAGTGTTACGTACATTAATTTACATTGTCATTTACGTGCCCTTTTAAGAGGATACATGTGAAGTACCTGAGATTAAAAGATGTTAAATGACAAAGTGTTTATCAGTCCATACAACAAAGGCAAATAGTATCTGTAATTTAAGTCTCTCCTTGCACAGGCAGGGCCTGGGCCAGAAGAGACTCTTTCAAGACAGTGTCACCATTTGTGTTCTATAAACATTCAACAGTTTCCCTCCTACCACAGGATAAGGGGTATCCAACTGCTAACAAGGTGCTGTGCCTTTGTGTCCTTGGCACATGTCTAGCAAAACAGGATGGAGGGATGAGGCACGGAAAGCACATCTGCAAATTCCAGCAATTGTGCAGTGAGCACCTTCTATCGTGCATGTACAGCCTGAACAAAACTCTGCTGCCCCTGTGCTGGCTCCATGGGGGTCGAGGCCGGGAGTGTGTGCACCTCGCTCCTCCAGCTGGAAGCGGTGGCAGCAGGAGCTTTGCTGGCAGTGCCAAAGACGGTTTATAGCCAGTAACAGAGGTGCTGAGGCAAAGGTCAGTAGTTCTGGCAAGGTGTGAAAGGTCCATTTTCTCTCTCTGGTTAGACCTCATCTAATTGAGAACTGTTTGTAGAGATCCCTAAACTGCTCTCATGGCCATGACTTCTCGCTGTTGTACTGAGTACAAGCCTTTTCAAAGTATTTTTTCCCCCTCCCACTTGTTAAGATATGACTTGTTAAGATACGATATGTTTTGATACTCTGCTCCACTCGTCACTCCTGAAAATAACAAGCAGCATCTAAAGTGCAATTATATACCTGCCAAAGACCTGAAGTCCCAAGGCTAGATGTGTTACACCACAGAGAACTACAGGTGATTATATAAAGAACTGCACATCCATATGCTAACAAGTATCTTGAGACATGCATGAGATGACACTGGTCTATTTTCCTTACCCATATCTGTTACTATACAACATAAAATCTGACTGGCAGGATACAGTGTCCTCGGGACCACCCAGCAGCTCAGGCTGCTTAGGTTTGATGTAAGAGAACAATCCAAATTCTTACAGAGTATTTTCATTTTTCTTCAATTCAATAACTCACAGAAAAGATACGCTGTGCGTGAAGTGTGGTTAAGGAAGCTGCCCCGTTATTCTTTTACTGAAGAAATGTTTCCTAGTACAAAATGGGACTTGAAAGTTTCAAGACACCTTCAGTATTACTGTACACAGAACAAAAAAACATATCAAACATACCCAGCTATTCCACCTGAGAAAACACAAACTCCCTACATGTTACTAACACCCACTTTTAAAATTTATTATGCCGCTCTATGACCTCAGGCTAATCTTCACAATACCACTGCCTCCAATTGGATCACACTGATTTATGCCAACTGTAGGGATAGTTAGTCCTTTCTCAATGCCACAAATTATATTTTACAAAGTCATATTTTCAGATTTTTCCAAAATTGCAACAAATTTAGAAAATGGCAGGAAGCATAAGGTCCACTCCCTAGCATACTAGGAATTAATTTTATTCTTCAAAAATTGCAGCAATGTATGCTTCTGGTCATGGAGGTGTGCCAGTACTGCTACAATTAGGGTTGTGCTGTCACTTCAATTATAAACTCTATTTTTTGAGGGTTTACTAAAACTCCAGATTAAAAAGAAAAGCTTGCTGCAGGCTGAAATGTTTTGTACAAGATCTCAGCCAGGGGATAACTTGTTTCCAACATTCTGCAAAAAATTAATCAGGTGCTTCAAATGTTAGAATTTAAATGCGCTTGAAGAGAAAAACATTGAAAAAAGAACATTTAGTTATGAATTCTCAGCACTTCCTGGTGCCTATCAGAAATACTACTCAAAAACATGGCTGCAGATTTTGCTAGTAGAGAAGAGGAATACGGAAAACAAAATCCCAAGCGTTTGGCAATTTTGCAGGTTTTTTTTCCTTTCCATGTTTTTCAACAAAAACCAAGCAATTTTGTAACTGGCATTACCTAGATAAAAAAAAAAAAAAAAAAAAAAAAAAAAAAAAAAAAAGAGACAGTGACCTATGCAGTTTTAAGAATGCAGGAACAAATGACTTCTTTTAGAAGTCAAAAGTAGGGCAAAGACCACAAAGACAAGGCAGATTTCTCTTGCTTAAGTGAGGGATGGGGCAGAGGTGTGAGAGTTCTCACACGTGCACACCGTGCGCCATGGCATTGGCAGCGAGGGAGGACACACCTCAGACGAAGCTTAAACCAAAAGTAAGGTAATGGAAGATGTACAAAGCTGAGCATGGGCTGCAGAATTCAAGTGAGCAGGGAGTTTTACACTGACAGGATTACCTTGCCATGAGTATCCAAATACATCCCAGTTACATTTGCATTCCTCCCCCCTCCCCGCCAGCAGTGTGGATACACCGTCCAAGGCTGAAGATCATTATTTACACAGAGAAATGGTATCACACACTGCACAGTCGTGGTTTCTCCTTGCTGCATTTGCTCCCTTCTACAAACACTTCTTACAGAGAAGGGTTATCTTTTGCCTTGAAAATTTATTCCTTGATCTCTCATGCTGGCAGGCTGGTGACACTGACACCTCCTTGCTATTGAAAGTACTATAAAACATATCCATGCAATACAAACAGACCCTTGTTTCTGCATCTCTTGCAGTTTCAAAAGTTCCAGGTCCCACACATTCATTTTTGCCAAATTGGCAGTTGCTAGGAAGCCAAAGAAAAATGCTGGCAATGGTTCTGTGGGACTGGGGAACATGCAAGCAGCCTTCCTGCAGCACAGGAAACAGACAGGAATTTTCAAGTGACTTTCCAGGCCAAAGACATCCAGGGATATCAACTAATAAGGAAAGCAAAGTAACTTCAAGGGGATAATGGAGATGGGGTAAAAAAATCACAATACAGCTTTCGTAACACATTTAAATTGGGTATCTTGGTTTATTTACTACTCTAGCTGAAGTGTCTAAAGAGACAGAGAAGTTAGTTAACACTGGCAGTCTGCACATCAAGCACTGCACAGCTGAAACAAGTTTTTAAAAGGGAAGTAGCCTGAGCTGAAATACAAAGAGATAAATTGCAACTTTTCAATTAAAGACTCCCTTAATACATGAGAAACAGTTTAAAAACTGTTCAAAAAATAAACCAATGCTACAGTGCTGCCACACTTCAGCAGTAATTTCTCTTCTTACAGAGCGGAAAACGGCACCAAGCTGAGACTGTCAGAAACCAGCGAGGTTAAAGGTATACCAATAAACAGAGAGGTCAAAAGCCTATTTTTACGGAGCACCAAGCCTTGCTATTTATTGCTTTGCACTTTTGGGAGAGGGGGTTGTAAAAAAAAAAATCTCATACCAAGACACAAGATCAAGCAACTGTATTGACTGCTGTTTTCTGAAATACTAATAAAATACAATAATGAAAAATTACATGGGCAACTGCACTGGGGAGCAAGTGAAGTGCAACAGGATTCTTCCCATTCAAGTCAGTAGCAGTGTATTGCAAACGTGCATTCTTATAATTTAAAATATAGGACTTAAGCATAAAAAAATATTATAAGTTCCCATTATATATGCAGCACATAATGTACTTCTATCTTTGATCATACCACACAGTAATTGATTATACCCAGCCCTCTGCCAGCAGGAGCCTTCATTCCAGCTGCCTGATTCTCACAAGAAGGTCCATCAGGGCTCTCAAAGGCAACCATAAGCTTCACACTCTGCAACAGCTGAGATTTTGCTCAGGGTGTTTAAGGATCTGCAGGCTTATTTTTCCCCTCTCTCTCTACTTCCTCCACGGTGCTCATTTATAGTAAAATAGGGAAAATGCTGTTGGCAAGAAGATATAAGAATGATTTCCTTCTCTTGCTACTTTGATGATTCCCCTTAGGGGACACAGAACAAAGAAAATCAACACTGGCGGTAGCGGGAAAGATCCAAAAGTCTCTTTTAGGGCAAAGGACTCAGGTTGTGAAACAGCTCTTCTTCTCAATCTATTCAATACACTTCAATTGTAAACTCATATACCTGACTACACCTTCCTTCTGGTTGCTACAACTGCCTGATGCCTCACACAACAAGGCACTATAAAAGATCTTCCTCTGACAGACGACACACAGAAAAATTCCCCTCACCCCCCCCCTAATAAATGGAGAATTAACTACAGAAGGCAACTAGGATTTTTTTCCTTAAAGAAACACCAATATTTTCTCAAATCCAGAGATGTTTGTAGAAATTCACCAAGAATTGCTGTCTCTAGTGCAACTTTAACATTTTAACACTGCAAACATTGAGTATCTTTCTTAATCCAGGCTTCAACTGACAAACTAATACAGGTCATTCTGTAAAGAGCAGCCAGTATCTGAAGTACACGTTGTTTTCTTGTTAGTTCTTGACCAGAAGACACTGTCTAACACATAACACATGGTAAGCTAATGGGGAAAGCAGGATGATTCATGAGAACTCTAATTTCAGAGTTCTGCATTTGCCACACTTTCACATAACTAAATTCTGGAAGTTGAGGAAAGCTGCTTGCTGGATTTTCAGCACAGTGACCTGTATGCAGAAATATCACACCACAGCTGACTTGTGAAACCTATGATTAATCACTAGATACACCGGACAACAAAAGTCCCTGCCAAAAACATAAGGAAAAACTGATTAAGGAACTGCCAGCTTTTTAACTTTGAGTACCAACACCAATACATTCCTCAGTCAACTGGTTGCACCAAGAAAGGCCAGCCTGGAGTAGAACAGGCTGCACAGTTCCTGATACTTTTTCGTACTCAGTGAGATGAACTGGCATAATTTAAAGTAAGTCTCCATATGATCAGAAATGGATAACATATTTCTTAGCAATTTTCAAAACCAAAGAGGCTCGATCCAAGATTTTTTGTAAGTTTTTGAGACGAACTAAAGCTAACTAAAAGGTCGATCGATACAACAGTGTTGAGTCAGACACCCCACTTCATTTAGAGTGCTATAAAGGCAGAATGAATAATTTAACTGGGAAACTCATGGCCTCATGTCTCTTTGTGTGTGCACATATACACAAGCGTGTTTACACACATCAAAAATGAGTCCAACACATAGGGCTACTTTACAAACAAAAGAATATTCATGTTTTGGCAAAATACGACTTTGCTTTTACTGGCATGTAAGACCAGGCTGCACTAGGCATATTTTAGCAATATAATGATCAAAGCACAGGCTTTCCCTGAAGATTAATGACTGGCTAAGAGGATAGTTTGAGGTCTGTTTACCCCAGCTGGTCCTTAATTCCCAGGAAAAGCATCTGCAAGGCTTATTATTGCTATAAACTTAAGATGGAGGGGCGGGTTACGCTGTTTCAAATGATATGTACAATGACTATTTAGAGACGTAATGTCTTGTATATTATCCAGACTGCTTAACCCATCTCTTAAAGAACTATTCATCTTGAAAGTAAATAACTTCAAACTACCGTGGCCATGCACTTCATGTGAGCACTGCAAACTCCTTTACAACCAATTCATTACCCCCCAGCCCGCCTCTATGGCAAGTGAGGAAAGAGATATACAGGGATCATTTCATTCTTCATTGAAGTACAGCTACATCTGGGTGGAGAATGAAAGCTATTTAACAGCAGACAGGACTCCTACGTAATGTTTAGGACGGAAAGCAAAGAATATCATATTTACTTCAAACTGAAGAGGATTTAGCTCCACAGAAAGCAAGTGCCTGACTGAACAGAAGTTAATGTGTAACACTCTTGGAAAATACAGCATGTGGTTTTTCAGACAGATTGTGAATTTCTTATCCACACCCCTGAACAGCTACTCACAGGAGTAATTTCCCTGATTTAATGGAGGAACAGTTCCACTTTCAGTAAATAGTTTCCAACCTGAATCTTATTTATCACAGGGGTCACAAATGTCACAGCTCACCAGAAGTTCCCCAGAACCTGCACTCAGGTGAAAAATGTTATTCCTTAAAATATGCAGAATTGTCAGTTACAGGGAACTTGCATCTTAAAATACAGAAAAGGAATAGTAAAGACAATATGCTAAGTTTAAAATCACAACAAATTCTGAATTATTAATAGTAACTGACCCAAGGAGGGTCTATAGATTTTAAGGTCTTGTACTGTAGCAACCGACAGCTTAGATTTAAATCTTGAAGGTGTTTCATTTAATTGTATATACGTTAGCAATCATGTTTAGACTTGAAGTAGGCTATATACTATACTTTCCTGTATATTTTCCCACACACTTACTCTAAACAACAACAAAACAAGTTGTTTTTAGCATCATTATGAAAAAACCCAGTAACTGGATGTTCCAAATTAAGCATGTGATTCAAATAGTCTCTTTATAAAGGATGAATAAACTAAACAGGATTAATTTATTAAGACTGCAATGATCGAAAGTCTATTAACAGCGAGCAAAAATACTCATGGACTTGAATGGGATTTGCACAAAACAAACTTGTGTTCTAAAAAAATTTTACATTTTCTTGCACAAATAAAGCTGCTTTGCTACGTACAGCAAGATTCAGAAAAGCGTGCAATAGTTTTGCAACCAAAAAATTCTCCCCTGCTTTTATCCTTCCATATTTTCTGTACCAGTCACTCTAAGAAGACAGGTATAATAATTAAAACACCCTCACTTTATGTCTCCAGGTTCTTCTTTATCAGTTTGTAAGGTAGTGAGTAGACTTCAACAGAAACAACACACTAGATGATGTAAAATTGTATTTCTAAGTATCTACTCTCAGTATCTGAAATATGTAAAACTCTTGAAAAATGCATTAAACTTCCTCAAGTGCCGTACTCACTATGGCAAGATGGAATTCTGGAAAGATCCAAAGACTTTTGGGAAACCAATTTCCAACATGTTTGAATTTCTGTGTATGCCTAGATCCTTCCCTACAATTACGCCATGGGCTTTCTGCAGCTATTAGGAATGATCCTTCTCTCTCTGAAGACTTCTAGCTTGTTCCAACATATCTTCTAAATGAAGGCACCCATAAATGGAAGACAAGGTGATCTCACTTTTGCAGGGACATGTAATGCAAACCAGCAGAGTAGCCTGGTTCTTAGACATCCATCCCTGTATTTATTGGGAGAACTCTTTGGACATCAAGCGCGGCCACTGCTCGACCACGGCAAGACACGAGTAACAACTCAACAGCCTCCAGTGTGTGGTATTGCCAGTCACACAGGGAACTGCGGAGACACCAAAGGAGGCAGAAGAATTCTGCTAATACTTGCTTTCTCAACCTTCTCCTTTCATGCACAGAGCAGGGTGGCAGGATAACAAAGCTAAAGCTTTTGTTTCTGAGGAAAGTTGTATTTTATTTTTTCAGAAAGATGCTTATGAGAGATGCTGGGTAGGCTGACACTATTAGCACATCATTGTCTAATCTTAGAGCTCATCACATTGTTAATTTCCTGGTTGATGCATATATAATGAATCCCTGAATCTGTCTTTTTTTAATTTGACCTTTTATAGCTGAGCCATTTTCTCTGACTTCAGACTCCCTCCAGACATTCAGACTAATCTACACAATTTTGAGAGAGAATACCCATGATATTGTGATGCTCTTCTTTGGGGATTACTTTTTGCCCCCCATTTTTACTACTGGTATTGTTTTACGAAAGTCCACTGGCTCCATATTCCACTATTCCAGACTTCTTCAGACAGTTACAGTGTATGAGCTCAGATGGTGCTACATGAACACACAAGAAGACAAAGATAAGATTATACAGAGATCCCAACCAATATAACCGAAATAAAATGACCTGGCAATCCCAACAAGATTCAGACAGCAAAGATATTCAGAAAGATAATCCACTGAGTAACACATATTTGATACCTAAGTCTTCACTGCCCTTCAGCTTCTATTGCATCAGGTGCATCACCTGGGTCTGTGCGAAGTTAATATAAAGCGATGCCAAGAGATTCCAGCGCACAAAGAAAGGCACCAGAGCAGCAGCTACTTCACTGCTTTGCAGCAAGTTCATGTGGAATCACAGTTCAACTCTAGCTGCAGAACTCAGGATGATAATGTCAGCACTGTTTCAAAGCTCAATCCGACCCCTAAATCAGAAATTACTGCAAGTTTCTAAACACATCTGACAAAGTATCTCTAAAACCAGTAGTTTCACAGATGTTCCTGGGTGAATAAACTGATTTGTAGCATTTTTATTGTACATCAGGGTGCGTTTACACGAAAACAACTATCCAGCTGTCAGTGTGAGCAACTGTCTGTGGCAAAAAAATTCCCATTTAAAATACATACCTCAGTAAAACACAACACTATTTCTGTCCTTTAAAATAACTGCAAACTCAGCAAATTAGATCACAATAAATCCCAATAACAAAAAAATACAAACAAACCCAAATCTTATAAATATTGCTTTAAACATATTTTTTGTATATTGGACATAGTATTTTAAAACCCTAATTGGTTTTTTTCTCTCAGTAAGAATTCAGTCCTGCTCTTGCTCCACAACCAATGAGTTTTACTACAACAATAAGGAAGACAGGAACAGTTCTTCAGGTCTTGTTACAGGATTTATGTTAGTACAAATAAACAAAATTGCATCCATGACTTCAGCGTAAATACACTTCACTCCCAGGAAAGTCATTCGTACCTGAATCCACCAAAAGGCATTTCCCAGTTTGGAACTTATTTATGATGAAGCAGACTTCAATTTCTGCATCCACTGGGTAAGTTACAACTTACTCAAGAATAGGTTGAGTTCTTAGATATTTTAAGACAAGCGCTACATATTCCAGAAAACTGAACTGCGGAAAGACGTTTAGTTCACTTTGAAAAGACACTTTTACAGAAAACAATGGAATCATCACACAACCAAATAATACAGATAAACCCCAAAGAACAGAACTTTACCCATGAGACTTATACACACACTCTGCTGTATCAGAACAGTTTTTAGGTACTACATATGATAAGCTGATACTTCAAGGTTGATACTAGAGCTAACAGTTCCTAGGACTATGACAGCTGCATTTCACCATCATGAAAGCACAATCCTATCATTATGCTTTAAGGAAGTGAAAAAAGAAAAAACAATTAACGGCTTAAATTTATTTCACTTAGTTAACATTTTGATACGGGGATATTTTGACAAAAATCCACAGTATCCATTTTGATACAAATACACTGCAAGTACCTTTAGCTGCATCAGGATAGAAAGAAAGCAAAAAAATCAATTTTTTTGTGAAAAAATTGCATGTAAACCTATACTAAAACATAGCTTCTCATTGAAGCCAGGTACAAAAATCTGCCAAAGTATGAACATACTCCTGATATTTGATCTCTGCTAATTTATCAGTTATTTATCCAAACTGTTTTTACTAAAGACAGTCAATTCGCCAACCATACCTGTTATATTTATTTGCAAATAAAGGACCAGAAAGTACATTTAAATAAACGTTATTTACAAGCACCTTCAATGTACTTCCAATGTAATACATCATCTGTGCAGTCTTTGATTTAATTGTTGCCGTCACTCATTTCTGTGCACTAACACATGTAGGAGTTCCAAACGCCAAAATATTCTTGCCTTTTTTTTTTGTGCTACATACCAGATTTTGTAACCTGTGTCAAGCTACCTCCGATGCTTACAACTTGTGAACAGAGGCCAACAATGAGCCTCCCCAGACACTAAATCATAATCTTCATGTTTTTCGTATTTCACATTCTAGCCACAGTTTCAACATCCATACCCCGTGACATTAGGGAAGGATAAATCAAGGAGGATGACAGCTCCCTTGTAGAGACTGGTACGGCCCTGGGATTTGCCACACCCAACACCCACAGCTCCTGCCAGATGTCTCCAAGAGTTTTGTGGTATTAACCCCTTCAGGAGTAACTGAGGGCTTTGAGCTGAACCTTTTTTATGTAACTGCTCTTTACTTTTTTCGAAGAAAAATTAAAACACAACTTACCTTTGATCAGAAACAAAAAAGACAAACAGTGGGCTATCAGTGAGAATCAGCAAATCAGTCCTTCTAATTCCTTCTAATTTAAGGAAATGCACTTTAAGGGTTAGCATTATACAGCACTCCTCCTTTCATACCATGCTGTGGTCCCACATGTTTATCTAAGATGTCACAATAAAAATTTATAAACAGTTTTATGTTCACCACTTCAGACCTAGGACACTACTTTACCTTCTGGGAACCAGAATGCCCATTAACTGCCCTTTAGCCAAAGCTATTCAGGCCTTAAATCAACAGGATTTTTAATCCAAAATCTGTACAGCAAATTCTACAACCGCTTCTCTGGGTCTGATCTGGCCCCAGGGACATAAATTTGCATGCAACTTCTAAGTTTGTGAATAGTCCCTGGGCTCAATGTTGCACACATGCTTAAATACTTTGTTCAGTCCAGGTATAAAACAGCTACTTGAAAATGAAAGCAGAAGCCGTACAAAGAATAACACAGTTAAAAATAATTTTCTTCTGTAAATATTGTACTGAAGGAAAAATATGCAACAAAATAAACATACTGATTCCTAAAAGCACATACTGACCCAACAGTAGGTAAACAGCAGCTAAAAAGCCATCAGCAAACATCAATGCATGCCACTTCACATAAAAGCGGCAGAGCCACATTTATTTAAAAATAATAATAATAATAATAAATGTGAATTGTATCCAAGATTCTTGTAACACTATTGCACATAAAAGTATCTGTGGATATAAACAAAAGCAAGTGGTCACAGCTCTCAGAGTAAAAGTGGCCCCTATTCTTCACCAAGCTTATTTTGTGCACTTGAAAGCAGTTATTAAGCAATTTCATTTATCTCTCCTGTGAAAAATGTATTCATATCTTCTGTGTATGTCGCTTTTTATAAAAAAGTAACCAAGTAAAAAATAATGCAAGGCTAGCACTGTCAACAAATGTATTTATAAATATTTTCCTTCCCAAAATTACTTCTGATTTGCTTTCCAATGGGTTAGGATTCAAGATGAGCATCAGTATTCCTTTAAACAGTTTAAAGAACGAAGAAATTATAATGAAAGTAATACAAGTATTTCAACTTTTGTTGAAAAAAAAATAATCAGGGTTGAACTTGGGCAGAAAAAATTTTGCATGCCTGCAACTATTTTGCATTTGGGGAACAATGCCACTAAGGTACCTATCGACAGTTCACAAGAAACAAACTCAAATGCAGTTTTTACAATTTAAACAAATTGTTCATAAATATCTACACTGATGGGCTAAGGGTTTGTTCTCCTTTACAAGCTTTTCAAGACAGAGAATTAAAATTTCTTCTTGAGAAGGATTTTTCCCCCCAGTTTGTTCTTTATACAAGTGCTCTATGAGTTAAAGGGTTAAGTAACCATTATATTCTAAAGAGCAAACTGTTTGCCTTAGGGCCATCTCCTCCTTACCCCTGATGAATTGCCTGACACTCCATGTATCATACATTACATTTCACTAGGAAACAGTATTTGGTTCCAGTCATAGTGTAAGGACTGACTTTGGAAGTACGAAGCAATATGGGATAGACCGAAAATACTGAAGTGCATCATCGTCTACTAAATAGTCTCTACCTAAATAGTGATGCATACACTAATAAAAATGTATGTTTGTACTTACAAAATGGGCACAAATGTATACAAAAAGGAATTCTGTGCATGCTAAGGTGAATAAAAGTACAACTGTGAGAATCAGTATGTTGAGTGACAAGGCACTTTTCTGGACTAGAATGAAAGAAATGATAATGTTATTGAGGGCTTTGCACTAAATGTGTTCCTCCCTCTCTTCTGTGGATGGGAAAATGAATGCTTCCATCCCACCATGGTACACCAAGGGTTAATTCATACACATTTATAAAGCAGTAGAGACTGCAGAAGCTCTGGACTGCAGAGTATGCAAGGACTGAACATAAATTTTAAACAAAGTATTTCCATTAGATGAAGGAACTGGCCAGTGTAACAACAGGTACCAGAACAGAGAGAAGAACAAATGCCTTTTTTGAACATACCACATTCAAAAAATTTGGACCGAGTAGAAGGAAAATAAAATTGCTCCTGCAAATTCCCTCTGGGGAACAGAGGACAGGAAGCATGCTCAGGTGACAGATTTGAGGGGAGATAGGAAGGACGGGAATAGATTGGGGCTCATGCAGAAGGGTACAGAGCTCAGAACGGAGATTTCTCTGACAGTTGTCAGCCACCAGCTACAAAATCCATCCACGAAACAGAAGTCTGATCCCTCTCCAGTTAACTTATTTAACAGCCTCACTGTTACCAATAAGCTCAGTGAGGTGAAGATCCAATGTGTAAAGTTCCTTGCACAGACTCTGCCCTTGGAATCCTGTCACAGCGCCAATGAATATGGTTCTGTGAGTTTTACTGCAGTTTTTTGCTTAAGTGAAAAATAACATTAAAATATAAGTTGAAAAAACCCCCCAAAACATAAATCAGGCTGCAAAGTTAAAACTTCCCGATAAGAAATGCCAAAGGGCTTACACGTATGTGTGCACCACAATTTAGCTTTTTGTCTTACAGTATTACCATCCAACTATTCCATTAAAGAGGACAAAAGACATACCAATGATTCCAAATAAGTCTGCATTATCCTTTATCTGTGCCGAGAGAACCATGTGCCTGGAAGGCACGTATTGAGAAATAATTAAATGAATACCATAATACAGAGTGTGACAGACTCAGATTGTCCAGGCAAACATAATTTCTAATGTAGAAGATCACTTTGCAGACTTTTATTTTTCTTTTCCCTTCCCTCAAACACAAAAATTTCTGCATTAGCAAGATAGTCACATCTCGGGGTGGTCTGTGGCATTCATCAAATGTTCAAAACTTACATCCAGTCTTCTTTCCCACCTAGGAATTCCATTCATTGAAGACTTCCAAAGCTATCTTGGGCATCTTGACTTTGAACAATGGAGTTTTGTGATTTATCTGTCACAGGTTCTTGTCCAGCTCTAATTTTGCACATATAGCTGTCAAACTGCTTTGTTAGCTAAAATCATTAAATCCCGTACATGTTTGCATGTTTTATTTGCTATCCAAACTGGAATTTATGCCAGCACTCTTTATCTAATTACAATGGCTTAAAAATAATAGAAGGGAGGAAAAAACTCTAGAATGAGCAGTCAGTATACACAGCAATAGGCAAGGAAGTATCTTTTATTCACTCCTTTACTCACATGGGACCGTAAGAGCCAGAGGACTGATTTTTTTGTTGTTGTTTTTTTTTTCCTAACAGAAACATCCCTGAAAGATAAGAAAAACACTCCCTATTTCAGACCTGCCCTTCAAAGCAGACACAGAGCAAGTGAAGAAATGACCAACTGAAGTACACATCAAATGAAATGGTATAATTAAGACAATCTATTTCATAGATAATCAGTTCCAATTTTCTGAAGATAACACATGTGCTGATTCGGCTACAAGAATTGCAAAAAACCTTCCAGGAACAGGTGTATTAGGATGTAAAGGAAAAAAGAGGATTAAAGCGTTTTTGCACTTTCCGTAAGAGTTGCCCTTTTGTTTTTTGTAGACACCTTTACACACCACAAAAAGTCACATTCACCTGTGAGTAATAAACAAGCAGAGTTTACTCATGGGAGCTCAACCAGGCTGCAGACTCTTGGTAGCTGAGAAAGAAAAGGCACTCCCCAAACACAAGACAGGATATTTTAATGCAGCAGGAAAGCAACCTTAGATGTTCACTCGAAACACAAAACACGGGGCTTGTGTAACTCACTGAAAACGGCCAAAGCTAACTTCGACAATTTTCCTTAAATGAGTAAAATCAAACCAGAGGGACTTCCAGAAGGCCTGTGATGCTGCTGTCAATTTGTCAGTGATTTCGTGTACGTACATTTCAACAGCTTCCTATGACCACAGAAACACTTCCCTCCCTGCTATCAAAGGCTTTACAAGGGAGCAATTAACCACCATCTAAATGCGCAACGCCTAAGTGTGCTAATAGAAAGGGCAAAAAATCGTGTCCTCTGGCACTTACAAAATAGAAAACACACGCATCAAAAAAAGGAAAAAANAAAAAAAAAAAAAAAAAAAAAAAAAAAAAAAAAAAAAAAAAAAAAAAAAGGGTGAAGGCTAAAAGCCGCCCCGTCCTTTCGCGGGGCTCGGGCAGGGGCAGCTCCCCGTGAGGGGCCGGGCCCGTGTCCC
>WEKX01025953.1:0-48265 GCA_013390025.1 Pitta sordida
GCACCCGCTTTCCTCAAGTGTAAATGACTACAGCAGGTGAGGGGAAGTTTGTTTTAAAACTAAAATGTTTTATGGTTTTCTCTAGACCTGCTCTAAAGCTACATATTAAAAAATCTGCCCCCTGAACCTGCTTGTTGCGCTGGTGTGTTCTGATTACACCATAAGTCATCAGGAACATCTTTATCCTGATATTAATACTCCACGACACTTAAATTAGATGTTGCAGTCTGAAAAACAGAATCTTGGTTGGGGAAAAAAGGCATTTTAAAACATGGTGACTAAAATACTCCATAATCTTAGGGCAGAAGTAAATTTTTATTTGCGTTAGCTGGATAAAATGAATTGCAAAGAAAATTATTCTTCAGGCAAGAGAAAACAATATGTAGCTTCTGAAGTGCTTTTTAATGCAGGTCATACATTTGCTTTCCCCTGGTTGGATCCAGAATATTAATGCCAAAACATTAATTACCATGTCTAGAAAGCCTCTATCTAGTGATAAGTACCATAACACTAGAGCAAGTAACAATATTGGAAACACCTGAGGGCAGAATAAATTTTTATTAATTAGAAGTTATCAGCACCAGTTGGAATCTGTTTGTTAACAGGTTTAATCCATAAGTGCTCAGGTAAATTCAGAAGTGAACAACTTCGCTGACTGCTCTCAATAGAGAGAATGATGCTGGTTTTAAGCTTCTATTTGCAGTCAGACCTGCGTTTGCTTGTGTTTCTGCAGGAAAGGACTACCCAGGGCACCAGTAACTCCTTGATGTCCAGAGGTACATCCAGACTGGCTCTACATAAGGACTTGCCTTTTCAAGAGGCTTCTCTAAGAATACAACTTGTTCAACTATTCCTTGGCAACTCTGGATATGCCAAATCAAAGGGCAAAGTCAGTTGTTGCAAACCCTTATACAGACAGGCAGGGCCTTGTCACATTTGTATTTTCACAGATATAAACAAATGTTCCAGGAGCTTTAACTAGCAATGGGAGGGAACATATATTTTCATGCACAGACAGAGCATGTGTAACTCTGTCCAGAGCATTCTCACCAATTAATAAAAGCTTTGGGTAAACCTTAGGTGAGATAGATAAAACCTCTGTCCACAAAGTAAGAGATTAATTTAGTCTGCAAATCACTTCTGATATTTAATATTTCATCTGTTATATTTGCTTTGGCAAAAAGACTGTCAGCTTGAGCAATTTCTGCTCTACCTAAATGACAGGTCTCACTATACACTTATTTTATGACTTATTTTTCATCTGTCTGAAAAAGCAAGAATGCCCCCTTTTGACAATTCCATATATTTCCCCTACGAGGCCAGGAGAGGGAGTAGTAGCTTGTATTTTTCCTTAGGAAAACCAACACTCTGGATGCCAAGTATGTACGTATTACATTCCTTCTCCTACAGACAACGGTTGCATCCTTTGTTCATTATTGTTTTTAAAAATCACGGAGAGATCTTTTCGGTTTGTTCGTTTTCAGGAGTGGCAGGAAAAAATGCACTTTGAGACAACATCTGCCATAAGGAAGTTTCAGACAAGAGTTACACGCTTTGTAAAAATTAAATCTCATATTGATGCAAAGATAACCAAGTGTCCACTCAGGTTAATCTGCAGCAGCTCTGCCTCACCAGGCTGAGGGCACAATTCAAATCCAGATCGCCTGCAGTCATGTAACTCTGCACATCCTGGCCAAAACATGATATTAAGGTCAATTAAAAATAGATTCTGCCACTCTTCTGCCTCTAGTTAAAAAAAATTATAATAACCTCCCCCCAATACAGATTTGTCCAGATTCTCACTGGAATCTTACGGCTTCTGTACTTCTGTTGCTGATGGAAAGGAAAGACTGAATGCACTTTTGCTTCAAGCTGAACTGCAGTGAAACCTGAAACATGCCTTGAAATTCTTCACAGATTCTGAAGAATTCACCACCTGATCTTAAGCAATTCAAATTCTAGTGTTAGGAAGCTCCTCTGAGCTCTCTAGACAGCAGTGAGTGATGTGATCTTCCAAAAGGTGACTCAGAGAAAGAAGGAAAAAAACCCCAAAGACAAAAAACTTACTTGTGTATTTTCCATCTCTTCCAGAGGGCTGTTACCTCAGCCTGAAACACAAAAGGGAGAAAGTCCACAAATGAAATCATTCAGTGTATCAAGTCAGACACTTTCAAGAGACAAAACATGGTACAAGGCACCAGGCAGATACCAGTTCATGGTTTTTCTCACCCACATCTCTGGCAGCAGAACTAGAAGCAGAAGAGCTGCACAGCTTTGCACCAGAGACTGTCTGCCCTGACCTGACCTCAGGGATTCTGAGTGACTGACAGGCTTAAAGAGATAAATATTGTGTGAGCAAGTCATCTGCAGAGAGCAGTGCCAGCCTCAACCTCTCACTGAGTTAGCACAGACTTAAAGGTGCTGGATTAGGAATCTTAGAGCAACAGAACCCATGAGTGTGGCCTAACTCGGCCAAGGGGCACATCCCTGCACACATGTGATCCTGGGACATGGAGAGTACACTCTTCTTGATGCTCATGAAAATACTCATCCTACATAACAGCTGTTGGCTGGAATTGTAGCTTTCTCTGAGACAAAGGTGCTTATGGCATTTAATTGCATTGGTGTTTAATTAACAACACACACCAGTACTATTACAATTCACAGTTGTCAAAGCAAGAAATCAAAATCCTGCTGTATATTCCTGAAAAAGAAGTCTTTCTCCCAGGAAAGATTCCTTCTGCATGGGTGAAAAATAACTTGAGTGATCTCAAATTTCAGGTTCCGCACCATCAGGTAAGTTTCCTCTAACAGCACTGGGTTCCTGGGTTTAAAGTGCTTATTGGTGTCACTATGATTTGTTACAACCAAGCTACCCTATTTTCAAAGAGCTGCACGGCTATTTAGCCACATACCTCCTAGTAAAGCTAAATCATCACATATTAAATAATCACTTTGTGTCTAACTACCCATGCAGCTCCTTGAGAAGTTTCAAGAGATTACGTTTGCATTATATTCTCCCCTCTTTGCTGAAGTAGTGGAGAGAGGAAACCCCATCCTCAAGCAATATTGCTTCAGAGTAAGTTTTGCTGCATGGAATCAATGGCATTCACTCCTGTCAGCGCTCTCACCCAGTTAAAAACTACAGTCCTCACGGAGCTTCTTGAGGGGGCTGCAATAAAACAGAGCAAGTTTGGTTCCATATGCAGATTTTCTTTAGTTGTTTTGCAGTCATAAGATCTGCAAAATGAGCAACATGAAGTATAGGAAATTAAGTGTTTATAAAGCAAGGCATTGAAAAGACTAGTAGTTAGGAACAGTCACGCCGAATACCTTGTTTTATTTACCACTCATTATTTACTTTAGTCTGATATGACTTTGCTCACATGGACATTTTAAAACTTTGCTTTGCTCTCTAAACTCCTTCACAAACATTTTGAAGGACATTCCTTACAGGACAGAAAATTCCAAAATAAACAAAGATTCCCTTACATCAAAACCTAAAAGCACCTTCAAGGAAGTCTTTCCCATGACTCCATCTTTTGCTTTTCCTTCTCTTCTCCAGCTAAAGGAGAAGCAACAAGTTTTCTATCAGAATTGGAAAAACTAGTTCAGGTTCAAGATGTACCACTTCCATCTGAACTTGGCTCCGTATCAAATCCTCTTCAAATCTGAGTAGGGTGCTCACTTTCAAGTAAGTGCAACTCACTAAGGAAGTTACAGATTTGAAGTAGCCTTTCGTTTTCCTTGTATTACACAGGTTTGCAGTTGCCTCCAAAGCAATCAGTCTGCTATTTCCACTCCTGTTGAGTGTTACAAGTTTTGTTCCTTCTTTAAGTGCAGAAGAAGTACACTTGATTTTGATTCCAATTTCCTAAAAGAGGGCTGAAATCAGATAATAATTACCTTCAGAAAAATTCAGAAAATGAACTTCCACTGCTTCAGCCTTTTCCTCCCACCTCCAAGGACATTCACCACTACACTCCTCTGACCACTGTTTTCATTATTAAGCAGCTTAGTGAGGATATTACTCTGATTTAGAGAATGTTTTACTGGAAGCAAGCTCCAAAGAGCCTCTTTCCTACTCCATTCAATGTGTTAAGCATTCACTATCAGCTCTGGGATTTACTGAGAACTCAGCGAAGTCTGTTCTCATCCTCCATCAAAGATTAGAAATTCAGGTGTTTCTATAGTTACAAAGAACTAGTTTCTGGAAAGCCCTTTATCAGAAGTGAACCCTGCTTCACTGAAATTAGATTCTCCTCACTCTGATTTTAAAAATTCTCAAGATCACCCAGCCAGTATTAAAGGGATTCCACTAGTGACTATGCAACCAGCCTTTCCAATTGCTCTGGTCCTTTCCCAAGCAGCTGGAAGCTTTTATCTATTGCCAACTAAAATATCCACTAGATTGAAAATCTACTGTATATTTTTTAGAAAGCTGCAGGGCTGAAAATAGAGGCTGAAGAGTACCAAGGTTCCTTTTCTAATCTTTTTCAAGTTCTGCCCTCTTGGATGCTGCTAATTACAGTACAGTATGAAACCTGCAATATGAAAACCTATTCTCAGGAGTTGAAGGTAATTAATACTTTTATCTTCCTACATGTTTTATTGATGGGGTACATAAAAGGATAAATGAAATTAATTCATATACAGTTTAAAGAGAAAAAAAAAAATAAATCTATGAAGTTACAGTCCCAGGACAGAGGAACAGCATTTCTCTTGCTAGTGAGAAACAGGTTTCTCCATGAATAAGAGTAAATACCAAGATGCTGAATAACAGGTAACATTTCCAGATCTATGTCCATCTCATCACTTGAGACCCAGCTTTTCCCTCAGAATTTACCTTCTACTTCATACTATTCCATGATAACAAGATTTGCACAACCTGGTTACCAACCAAGTACGCTTGGCAAGTAGATCCTTCCACAGCCATGACTAACTAGGGGTGGAGAACACATACCACACAAATACCTAAACACCTCGTTTCATTATGACTCAAAAAATTAATTTTACTTCCTGGTTTTTGCTTCAAGAAATTGTGGGCATTGAAAGAAATTCAGGTTAGAGCAGCTGGAGAGTCACTTCACATCATATGCATTACACAAGAGCCTTCAGAAACACAACAACCTGCTAGTCATCCATCAGGGGATGGAACAAATGTGAACTACAGGGCAAATTCAAACACGCCAATACAGTTAGTCCCTCCACCTCCCAACAGTTGACTGAACATTCCTCCCTGCCCCCAAGTTTCCAGCTGTCACCACAGCAAAATATTTTCATGGCCATGCTGAAGCAGCCAAAAGTATTTTCTTGATCAATAGGTGTATTATTTTAGCTGTGTAACTGTAATTCTTAGCTTTACTTTGCTGTATCACCTGTGCAAATAACCAGCACTTTATAAAGATTAAGTGTGGCTGATTAGAGCATAATTAAAACCAATCTTGAAAAAGTTAGTATTTATTTCTTAAATTTCTGGAATAATTAAATGCCCCTGTACAAAATAGCAAAGACACCTAAAGATTTCTCTTTGAAAGGTGAACTGAGCCATCCCAGAAAGGAGTTACGTATACACTATCTAGTTATCATCAATTCAATAAGAGATCCTCAGGGAAAAAAACAGTGATTCGAAGATGGAAAACTTATCTGGAAACAAATTCCTAGTGAATCAGTTTTCAGTAGTCTCAGAAAACAATAACCTGTATGTCTGAAATCTTGACATCAATCTTGCCTGTGAACACTTCTCCTTTATTACATTGCTGCAAACAACAAGCAAAAAAAACCCAAAACAAATGTCACTTTAGTCTGCAAGTTCACCAAAAAAGGACCAAGTAAACATTATTTAAGAGAAATCAGGTGGATGGAAGTATAATGAAGACATGCGTGACTGCCAGGTAACCAGAAAGAACCCATGAGCTCACATAATAGACTGGGGCAATTTGCACAATTGCTATTTTCTTTTCTTCCAGCACAAAGAAAACTTAAAATAAAAATTACATTTATACCGCCTAGAAACCCTCTGTATTTTAGTAGATTTGATGTATCCAAGAATAAATCCTGTATACAGGAAATCAAAACATTTCACCATTTCTCCTGCACCATGCACATCTTTCGTGTGTTTGTCTCTTGCTTTCTGTTCTCACTCAATTTTTACCTGTAGCTGAGAGAATAGATGACATGTGTTAGAAGTTTTAACATAACTGGAAGCATTTGCATATTGGGATGAAATAATTTGTCTTATTTTTGTTTGCCAGTCATCCACAAGTACATAGACACGCAACAAATCCTAAAGGACACTCCCACAAACTACAGGACAGTAATACATTTGTTCTATGATGTTCCTCTTGCTTTTTATACTTTTTCAACCCATCATTTGTCACTCTGCTTTGTCTCTTCTACTTTTTTAGTTAATTTTTGGGGGGTTAAGGCTTGTTTATGGTAAAGTCAGGATCATTTCTATGCTTATCTTGCACCTACCAACTCTCTTCAAACAAAAAAAGAAGTTATCCGTGATTTATTCCATCAACTACACAAATTCTGTGAACAATGCACTCCAAGTGCCAAAACCACCAAACCCTCTGAAAGAAGCTGAGCTTTAGTTATGCCTGTTGCTCCTCTTCTGTTCCTCTCCAACCACTCTAAATTATACTTTTACTTCAGAAGAATATGGTAGTAGGCTTCACTTAAAATTAAATATTTTCCTCTCTAAATTTGGAAACATAAATACAGTAGAAAAGTCAAGCCAATATTTACATCACACTATTTTTCAAAGCTCTCATCACCTTCATCATGATAAGGTTCCTGAAACCCCTATAAGTTGCCCCTTCATTATTACCCAGTGAAGCCCCCACAAATATATAAATACTAATGGCAGGCCCAGAACAGAAGTACGCTTACAGAATACATCAGGAGATGGCCTTCACCTTCCATTTTCTCACTCCTGATTTCAGTATAAATAATAAATAAAGAATAATTTTAAAAAACTGTAAAATTCACTTGTGTTTTACATTAGAGCACAATTATTTATTGTCTGGGTTTTGTTTTCCTTCATAAAGGGGCCATTTCAAATCCTGATGAAAACTAAGAACACCTACACAAACTCCCTCAAATCTTGACAGCTGAAGAGGTGAGCTTGTGCCTCATCAAGCACAGGATAAAGTTGGTCAACCAAAATTCTTTGCTATGGGCTGAAGTTTATAACCAAATTCACTCTTCTTTTGACAGAACTTGAACATAACACTATCGCATAAAGAAAGGAGAAAAAACTTCAACAAGGTTAATGGGTATGGAAACGTCTCCCCATTTGCACAACTGAGATGTTTCAGTAATTACCAGTATCCATTCCCCTCCTTAAAGTTTCCCTGGAAGCAGCAATCAGAATTATACACTATCTCTGCATGAAACTAATGAATTCATGACAAAGAAGACACCTCAACATGAAGAGAGAGTGTTTCAGGGTATTAGCACCAGGCTTTAATGCTCAGGAACAGGCTCACAGCCACGTTCAAACCATAATGGAACTAGAGCACCACCAGTGTCACACACCAACAGCTGTCCAAAGGTTTGGGTCCCCATCACAGAATAAAGAAAAAGACAGATTAAACGAGCTTGTTCTCTTTGTCTATAAAGCACTTTTCAACAGTAAGTTACACCTCTTCAGTACTCCTGTAAAATAAATATTGCTTGTAAAATGAAGGTAGTGTGATAAAGAAAAAATTATGAGGCATATCACAATTAAATTTGGGCAATACCTTCCCAGCAACTATTTCTGACCCCAGAGACTTTCTGGGCCAACTCCTCCCCTGTAAGATTTTTTTTTGTCCTTTCTCAGGCATAGGCAGCAGAGACCACAGTTGTTGTTCTAGAGAAGCAATCTTAAATGACAGGTGCACTTTCACAGGTTCACAGGTTACTCTGAGTTGGAAGGGACCCACACTGAGCTCCTCCACTCAACTTTCCTCCTGAAAGGAAACATATTAAAGGTAAACTACAACAACAAGGGATTTCATACACATAATACTTTCTGAGGGTACTAGAAATCAAGTCTTTACAGAACTAAGCTACCTAGGTTATCTAGAGGAGATGTAAACATTTCACCACTGCAGGTTTCCATTTAGAGTGAAACCCCAAGAAAGTGAAGAAACCTCAGATTCCCTATGCCAGCTCCTTATCCAAACACAACCATCCACAGACTCTGCTCACGCTTAATTGACAAGCAAAGGTCCTGTCTGCACTTTCCCATATATAAGTATTCAACATACTGTCCCTATATCTGCTGCATGCTGGTGGAACCAAAGGTCAGAGAAGATCATTGTAGGGGCAGAAACGAGTCAAGAGGAAAGGCAGACAATGGATTTGGATATGGCTGCAGCAAATATACATCCCAGGAAATAGCTGGAAAAGCAAAAAATCCTCGACATTCTCCACGATCATCTATTCTCCAAACACATGAGGCTGTACCCCACTATCAGATGGCACAACAGCAGAGTCCTTTGGGTGATGAGCTCAGGTAATTAAAGTAGAAAACAGCCAGAAATAAGACTGCCAATCTTCTAATCACTATCAAAAGAGAACTGGTTGTAAATTTAAACACCATTTTGATTCATTAATCTCCAACAGCTAAAGACAAACCTAAAGCAAAATTAACATGATTGTAAACGAAGCACTCCTGTCCTGTGGCTATTTCTCGGCCTGCTGAGAGAGAATGAGCTGATCAAAGGCAGGCACTTCAGCGAGATTAGTGCAGCTTCAGTGAGCTCACAGCTACTTCCCATTAACTAACCTGTTTGGAAAGCTGGCAACACCCTCATTAATCTCGCCTCCAATTTGAAGTGAAACAAGGGAGTGACCCGTCCATCTCCCGCTGACTTTGCACCTGCCCTGCAACCCTGTGCGAGTTCACACAGGGTTTTGCTGCTGCTGGACGAGCTGCACACTGAGGGCACAGATACTCATGTTTTGCAGCCTCATCATCCAGCGGCAAATTGAAATCCTACCACGGGACTGAAGTTGAGGTGGGAATACACTGGAATGGGCCACAGGAGGAGCTAATGGCCCAAGGGAACAAGGCAGCCTAGGGAGATGTCCAGCAGTGTAACAGCACCCCAAAGGGATGCCCTCCAAGGCAAGCCTGGCGCTTCAGCAGCGGTTAGGACTGGTTTAAACATGAATGCTTTGTGCCTTTACATTTCTCAGGAGCGTTACAGAATTGCATCCCTTCAGTAAACTGATGAAATTCAAAAATAAAGAAAAACCCCAAACTACAACAAACCCTTCAGCCACCACTTGTTTCAACTCACCCATCTGAAATCTGTCTTCAGTAACCCCACCTGCTAATGTTCAGTGTTACCTTTCAACACAGATCTTCCAAATATGATAGATTAGTGAATCCTGAGAACATTTATGACAAAATGCAGCTTCTCACAATTGAATTTTATATTTTGCTGATATTCAGACCCTAAATGTATACATACAAATTATTGCTGACAAAATTCTCTCTAGTGAAATATAGTACACTACATAGATGAGATCCTCTTAGAGTCGGAATAAACTATTTTTTCTCATAAATTTATGCGATGGGGATAGTGTTTTTAGTGCGTATCAGACGTCTGTTTTCTCTGCAGTTTTCCTCTCTGTCAGATTTCACATGTTGAAGCAGAAAGGTTCAGGTCCAATAGCTGGTACATAACTTTTCATGCAAACGCCCCGAATTCCTCCAAGCCTGCCTGCAAAATCCCATTTTGAAGTTCCACTCTTCTTTAATCAATCATTAATATGTTATAATATTTAAATGTGATAAGAATCATGAAGCACTTTGCCAAATAAAATAGCATAAAAATATTTCTGGACAAAAACATCTTTATGGGTTGCAACACACTTAATCTGAGGAAATGCTATAAAACTAAGAAAACAGTAAAATATCACAATTTTTCTTCCCCTCAGTCTCCTCTTCTCCAGGCTGAGCAGACCAAGTGCCCTCAGCTGTTCCTCATAAGGCTTCCCCTCCAGCGCCTTCACCATCCTCATGGCCCTGCTTTGGACACTCTAACAGTTTAATGTCTGTTCCATGGCGTGGTTAAACCCTGGATCTGAACAGATAAACTCCCATTTACCAGGAAGGTTCAGAGAGCTCAGCCTGGGACACTGCAATCCTGAAAATATTCAGCTGTGGTAACATTAATCTCTTGGTGGAGGGGAGGAGAGTTGAGCCAATAAAGCCACTATTTGTATCAATCCCCATAAGAAAACCTCCAAGTTGCATCTTTATTGTAGATAAGTGAAACACTTGACAAGAATTTACATTTAGGTATCTACAAGCACAACACACAGAACTGCACTGGTACAACTGTATTCATAGCTCCGCTTGTCCCTCGCACCACCAGCGGCATTTTGGAGCCTGTGCATATCCAGACAACTAGGAAATGGATCCAACCTAACCTCAATGCAGCACAGGCTCCTTGAGATGGAAGAAAAATCACCCCAGCCTGGGTTAGATCTGATCAGCATAATCAGACACTTGAACTGACTTGTATAGCAGCAGAGACTTAAAAAATAACCCCAAACAACTTACAGCAAAGAGGTAGTTAGACCAGCTTGAATGAACAAGAATGGTTTGTAAAGGGGAAAAAAAAGGACAAGATCACCCCTTTCTACTGCAAAGGGACAGGCAAAACACAATTCACAAGAAGATATCCCCTACGGAATACAGGGGCAGCAGCTGAACAGCCCAGAGTGGAAAAGGAGCAAAAAACAACAACAGGAGGATTGTAATGAATACACAGAATTCATTTTAGCCAGGAGTAAGTAGAGTGCTGGACTTCAGAAGTCTATCAAACATGGGACCTCCCAGAAGTAATTTATAGAACACCTCACAATATCATTAACTTTACAAATGAAATTCAAATACTATCAAGATTGTAACACATGAAAATGCACAGCCTATGTATTTATAAAGCACATCTCCATGAAATCAGCAATAATCTCTCTCAGTTAACACCTCAGTTACACTACAGAGAGCATTGACTCTTTCAATACAAACACAAAACAAACTCAAACATCCACACCATATCAATGGAGTTATGCTATCAGAAAAACACAGATAACCACCAAGATCATTTTATCAGTTTTTAGGCATTTTTATAACCCAGGCACTACACAAAAGTGTTTCAAACTTAATATTAACACCCAGCAGAGAAAAGCATCACCTTGAAGCAAACTGCCCCAAAACCTTATATACTCTGAAACATAGTAAGTGTTCACTCACTGCTACACATAAAACTGCAGAAATTATGGAGAATGGAGCAGTTACACATTAAAAACNACATTAACTATTTCAATACATGTCAGGAAGTCACAAAACAAAACAAACTCAAATTCCCACACCATATCAATGGACTTATGCTATCAGAATATCATAGACAACCACCAAGAAAGAGCCTCAACTACAACATTTCTTCAGTTTTTAGGCATTTCTATAACCGAGACACTACACAAAAACATTTTAAGTTCAATATTAACACCCAGCAGAGAAAAGCAACACCTTAAAACAAAGTGCCCTGAAACCTTACATACTTTGAAACATAATTAGTGTTCACTCACTGCCACACATAAAACTGCAGAAATTATAGAGAATGGAGCAGTTACACATTAAAAACAAATAATGACAACTAACTAATGTTAGCATAGATAACTGGGAAGCAAGAGACACTTACTTTCCATGGAAAAAAAACACATTCACAGAAGAGCCAACTCAGCTACCTCAGGTAACAGCAGAAACTAGAATTCATAAACTCAAAGAAAACAATAATGCTACCAAATTATTGGTTTTACAACTATACTTCTTACATAAAAAGCATCTTATAGGTGGATTTAAGCTCCAGGCAGCACAAGAGCTCACAACACACTCCAAGCAGGGTTACATTCTGTTTCTCAAGCACCACCCCACCTTTTCCCTTTAATAGTTTACAGCTGAAGCAATCAAGTTAAGCTTAATTAGCATTCGGTTCCATTTAATATTAGAATTGCACCTGAAGACAAACTTTTGTGCTTGATGAGCTGTTATGTTTTTTCCTAAAGAAACGTATCATCTCTCCATTAAAACCTCTCACCACATCTGAAGGCAACAGCAGCTCCCCTTTAGGTGCAAAAGCACGCAGCAGAAACAGATTTTAAAAAAAATAATTTGGATAATTGGCCAATAAACTTGGGAAAAATAAAGGCACATGTTTTCCTTAGACAAAATTAAATGGTATAAACCTGAGAGAAAAGAAAACTATGATAAACTTCCAAGAAAAAAAAACCTCAAACCACAACTACAGGTTTAACAAAACCTCTCAAAAATTTGCTTGATTTTTTTTCTCTTTACTAATGCAACCCCTTGCAGAAGCATGAATCAGATCACAGACTTTGAAATGTTAGCACAAGTATTGCCATACTTAATAAATATATCCAGTGTTTAATAAATAATTTTAAACTCTCCATAGTATAAAATTATTTGAGAAGGGTAAGCAAGGTTACTCTGCTGAAAATACATTTGTTTTGTTAATTTGTTAAAACTTCAGGACAGAAGTTAAGTTTGTGTTTCTTCCAAGTGCTTTGCAAAGTAATATGTATTTCACCCCAGCAGAGGCACTGCAGATAATCCAGATGAGTGCAGAAACATGTGCTAATCTCAGAGAAAGACTGTGCTTTGGCAAGTCATCAGGGCAGTGGGGAAGCAAACTTTTTTCCCTGAGGTTTATTCAGCTTTACAGAAACATTATGCATTTGATTTTTGACTTCTTTTGCAGGCTTGAATGTGAGTGTGGAATTGCCATCTAAATACAATAGTCTCAGCTTAGTTTGGTTGGTTTCATATTCGTAATTCACAGTTTATATTTGCCCAAAATTATGATAATAATTGTGGCGTTCCAGTACCTGAAGGGAACTTATACGAAAGACGGGGTAAGACTAATTAAAAGAGCATGTAATGACAGACCAAGTGGGAAGGGATTCAAAGAGAATAGGTTTGCATTAGATCCTAAGAAAAAGCTCTTTACTGTGAAAGTGGTGAAGTGCTGAACAGGTTGCCCAGAGGAGCTGTGATGTCCCATTCTTGGAAGTGTTCAAGGCCAGGCTGGACAGGGCTTGGGGCAACTTCGACTATCGGAAGGTCCGTTACATGTCCCTGTCCATGGCCGGGGGCTGGAACGAGGGGATCTTTAAGGTCCCTTTCAACTCAACCCATTACATACAGCAATCAAGGTATGGTGGCACTCGAAGCTGTTTCCTGTCATTACCCATGTGTGTTAAATCTCCTAGACACCAGATCAACTCAAGGCACCCTGGGCGTGCTCTTTTACTGGACGAGAGTAAAGTAATTCAAGAGCGATTCCCGTTTACTTTTCTTTACCCCTCCTCTCTGGAGGGCGGTGTCAGGAGGGTGTCTGCAGACTGATACGAGAGCAATTGGTGGTTTTTTTGCCTCTCCTTTCTGGAAGGCGGTGTCACGAGGGTGTGTGGAGACTGATACGAGAGCAATTCCTGTTTTTTCCAAGTCCCCTCTGGAAGGGGATGTCAGAAGAGTGTCAGGAGCGGGAATGTCCCTCAGCCGTGTGTGAGGGACGGACGGGAGCTCTGCGGGATCCCCTCACGCTGGGGACCAGCCCAGGCTCGGCGGGCCCGTCCGCGCCACCAGGGATGGACTGTCCACCACGAGGAAGGAACATCCACGCCAGGGAAGGGATATTGACCCCAGGGCAGGACCATCCCGCCGTGTCCCTGTGGGGGGATGGCGGGCCGGCCGTGAGGGGACGGCTCCCGCCTGCGGCCGCCAGGGGGCGCGGGCGGCTGCGCAGAAAGGGCGGGAAGCGCGAGCGGCGGCGTGGGCTGTGCGCGCGCGCCATGAGGGAGACGCGCGGGTGAGGCGCCGTTGCTCTCCTGCCACACCCTGACGGGAGAGCCCTCCGGCCGGGCCGGGTCCTGCGGGGAACCAAGCCTCCCTCTTCTGAGGGAGGGGTTCTAGTTGGAATAAATGGTGGAGCGCGGGTGGCGGGGCTGACTCGCCCGGGACTCGCCGCATGTGGTGCTGGAAGCGGCGGCGACGCCGTCGCCAGGCAACGGCAATGGCGGGCAAGGAACGGCGGTAACGGGGCTGCGCGTCCTGCGGAACCGCGCGGAGCAGTGACTGTGCCCCAGCCAGGCAGGGAGCACAGGGAGGTTTGACCTGCTGCCGGCGGGCTCCGCGCAGCCTGAGCTGGTGTGGCAGCAGCCAAGGGTGTAGCTGGGCTCNATACAATAGTCTCAGCTTAGTTTGGTTGGTTTCATATTCGTAATTCACAGTTTATATTTGCCCAAAATTATGATAATAATTGTGGCGTTCCAGTACCTGAAGGGAACTTACACGAAAGACGGCGTAAGACTAATTAAAAGAGCATGTAATGACAGACCAAGTGGGAAGGGATTCAAAGAGAATAGGTTTGCATTAGATCCTAAGAAAAAGTTCTTTACTGTGAAAGTGGTGAAGTGCTGAACAGGTTGCCCAGAGGAGCTGTGATGTCCCATTCTTGGAAGTGTTCAAGGCCAGGCTGGACAGGGCTTGGGGCAACTTCGACTATCGGAAGGTCCATTACATGTCCCTGTCCATGGCCGGGGGCTGGAACGAGGGGATCTTTAAGGGCCCTTTCAACTCAACCCATTACATACAGCAATCAAGGTATGGTGGCACTCGAAGCTGTTTCCTGTCATTACCCATGTGTGTTAAATCCCCTAGACACCAGCTCAACTCAAGGCACCCTGGGCGTGCTCTTTTACTGGACGAGAGTAAAGTAATTCAAGAGCGATTCCCGTTTACTTTTCTTTACCCCTCCTCTCTGGAGGGCGGTGTCAGGAGGGTGTCTGGAGACTGATACGAGAGCAATTGGTGTTTTTTTCGCCTCTCCTTTCTGGAAGGCGGTGTCACGAGGGTGTGTGGAGACTGATACGAGAGCAATTCCTGTTTTTTCCAAGTCCCCTCTGGAAGGGGATGTCAGAAGAGTGTCAGGAGCGGGAATGTCCCTCAGCCGTGTGTGAGGGACGGACGGGAGCTCTGCGGGATCCCCTCACGCTGGGGACCAGCCCAGGCTCGGCGGGCCCGTCCGCGCCACCAGGGATGGACTGTCCACCACGAGGAAGGAACATCCACGCCAGGGAAGGGATATTGACCCCAGGGCAGGACCATCCCGCCGTGTCCCTGTGGGGGGATGGCGGGCCGGCCGTGAGGGGACGGCTCCCGCCTGCGGCCGCCAGGGGGCGCGGGCGGCTGCGCAGAAAGGGCGGGAAGCGCGAGCGGCGGCGTGGGCTGTGCGCGCGCGCCATGAGGGAGACGCGCGGGTGAGGCGCCGTTGCTCTCCTGCCACACCCTGACGGGAGAGCCCTCCGGCCGGGCCGGGTCCTGCGGGGAACCAAGCCTCCCTCTTCTGAGGGAGGTGTTCTAGTTGGAATAAATGGTGGAGCGCGGGTGGCGGGGCTGACTCGCCCGGGACTCGCCGCATGTGGTGCTGGAAGCGGCGGCGACGCCGTCGCCAGGCAACGGCAATGGCGGGCAAGGAACGGCGGTAACGGGGCTGCGCGTCCTGCGGAACCGCGCGGAGCAGTGACTGTGCCCCAGCCAGGCAGGGAGCACAGGGAGGTTTGACCTGCTGCCGGCGGGCTCCGCGCAGCCTGAGCTGGTGTGGCAGCAGCCAAGGGTGTAGCTGGGCTCCCTTCGCTGACAGGCCCAGGCGGTCGGGTGTTCCCTGGCTCCTTGTTTTTCCCGGTTCCTGCTGACTGTTCTGGTGGCGCAGGAGTGTTTCTCCCCTGCCCTGGTGGCTGAAAGCAACGCCCGGAGCCACATGTGAGGAGCTGCCCTCCGGCTCCTGGAGTGTGTGGGAGAGCTGCCCTGTGGCTTCGTGAAGCTGCGAGTAAAGGACGAAACATGGATAAATCCCTTCAAGTTGGATTTGTTTTTTTTGGTAAAAGTAGGAGCTATCAGAGCAGGCATGTGTTTGCTGCGTTAAGTTGTAGAGAGAGTTGGCAAAGTACTACAGAGGCATCTCGTTTAGGCAGAAGGCTGATGGGTATGTAGGTGCATAGAGCCCTGTGTGTTCAGATCCATTCCAAGTGCCTGGAAATCTGGCACGTCTGACAGAGTGAAGTAAGATTTTATTTAGTTTTAATTCTGAAAGGGCAACAAATTCTATTGAGAGGAAGCCACTCCATAAAAATTTCCGTTTTCCTGGAAATGTGCTGTTTTCCTCGGCTTTTGAGTTTGAGGTCAACCTTTCAGTAAAACGTGTGAGCAGCTGAAAAATTTCTACTCTTGACTAGAAGAACTTGATAGGAATAATATCTAGCTAATATATAAATTTGTCATTAGTGTTAAATTTATATAATTGATATTGCCCTTTATGTCAATTTCTAATTATATTTTCCGTAGGAAGGACGGGGCAATGAAAGGTAGATGGTGGCCTCGTGTATGCTGGCAAGATCTTAACTGTTGGTGTAGTTTAAATCTCTTTTTTGTGCAAAGTTTGTGAAATGCAAGTAATTCATAAGGCATGGAAGCAGCTGCTGCTGTAGGTGTTTTAATTTAGTTGTAATGCCCAGCAATTAAGTACAGGCTTTCCTCTTGCATGTGTTAGGAAAATTATATTAGAAGGAAGATATGGGAATGTGCTCTGACAAGTGTGATGAAGGTCTGTATAGACCTTTTGGTGTGTGTCCCCCTTCTGCTGCTGCTGTTTCTGTAGCAACCCTTGATGCATTAAGCACCATTCTTGCCCCCTGTCCTACTCCTTTCTCTCCCCTGGTTTCAGCTGGTAATGCAAAATAAGGTGGTTTTTTTCTCCATTTCTCCTTTCCAAAACAAAGGTTCTGTATTACAATGCATTGCATTTATTAAATCAACTCTGTTTAACGGACCACTTCATTATATGTGTCTATAATGAACTGTAATGCTCTTCCAGAACCAATCAAAATGAATACATGTAATTAAAATAAGTTTAATTGTCTCGTTTAATGTTGGCAGGAAGTTGTTGGGAATATCCTTAAATCAAAACTGATATGAAACTGAAATGTGTCTGAAAGTTGTGTTGTGTGTGGTATTTTCTTACTTCCACGGATGTTTGGGGGTTTTTTGTAAAGTAGTTGTGCCTTCTGAATGAGGTCACATTATCAAAAAAACATAAGTAGGATGTTTCTCTCTCTTACATTAATGCCTGTTGAAAGAGCAGGAGTGGATTTGGAAGCCTGTAAGTTGAGGGGTGTTTTCCAATACAATTTTTCCCCCCCTCTTATGTGCCCTGTTGTTTATTTTCTCACAGTACTTCCAGGCACCAGAACCAGCCTCAAGGGCACTATGGACTTACCTCTCCAATTAGCTTGGCTCCTCCTAATGACATAGACTACATTCACACCCAAAACCTAATTGAAGCCATGAAGCCCTTTGGAGTCTTTGTAGATAAGGAAGAGCTGTGTCAGAGGTATAACTAGACTATAAAATTGGTCAACCTCTTGGTTTTTTGTTTTTGTTTTGTTTTTTTAAGCAAACTTATGTGAGTTTTCTTTACAGGACAACTGTTCTTGGTAAACTGAATAACCTGGTCAAAGAATGGATTTCAGAACTTGCTGAGAGGAAGGTAAGGAATTTTGTGGGTTTTTTTTTTTTTCAAAACAGCTGAAGCATTTTGATTTCTTTCAAAGGCTGTACTATCAGGATTTACGAGAGTTCAGCTTTAACTTTACAATCAAGAACTGTAGTAGCCGCCACTGAAATAAGGTATGAAAGAATAAGGTATGAGAGTGTCTTTAGGGCACTGAATAAATTTGTGAATTGGCTCAATCAGCTGACTTGCAGCTGTTAACAAAGCTGAAGCAATACTGTGGATGAGGAAGATGGTAAATTGGCACTAATCTTGCCTCAAGCAGCCTACAGCACTTGGTCTAGTTGGAAATTACTGCACTAGACATGCCTTTTGAATGGCTCTTAGATTGTGTTAATTTATGAGCTGCTGCTGCAGGGAAGGCTAATAATAGGTCTTAATTTGTATAAATTAATAAAAGTGCTGCTCTATTACTCATAAGTTGTTTTTTTATTAGTTGAAAGCTCAACTCACTTGAGAAAAACAGTCAGTTAAGCTAAAAACCCAGTATGGGAGGGAGATGTTTATGGACTCTGTTTTAGTCTTCCTAAAAAACTTGAATATTCTGATTAAGTTTGCATATAGGACAATATGCATCTTAAATCCTGTCTCTTGTGCCCACAGAATCTTCCCTCTTCAATAATGGAACATCTTGGTGGCAAAATATTTACATTTGGTTCCTACAGGCTTGGTGTGCACACTAAAGGTAGTACTTGGAGTGTCTGGTCATTGTTCTAATGTTGGAAAGTGACTTCCAGTAATGACGGAAGGAATGGATTCTCTTGGCAGGTTCTGACATAGATGCCCTTTGTGTTGCTCCCAGTCATGTGGAAAGATCAGACTTTTTTCAGTCATTCTTTGACAAGCTGAAAAGTCAAGAGGAAGTAAAAAATCTCAGAGTGAGTAAACTCTTTGCTTGATAGATTGTGCAACTTCTATGCAATAGTATAATGTGTTGTGTTATATAATAAGAATATCTATTTTACAACAACTGATAGTGGTGGATTGTTGTGCATTGACTGTCAAAATACATCAGCCCCTGAGTCTCTTGCCTAAGTAACTTTTTAATCAGGTCTTGTATTGCAGCACTATAATAGTGGTATCCCACTTGAGGGTAATCAGCAATTTTTTGTGTTTGGAAGCAATTCTGTCTTTATACTGGGGAGTTGAGCAGTGTAAGTTCTGTATTTTATCACAGTATAGGTGAAAATTTAAATCAGTGAAGCAAGGTTTTATTACAGACATCCTCTCCTTCACAGGCCATTGAGGATGCCTACGTACCAGTTATCAAATTTGATTTTGATGGCATTGAGGTAAGAATTCTAATTTTAATTTAGCATTCTTGCTTTCAAATAGGGTAACTTTTCCAGGGACCTGTGGTCATTCTGCTTTACAAGGTTATTAGTACTTTACAGGGTATGTGGGAAACTGTAATCAAACAACCTGACCACAGCCTATCCCAGAAGACACTGAGTAATATGGGGTCTTAGAGGAAGATAAATCCCTAGGAAGCCATCGGGAACACACTTAATCAGTGACCTTTCTGATGTGCACAGAATGATTTTCTTCCCTCAGACTATACTGAAAAAGCAGAAATTTAAGGGCTTACAGCATAAAGAAAATGCTCTTTCATTTGCTAAAGTTTAGTTGATGTGATTTGAACTTGTCTTCATTCTATGGTTAATTTTAAATTTTCTTTTAACGGGAATTCTAAGCTTAGAATAATTCTTCCAACTTCAAAAAACCCCTCCTTTCCTTTCCCTGGCTTAGAAAAAAGAGAAGGTTTTGTAAATAAATATAGAACTTATAGCAATTTCCTTCTTTTCTGGCAAATATCTTGACAGGTGTATCTCTAGTCACATAATTGTAAATGCAGATGTTAACTCCTCTCTTTAGAGGTGACCAAGTGTCCCTCACTACTGAGCTGTCTGCAGGCAGTGCTGCATTGGAACTCATGGCTGGAACTGTTTTCTCTTTGAGATTGATCTTGTGTTTGCCAAGCTGTCCCTGCCAACAGTCTCCGATGACCTGGACCTCAGAGATGACTCGTGCCTGAAGAGCCTGGATATAAGATGCATAAGGAGTTTGAATGGTAGGCACATTTTACCTCTAAAAGGAAAAAGTGTTACTGAAACTGGCATAGAATGCACATGACACAACCCAGACATCTTTACAGGGTGGAGGAATTGATCTCCTGTGTACTTGAGCCCTTAGGAGGGAATGAGTGGGCTTAAACTGAGATGTTTCCAAGAGCTGCATGTTTATATAGGCTTGTGGTTTGTGTTTATTTCCTTGTTTGTGTGCAGTGTTTGTTTGCAACAGGAGCTCAGATGACTCCGTAGGGCCTTTGATAAAGAATGTATGGTAGTTCATTTAAAAAAAGCAAAACAAACTTAGAATACCTGAAGGCATGACTTGCTCACTGTTGGATAGCCTTTGGTTTAATGTCAAAAGAAATCTGGATTTTGGAATTACGGAGCTCTTAGGGCTGGAAGGCACAGCCTGCACCCCCTCACCAGGGCAAGGTCACCTGGAGCAGGTGACACAGGAATGTGTCCAGGTGGGTTTGGAATGTCTCCAGAGAGAGACTCCACGACCAACCTGGGCAGCCTGTTCCTGTGCTCTGCCACCCTCAATGGAAAGAAGTTCTTCCTCATGTTGAGGTGGAACTAGTTGTGTTTTAATTTATGGCCCAAACATCCTGTAAAAACACCTCGTTAAAAATAGTTGAGTGGTGTCTAAACTATGAAAAGGCTGTTGAGGGCACCAGTTACCTGAAGTGATACTGGAGGTTGTGTATCATTTATAATTTGAGCTAATACAAAGCAAGTAATCTGAACTTGTTTTCATAGACTTGAACAATGAACTATGAGATATTGATCAGCAAAAAACTGATTTGTACCTGTTACCAGGAACCTCTGTAGTTGCACTTTTGCCTTGCAGGCAGCCGAGTGACTGACGAAATCCTGCGGCTGGTGCCAAACCTGGAGAACTTCCGGCTCACGCTCCGTGCAATTAAACTGTGGGCAAAACGTGAGTGATGGGCTTGTTTGTGGCTTTTAACCTGTACAGAGGCACCTCCTGCTTAATATGGGATGTACCTCAGCTTTGGATTTCCTTTTAAATTACAGTTGTTAAATGGAAACCTTTCTTAGTGTAGATTTGGGGTCTGTTCCTGTAGTAGATGCCCTGTGTTTTTTTAATGGGGGTGGAATAAGGAGAAGAGGGGAGTGCTTACAAGTCAGGGTGCTGCATTGCTTGCGAAGAACCTGGTTACAAATCATAGGTCCAAAAAGTATGGTAAAAGGAGTAAGAAAATACCATTTGTGCATGTGTCTAGAGCAAGTACTGGAAGAATAGCAGAGGTTTTTTTCCTCTCCTGACTGTAAGGACCAGGAATTTTGGCCTTGCTGCCCTGTGAGAACAATTGACTTTGAAGCTAAAGTGTACTAAGTATTCTATAGATTGTGAAGCTGGTGCTGTCGATTTAAGAGGACCCTCTAACTGCATAGTATCCATTACAGGACGTGGTGTTTACTCCAACATAATGGGATTCCTTGGTGGAGTTTCCTGGGCAATGCTGGTAGCCAGAATATGTCAGCTTTATCCGAATGCTTTGGCCTCTACTCTTGTTAACAAGTTCTTTTTGATTTTTTCAAAATGGTAAGAGCTGTTTAATTTAATTTGCATAAAGAAGTAAGACTTCTGGACGTAGTTCCTATATAGGTTTCCCCTCGTAACATCCCATGCTACCCTGAATTCCATGGCAGAGTTTCAAATGGACAGTTAATTACTGGCTTTTCTTATATAGGGACTGGCCAAAGCCCGTGTTGCTGAAACGGCTTGAGGAGAGCTTTCTTAATTTACCTGTATGGGACCCCAGGGTATGTCGCTATTGAGCTCAGAAGCCTTTAAACTATCTTCTGAGCTGAACTGGTGCTAAACTCAGTTGTTGTAACATCCTAGGTGAACCCATTAGATCGGTACCATGTGATGCCCATCATCACGCCAGTCTATCCACAGCAGAACTCCACATACAATGTGTCCACATCAACACGAGCAGTGATGGTGGAGGAGTTCCAACGTGGTAAAGTACTTTCCATGCTTATGATCTGGTTAAACAGTGTCATTCTTGCTGTATGCAACTGAGTTATCTGGGTTGGTTTTTCTCAGAGAGGTGGTGTAGGTAGGGTGAGGTGTCTGGAAAGCGTACCCGTACCTGTTGCAGGCAAAAAGGCACCAGTGTGTCAGTGAACTGTTGTAGGAGATGTGCATTGTGTCAAGGAAATTCCTGCTTTTTGATCTGTCAGTTACTCTCAATCTTGCAAAGTCTGTATCATGGTAGTCTTAAACAAAAGGGTAATACGGTTTTCAACCTCAATTGTAGGTTTTGAAGTTACAGATGAGATTCTCAAAGGAAGGTCAGACTGGGCAAAGCTCTTTGAACCACTGAACTTCTTCCAGAAGTACAAGTATGTATGAAATCTTTTGTGTGAACCTGAAATGACTTGCTGGTTAACGTAGTGAGTTTTAACATGGGAGCTAAATGGAAGGCTGTGGTGATGTCTTACGGTTCTGGCTTGGTTTTGTTTCGTTTTTTTTAAAGAAACTGAAGGTAGTGATAAATTTTGGATAAGCATAGGAAAGATGCCATGGACCATATTTTTACTGCAAAAAGATTCTAATGTATAGAACAGCATAAAGTCCTGAGCCAGTGCATTAATTTTCCTTTTGTTGTAGACATTATATTGTGCTCACTGCCAGTGCCTTTACAGAGGAGCATCACTTAAACTGGTAAGTCTTGCTTTAGATGTGGGTCCAAATCATAAGTGAATCTGGATTCAGTGTTGCACTTAATTTTATTAATGAATAAAGTATTTAACTGTGCAACTAGGCATGGAATACACCCCCCACACACACACACACTTGGAAGACCGTTATTCTAGAGCCTTAAACTTGGCTTCATTAATAGTTAAGAAGTACCTAATACTTAATGCAGTATTTAATCAAGGACTTGATTGCACTCAATGCTAAGTTGCACTGGTATGTAGTCTGCCTATTCCAGACCTCCTTTTCTTCAATGAAGGGAGATATACCAATAATAACTTGTTTAACCGAGGTGAATGCTCTAACTGTGAATTTTGAAATAAGGAGAAACAGTGAGGAATTCAGGCACTGTAATGTGTGCTACTAACTTTTCAGGAGGGCTCTTTCTTAAGAAATGAGTCCTTTGCTTGCTTTACTCAAGTAAGCAAGCAAACCCCCTCTCGAACAGACCCCCATTCTGAGGGCACCTTAGTTTTACTTAAAAGCTTGGCTTGTGCTTTAAATCGAGGAGTTCTTGTGCCATCTCAGAGCTGGCTTAATGTTTAAAAATAGCTCTAATAGGTAATAACTTTTACCTGAACTTTCTAATGTATTCAATTAAAGATCTTATCAGCTACAGCTCGATGTCAGTCAGAGTCAGAAATACAAGGTGTATGGGCAGACAACCAGATCATAGTGAGAAATTTTATTGAGTGAAAAAACCTTATTGTTTCTCACATCACAGCAAAGGCAAGGGGAATTCTGGCTCTGGAAAGAACTGATGCTTTTGCAGTGGCAGAAATAGAGGCAAACTTTTCAGTTCTGCATCTGGGAAAACTGAAAACTGGAAGATAAGCTTGCTTCAGTTTATTATCGGGAAAAGTTCAGTTCACCAATTCTTGAATGTATTTGGGAATTGTGTATCTGTTACTCATCAATGCAAGATGCTTTTGAAGAACAGAAGGTTTTCTGATCGCTTTCAGAGTTAGCAGAGTTTTAGGTAAAAGCATAAAATGCCAGTTCTCAATGGAAATTAAAGCTCCTGTGGTCATGGTTTGTTTCTTTGGTGAGTTTCTGATGAGTCTGACTAGATAACTGGTTTATTAAAATAACTATTTTTCTTTTTTCATTGATAAATCTGCAGGAACAATGGCATGTTTACATGGGTGTAATTGAACATCTGTGTGCTTAAGCCTTTTCTAAACCACTCTTCTCCTTCATTCTTGGGTAAAAAGGAGTTTTGCTGCACTTAAAAATGCAACCAGAAGTGCTGGGATCTGCTCCTTCTTGGTATTTTCATGGGAGGTTATAGGTGGAAGTGTTGTATCCGAACTGTTAAGAGTACATGTTATACTTGCTTATCTGTGTCTTTAGAAACAAAAGCTCAAATGTCACTGGAAACATCTCAATTACAGCGGGTGTGATGCAAAAATGTAATATCTGCTCAGCTGTATGAAATTACCTATTGGTAGGTTAACATTGTATTACAAGGCCGCATCTAAGTGATGTGCTGGATACAGTTAAAAATGAGTAAATATTTCTGTTCTTACTAGGATTGGCCTCGTGGAGTCTAAAATTCGTGTGCTGGTTGGAAACTTGGAAAGGAATGAATTTATAACTATTGCACATGTACAACCACAGTCTTTCCCGGGCAATGAAAATCTCTATAAACAGTGAGTTTTGTTACTTTGCTTTCCTGAAATACAGTTTGGTGGATGTATTGTAACGTGTTTGTATTCATTCTTCTCAGTTCCTTGCTGAGGGATGCTCAGGACTTACCTGCTGTTCTTAGGTCTGTGCTCTAACAGGCAGGGTCCTGAGTATTTTAGATCGCTTTAAAGAAGGGAGAACTTCAGAGAGAAGTATTCTGAGGACTTACTCTAATCTTTAATTGCCACATACAACTGAGGTGTAATGGAATCCAAATACAGGCATCTGTGCCTGCATCAGGTTTGTGCATCTGTCCTTTTTTTAGGAGTGGATGTGTGTCTATGTGGTTTCTTGGACTTGTGTTTAAGAAAGTGGAAAGTGCAGAGAAGACTAATGTTGATTTAACACATGGGATACAGTCATTCACAGATACAGGTAAGCCTCTGTTTTGCTCTAGACTTGTTGTAGGGTTTAATTCTTTTCATTCTAGAGGAAGTTCCTTCACAAAGTGATCTGTGCTTCCCTCTGGCATTAAATATTCCTGTAGAGAGCAACATACACAAGATTAGCTTTACAAGCAGTGTGTTGGCATTTTGTCAGTAAATCCATCGTACCCCACATAATGTGTGAAAGAACAGTTCTGTAAATCACAATGTGAATGCTCCCTAAGGAACTACAACTCGTGAAGGGGACAGGCTGATGTGAAGCCAGGAATGTCCATTTACTGGTGTGTAGTTGCACTTGTTGAAAACCACTAGTTGGCTGCTGACCTTTGGGAATTGATTGTATAAAGCTCTACAATGAGTTGCTAATGCCTGTTGATATTTTTCGAAGACAACCTTTTGCGTATGACATCTCAGAACTGTGCAAGTCACTGAGTTATCACATAATACATGCAGTAAACTTTCATGTTCTTACTGTTATTTTTGATAGATATAGAAGTAAATTAACACAGGGGATCTGTCAGAGAAGTGCCTTTCAGAAGTGCACGTTTGCTGTCTGGCTCAGGCCTAGCTGTCATAACAAAGAAAGAATAAGGAAACTGGGCTCTTCTTCTGAAGTGACAAGTGTGTGGTAGGACAAAGAGTTCTAAACAGTGGAATCCTTTAAATGTTGGAGTTTATCCATAGTACCAGCATGAGCTCTGTGTTGTCCTGCTCAGGTAATGCGAGTAAATGCAGTAAAACCTGATCACCTTAGCTTGTGCTTCAGGTATGAGAAAAGCACAGAAAAACGTATCCAAATTCTTGTCTGAGTTTCAGCCAGATGGAGCAACTTCCTCAGACTTGCACTTGTACCTGGACTTTACAACCAGGTGTGAAATCCTTTGGCAGATGTGGGGATGACCAGCAGTTATGTGCTGGAAAGCTCTTACCATGTGCCTTGACTTCGAGAGAATATTTTTAGAGGGCGAAGATTAAATTCAAGTTGATAGGCTCACCCAGCTGTCTTTGTTCAGTGAACTATATTTCACTTTTACACGCAAACTATTGAATTTACTTTGAAGGAACTGTCCATATTGGTGTATTTGTTCTTTTATTTCACTTTTAGGACTCCTAGAGAAAGGCTTGTAAACCTTTTGTTCCATGTCCTTACTTTGATTCCCACTGTGTTAGTAAGCTGACTTTCCAGTCACGCTCATGATAGGCCAGTTAGATAAGCTTATCTAAATATGACTTAATTCTGTCAGAACTGTTGTGCCAGTATAGCATTTTTCAGTTCCATAAAAGGCTGTTAAGAAAAATCTGTTTAAATTGCAGTGGGTCTGCAAAGTCAGATGTCCCTAAAATCCAGTGTTGCTTGCTTACAGATGGAATTTTAACATCTAAACCACTGAGAAGTAATAAAATGTTACAGAAGTGTTATGGGGGAAAAAAACCAAACCCACACAATCACCACTGTAAATGCCAAATCAAAAATTAGCCGGAATATAACTGAGCACACAAATATTTGAACTTAAATAGTTGTTGTGGATGTGAAATGGGCACTAGAAGTCACATTGATCCTCCTGAGACTTTATGGGAGTGTTTGGATGCCCTTTTGTGTTCACTTAAGGTGGGAACTTCTTGTTTTTCATTTGGGCTGGACAGAGGTGATTCTAAAGAAAGTGTGTGTAACTGTGACAATTGCCTGATGCAAACATCCCACTAGGCCACAATGCTGTGTTTGGTGTTAGTTTACAGGCAGGCCAGTGCCCTCAACATCCTAAAGGAAGGCATGAAGATTGAGGCAACTTACGTGAAGAGAAAGCAACTCCATTATTTTTTGCCAGCAGAAACCTTACAGAAAAGAAAGAAGGTATAATAAAAATTTGGCTTTTCTGGTAATGATTTTTTTTTTGCTTCAATAATGACTTGAAAATGTTATTTTTTAACTGTCTTTTCAGCAAAGAGTGTCAGATATTAGTCAGAGTAATAGTGGACTTCAGTGCAAAAGGTCTTCTTTAGGGGAAAGCTGCTCGGACAGCTCCAAAGAGAGAGACTTCAGGACATCATTGAATTCCTCCTTGTTAAATAAGATATCTAAATTGGATGCCTCTACAGCAGAGACAGAAAGGTTAGTGCCACCTAGAGCTGTGGAGAAGTCGCTTGTAACTGACTCACAGTGTGAATCAAGCCTAGCATTTCTTGTTTAAATCTGTGTGAATCATAAACATGTGGAGGGCTCTTAAGGCTTCAGAGACAAAGCTGGAATCTCCTTTGGGCACGTGGTGGGAGACAGATTTAACAAATCCTTGAAAGAATACTTTAATGTACATGAACACAGGAATGAAGAACTTCTCAACAGGGGGATTTAGTCTTGAGTGTAAATCTTCATAGGTTACTGTATAACTTGAAGCTGGAGTATTTGATGCACAAGTAACTGTTCTTTCTAACAAAGCAGAGTTAATGATAAGTGGATTAAGTTGTAAGGAAGTGCTGATCTTGGCCACAGAAACATTAGAGCAGCTGCTGACTTACTGGAGTGGTATGAGAACTTGGGCAGTAAAAGTCTGTCACTTCCTGGGAAGTCTGATTATCTGTAAGCTATTTCAGCACAGGGGAAATCTTAGGAGTGATTGTCCACTCCAAATGTGTGATGCCTGCTGTGTTCAGACTGGTTCTGGAAGGGTTGCATGAAAAAAGCAAAATAAAGCTGTGTGCTCTGATGTGCACGTGGGTGGAGCAGATGGAAAGGTTACCAGCAGCACAGTGTGCTGGGTAAACTAATCTCAGAAAACATACCAGTAAATATAGACTTGCTAAAGAAAATGCTGGAATTTAAATCTGTTGTCTGAAGTGCAGCAGAATGATGGTCTTGTCCTACACTGCCAATGAGTTTGTGTTGTTTAACAGAGCTGTGATAACAAGTGAAACAAGTGAAGACAGTCAATGTTTGTCTTGCATGAACTTTCTGGGAATGAGATGCACAGTGTATTTCACAAACTGGCATTTTATAACTCCGGTGTTTGACTTTTATAGAAATGTTGAATGTCAGAGTTGTAGTGGTGCCAACAGTGTAGCTGAGCCATCCACGACTAAGGGACTCTGCATTCCTGTGACTGATGCAAGTATGTATTTGAAGTGGTGTATGGAATGTGGTCTTGAATTTCGTGGCCAGACTCTAAAAGCCAGGTGTCTCCTACAGAGATGGAGGCTACAGTTGCACTAAGAACATCGGGACCTCCAATTGGTTGCACCATTCCAGGATGTAGCACAGTTTCTCAACTCAGACCGTGTTTTGTCCGAGGACAGCATAAATTAAGTGGGACCCTAATCACGGATTCTAAGAGTGCTTCACCCAAACAGCATTATTCACCAACCTCTAAAGTATCTCATCTACCTCCATCGGGAGAATGCCCCCAAACAGCCATAGATGGAGAAAAGGCAAGAAAGGGGGGCTAGGCCAAGGGTTTGGAATAGTATTACTGATGTAGAATAAATGAAATAACTGAGAAATGCATTTGTACCTCCCAAATGGATTTGGGAATCTGAGTTTAACTACAACTGTAGTTTTACTAGGATGTAAATAAGAGTAATTATCTTGAGTATAGTGTATTGCTATTAACAGTTTTTTCAGGATCTGGCACTTGGTGACTGTTTCTTATCTGGTGCCAAGGTCTCTAAACACTACTGTACTTATTTATCACTGCACTGACCAATTGCTGAGTGAACTGTCTCATCTGGCAGCAGTTCTTGATTCAGAAAAAACTTCTCTCCAAACGGAAAAGACATGGCTCTGTAAAAGTATGAGCTACTCTGCTTCTGTCAGATGCTTTTTGAATGCCTGTTGAACTGCTGAAATGGCTGCGTGGAGTTGCTTGTTAAATCTTGGGTTTGTGGAACTTGATTAATGCTTGATTTGTTTTATTGCTGCATATAAATCTCCTTTAAAAAGCTGTTCTTGTCCTGACCTCTGATTTGAGGCACAGGCAAAGAATAACTAGGAGAAAAACCCCCTCAATTTTTACACTTGAATCAGCTTGCAGAACTGTTACCCAGCATTGAATATTGCAAGTACAGATTTCAGGGTTTGGGTAATAACACTCTGAGAGGCTTGAGATTCCAGTGGGGTAATGATGGACTTTTCAGGATGGCTGTCAATGCATTTATTGTGGTGACTAGAAGCTGTGCTCAAGTACGAAGGTAACTTTAGCATAGCAATTATTTTGAGTCTGTATGTTTTGTTCTTCTAGCTAAACGTCTGGCATTCAGATTTCACAGAAAGCGGATGTCCTCAAGATGGGAGGAGGAGAGCTACAAAAAATGTAATTTTTAAGTGATTTTACTCAGTGGACTAACTGAAAAGCTGCACAGTCTAGTGCCTAGACTACCTCTCATGAACATTCTGCTCATCTACTGGTGGAAACAAAAATATGCTTTTTAGTTCAGCTTATTTCAGTCTTGATTTCCTAAATATTACACCATTGTTTAAATGTTACTACGTACTTAGAAAATTTGGTAGTACATATCTAGCTTCTTGCCATGCTTGAAGTAAGATTTTTTTCTTTTTAAAACCACTTGATTCCCTGATGTAAACTAAAACTACTCTAAAGGCCTCCCAAAGGCAAGATAGAGAGCTTTGCTATTTGTGTTGCTTGCTACTGAAGCATCAACCCTCAAATCAAGATGAGGTCTTGTTGGTAAAGGTTGAAATACCTGAACTGCTGTCTCTGTGGTTTTTAGGGCTTCGAAATACCTAAACCCTGCCCCATGCAGTGAAGGTTGTCAATGCATGTATGATTCAAAGGATCCCAGCTGCCAGAACTTGCTGCCTTATGAAGTTGGTAACACTGCCTAACAATTTCCTTCTGGTTTTTTTTTTTAGGATGTCTTTGGTGGAAAATCTATGCAGACTCCAGTGATCACATCGAGATCACAGGTACTTACTGTGCTTTTGTGTTCACAGGTAAAGCAAGGATAGCACTTGCACTTTATGTACAGAGATTTATGGACTGTTAATCCTTGTAAACTTGAAGTTCTTGGTAAGGTTTTGCCTCTCATGCTTCCAACAAACCAAATATCAGAACAATGGTCTTCCAGGTTTACTCACAAAAGTGAAGCCAAAGTTTCCAAGTTACTGAACTTGAAAAAACATGTTTCCATGCCCCCAAACGCCGACCATTTTTGTCCTGATTTTTTTGTAGTTGTCTGTGATGAGACTTGGAAGCCTTTAAGTCTATAGGTGACTTTAACTGTTCTGTGTCACGTAAAATGTTGTGAAATTGAGGTTTATAAGGCTGGAAGTAGAGAGAGTAGGGACACTTTTCCTCATCCGTGGATCTGAGTTAAAAAATGGTAGCTTGCTCTATTATGCTGATGATCAACTTGCAGTGAATTTCCCCCACCTCAGGATTATAGTTGTCTCAGGTGATGCAGGGAAAGAATTGTGCAGAGGGGAAAATGCTCTTCTTCTGTATTCTGGTGGTAACTAAACAAGCGGTAGGGCAAAGAAAGTTACTGTTTTGGTTCATAAAGAATGTCTTAATCAGCTAGGAAAGGGTTTATCTGCTGCTACTTCTGAATGAATGCATTTAAAATTTGATGATTAATTTTAAATTCCTTTTTTTTTCCCGTGTTATCTTTGTGTGTTATAGAGGCTTTCCAGTAAAGAACTACCAGATTCTTCATCGCCTGTTCCAACGAACAGTATTCGTATTATTAAAAGATCCATCAAACTTACCCTTAACGGGTAACTGGTGTATCTGCAGGTGAAGAGGATAATTAATCACTTAAGGATCCATATGCTGAACCTACGTCATAGTTACTAACAAAGTATGGAAGGTTACTGTAATGACCACTTAACATCATGGTCTTGTTGTGTACTGTTGTTAGATGCTTGCTTCCTTTTGAATTCCTCTTTGCATCTGCTTGTAACCTCTATTATCTTTTTTAAAAAGTCCCAACTGTCACCAAGTGAAACAGCTTTTGGAACAGCCACAAAACTCCCCTGTCCTGCGACTTGAATTTGGAATGTCAGCAAGGTTAACTCATTGCTGCAACCACATTCTGTGTTCAAGTGTGTTTGAATGGGCTTGTATTCCCTTGTGCTTTCCTAACTCAGGTGCAGATGTGGTTGTCATCTCAAATTATTTTCCCATTTGGCACCTACACTTCTGTGCATCTGTCACAATGGTGCTCATCTTCCTTGGCTTGCAGCTTTCCACTGTTTAGCACAGCCATGCACTGCACAGGTATTGCCTCCCATGGAGGCCCGTGAGCAATTTAAGGCTGGAAGGAAACACAGCAGAGGGTGCTACCAAGGTATGGAGATGATGGACATGTCTGGTGCTGTGTTATCTGATGTTTTGTGTCTTAAGACTGCTCCAACATGAGGCGTTTTGTTGTCACTGTGTAGTAAAGCCAGACTGAACACACAGCTGGAGATGCACTGAGACACGGCAATAGCTGAAGCTGTTGTGACACCACTGCCCACCTGCAGTCTGGAAACCAGTGGCATGCAGAAAGTGGCTTCAGATAAACCCTGAAAGCTATTCTGAGTGGTTACATGAAAAGTAGTCATCTGGGTCCATAAACTGGTAACACTGCTTACCCAGTTAAGTGCTTTGGGGTTTTTGAGGGATGGGGAGAAATTCTGGCCATATGAAACAAGTATTGTGCTATGTATTTCTCTATTGTAACTGCTTTCTAATTTGGTGGTTTTGTAAATGAACTTGGAAATAGTTTTTCTAGAATATTTTTGTATATACTGTAAAATACTATCTTCAAACAGAAATTTAAAATATTGAGTCTCTTTCTTTTTTAGTGCAGAGGGTACTTGCTTAAAAAGTTTAAACAACTAAACCAGCTCTAAGGGATGGGGGGGAAGGCAGTGTTAGAAAAAAACACGCTTTACAAAATTATAATGTCATGGTCATTCAGGTTGAAAAAGACCTTTAAGGTAGAGTCCAACCACAAGCCTAACACTGCCAAGTCCACCACTGCATTGTCATGCTAGGGGAAGTGTGAGGAGAAACAGGAACACTGCTCTGCCTTCCTGCTTCTGGTATATCCAGGTTTTGACTCTGGACTGTGGAGTTTGCAAACAATGCTGACAGCAGAAGTCCTGTGTGGACAACAGATAACCCAGAGTTCTTTTAAAATGAGTTGCTTGGCTTAAAGAGCAAATCTCATCTTTACACATCTTAAGTATCCACCTAAAGCCTCAGTGACAACACAGAGGGATTGTAAAGAAATAAAAGGTGGCATATATCTTGTCATAGTTCTTTAGCATTCCTCCTGCTGCAAGTGTTCTGAACTTGTTGATAAGGCATGGCTGTATTTATAACGATCTACTTGTTTTTTTTCCTTATGGCTTCTCATTTCCAGCTTGCTTCAAGTGTGCTTATCTCTTAGAAATTTGCCTTAGTGGGTTTGAGAGGTCCTATTCTTCCATTTCTCCTCCAAAAACTTGCTGCAAGGCTTAGGTTTAATCACAGGTTAACATTAAGAACCAGTACCCTTATTACGTAAGTAGCTTTTAGCAGAACTACACCTTGTGTTTATAAAATGGTTTGTGACCTGTTTTGAACCACTAGTATTCAAATATTGTCACATCTGTAGCAGGTACAGTAGGTTTACAACTTGTGCACCTGTGTAAATACAGATCCATCATGAATTTGAAGGAATTAAAGCTGAAGTACGTGATAAGATAAACAGCAAAACAAATAGGGAAATTGTTTTGTAGTAGTGCACAGTCCCATAATATTCCCATGCTTTTAAGCTCTTCCACTCGAGTATTCCAAGACTGTTTAAGGGTTGATTTTTCCCATAGCCTCTGTCAGCACATGCACTTATCCAACGAGTCTCAAACTGTACTAACCTAACTAATGGATATTGAAGTATATGCCTCTACACAGATGTTTTTTAATCTTAACTCTTGCTGCATTACTATCTTCTAATTGCTCTTTTTTTATTTCCCCCTTCCCTCTTAGGGTTTTAAGAAGATTGTTCAGGGTTTTAAGAAGAATATTCAGGAAGAATTTAGGTTACTAGTTTCTCAGACTTGAATTACATGTCTTATCTTAATGCATCTTGACATGTAAGATGCCAAATGTGATGTTAAGTGACGTCAGTTTTCTGGAGTTTCCCTGGATGTTGCAGAAGTTCGATACTGCCCCAGGACTCTGCAGATTAGAATTCAGCTATTTGTAAATAAAGTTCAAATTTACTCAATGTAAATATTCTTTGTTTGTGGAGCAAGTCCTCTGTTAAAGTGATTGAAGGGAAGTTACTCCTGCCTAGAGACTCAGGAAGGGAGGCTCTTGGATATCACACTTGCTGTGAATGTTGGTCTTTTCTAGCTTTCTTAGCTGGTTGCTGTATGTGTGACTTGAGATGAGGGATGCATCCTCAATCACTGTAAGGAGGAGCAGCTCTATATTGAAACTCTAACTTTGAGCAAGAGATTTCCTTGCAGCAATTAACACTTCCTGTGGTTTTACTTGTTAGGTGCAAAGAAGTAGTTACTGTGAAGTCACCTGTATTTTGGCTGTAGCAATTGATCTTCCTGTCAAAACTGAGAGAAAGTAATTGTATTTTTCCTTAATGAGGAAAAAACAAAGTAAAAAAAAAAAGGTATTCTGAAACTGTGTAGTCTTAAGTGTGTGTGAGAGGGTTTGTTAACACTGCCTTTATGTAATGTTTTAGTGACATAAGCTGTTTAGCCTAAAAACACCAGCAAAAACTCCTGCCTGTGTTTTAGCAATTACCTCATCACACTTCTTACAAAGAGTGCGGTCCTGAGCGTTATTCCAGTAAACGAAAAGCCGTGGTTGTGGGGCTGAGAACCCGGCTGGGCTGGAGCAGCCGTGTCCCGGAGCAAGTCACCCCGGGGCTACCTCGGGCTGAGCAGGAGGTCGCTCCCGTGGGAGAACATGACATCCCGCCCCCAGAGCGCCGCTGCCCGCTCCCTCCGCCTGCCGCCCCCGCGGGGCTGCGGGGGCTGGATGCCCTTTCCCTGTGGGGGCTGAAGGGGAGCTGTGGGAGGGTTTCCTGCCCCACAGCCGCTGTGGGGGCGGGCGGGGGCCGGGCCTCGTGTGACGGCTCCGCTGGGCGCTCCAAGTGTTCCTCACCACAGCCCGGGGGGGGGCCGCCCACCGGCCCCCGTTCGCTGCATTTCCTGTGGGACCAAGAGTACAGTGGGACGTTTCCACACTTAGGGGGAGCAAGTGCTCCTGGGCACTCCTTGCTGCCTCCCGGGGGCCTCTGTTTCCCCGTGGCTGAGGATTTCTCCAGCCGTCATCCGCCCCTGGGATGCCAAGCCCTGAGAGTGGCCCAAGGGCTCAGGGCTGCAGGCTGCTCAGGGCTGCAGGGTTTTTTCGGGGAGTATCTGGGCAAAGCAGTAGTGTAGGGGATGCTTTTTCACTGTTCCAGATAGTACTGTTAACCTTTCAGCTGTCTGACCTTCAAGAAATTGCTAGAAAATCAAGTCAGAACTGCTCATCCTTGGGTAGTTCCTCTTTGCTGGGAAGACACTGAATCCTGCTGTTTTCTCCCAAACTTGTTTCTTATTTACATCTCATCGTTTTGTGTTTGTTTTTTTTTAATTTCTTCTGATCTCAGGCTTTCGCCTGTTCACCTTTCTCTCTGGTAACTTTCTCACCTGAATCCATTGTCGCTTCCTCTGAATTTGTACCAGGTAATACATGATTTTGTGATGATGAGTAAAAATCCTGGGAGTCCTGAAACAGAGGAGAAATAACCTGTCCTGTTTCAGTTTCAGCGTGTGGCAGCCTGGCAATCAGCTGCCCACTGTGGGGACCAGCCAGCTCACTCTCTGCACATCTGTGCAGTGGAGTGAAAGCTGAACGTTTTGGCTACAAAGAGCAAGGCTGGCAGGCCATGTGCAAGGTCCGTCGTTTCAAAGCTTCTACACATGCCTGGGTCTGTGCATCTCTTCAAAGGAAGAGCAAAAAATCCCGCTACTGTCAGAGCACAGCCTCCTTGCAAAATTTCATGTCCCTGTTTTGGAAATTTGAAGTTCTTTAAAAGCTTTAAGAATTCTTTGAATATAGTTTAAAAACATATGTTCCCTGTGATCATTCTTAGAAGTGACTGAGTCATGTTTGTTCTGGTTCTCCTAAAAATTGTCTTGAGGGGCAGCGTATGTAATCATAGTGTGAAGAAAAGTTTTTGGCAAACTGGGAGTAACTGAGAATTTGGCCATAAAATGGGAAGTGTTGATGAGCCATAACCAACAGAGTGCACTGGTGGTAATATGACAAAAATAAAACAGATATAATGCTGTGGAAAGTAGGTGCTAAAGCTAGAATGTGCTAGAATTTCTTTATCCTTGCAGTGTTAATTCTGCTCTCTTTCAGTTTGGTCACTTGGCCAGAACAGAAAGTTATGACACACGTTCTCAGTGCACTAATGCAAAGAAGAGCTGAGGTTTGGTCAATCACTGGATGTGTAAGTGCTTGGCCATATGCCTTCAGCACTGCTGTGGAAAGATTTCTCTTGTGATTTTGTCAGATTGTTTTCCCCTCTGTCGTGTATTTGATACTGAATTTGCATTTTATTCTGTACAGCCATGAGCAGAAGGGCATGGACCTGTCCGAGTGAGCAATCCAACAGATTTCTAATAACTAAGCTAAAGAAGCTTTAAAGTTAAAGCAGCTTTAACTCTGTATGTTTTCTGTTCTCCCAAATGAAACAGGCATTAGGTTGTCAGGAAACAGAGAGCTGATGCTGATTCTGAATTGTATTTATGAAACCAGAAGCCTTAAGCATTTCTTGCAAAACTTGTAACTGGTCATCACATTCACTTCTGGTTTTGCCTAGATGGTATAGCACTTACTAATGTTCTCCACTCATGTTGAGTGGTTTTACAGGTCTTTAAGCAGCACTGGACCTTTTCTGCTATGCAGAACAACAGCTGTTGGCAGAGTCTGTAAAAGAACCCAGTATAGGTTCTTTTAAAATAAAATGAATAAATTTTATTTTTAAATGTGATAAAATTATTTAAATAAATTATTATTTATTTTAAAAAGCAATAAAATGCTTTTATTTAAAGCATTTGCCAAAAAAAAAAAAATACCCAGCTTGTCAAATCGTGAACAATAGGAAGATCATGGGAATAGCATTTTCTCTAGAGTGATTGTTTGCAGTAGTTTTATTTTTGTCCTATTTGATTTGAACTGTAACTCTGGGATTGTATTTGGAGGAAAATGATGGTGTTGCAAACAGTGAAGGAACAGGAATGAAAGGGCCAGGGAATCCCCTGTTTCTGTTCCCATGTTCACCCACTAAATTCTGACTTACACCAAATGGTAAGTTGTGCAAGCACAGAGGTGTTTACTGTGCTGTATTTCATTGTAAATGTTTGGCACATGCCTGTGAAATTATTGATCAGTTTATTAAATAACATCCCTCTTACAGAGATGAGTAATCAACAGCCTGTTCGTTTTCTCTCCCATTCATACATGTTGTGACTTCAACTGGGGAAATTCAGTGAAGGTAATGTCTCAATTTTCCCCAGATTCTGCTGATTTTAAGTTGTCCTGAGTTCATCTTTCAGTAATAAGCTGAGATGGATTGTCCAGAAGCCCAGCTATGGAGCTGAAATAGAGGTTTGTATGTTCAAACTCAAATCTTGTTCAGCCTTAAAGGTCACTTCTGATTTTTGTGGCTGTGATGTCAGTGGGGAAACCCTGCTTGTGTCCTCATGCAAAGGTCTCAAAACGTCAAACAAAAGCAAAGCCACTACTTAGAAAAGTTTATGGCTACAGAATAGAAACTAACCACATGTTCTCAGTGACCTCTAAGCAAGACCACGTTACTTCATAAGTTGTATGTGAACTTCAGTCTCAGTCACTGTTCTTTTAGCTTAGATTGTTTTGGTTTTCAATTACTTATTAAGAGTTTCTGTTGACAAACGTGGCATAGTCTTCTGTTTGTTAATTAATAGATGCCACAAACACGGATGTTGAAGGTGACTTCTTACCCAAAATAATTGGACAGAGGATGAACTAGGGTGCCCACCAAAATTTCCTTATTTGTGCATCAGTTTTTGTGTTAAGTATGCACTTTTTCTCAGGGCTTTCACTGACACCATTGTATTGGGTTTTTCTGTGGCTGGGTTCCTGGTAGCAGGGGGGCTGTGGGGGTGGCTTTTCTTCAAGAAGTTGCTGGAAGCCTCCCTCACAGCTGGAAGAGACAATGCTGGAGCGGGTGGGTGCAGGAGGGAGGCTGCAGCCCATTGGAGCCCACATTGGAGCCGAGTCCCAGGAGAGATGTGTAGCCCATGGAGAAGAGTCCACGCTGTGTGGCAGAACTGTGCCTGGCAGGGTGTGTGTGTTTTGGGATGGCACCCACGCTGAAGCAGCGCAGCCGGTGCTCATGGACTGCACCCTGTGGACTGACCCCCGGGCAGCAGAGTATGGAAGAGCTGCTGCCCCTGGGAGGGGACTCACACTGGGGAGGGTTATGAAAGACTTTCTCCCGTGGGAGGGACCCCATGGAATGCAGGGGAATGGCCTCTTCCCCTGAGCAGCAGCAGAGAAACACCAACTGCCTGGTTTTTCCCTCCTCCTGTTCTCCCCCAGCTACTGGAGGAAGGGGGAATGTGGTACCTGTTGTAAGAGACCGAGGGGTGGGGGAGAAGGTTCTCTTAAAGATGATACTTCTCACGTTAAGCTCTGATCTTATTAGCAATAAATCCTTTACATCCCTACTTTGGAGTTGTTTTACCTGTGACAGTAAAAGATTTCTGACAGTCCTCATTCCTGCTGTAGCAAAAGCCTTCAGGTTTTATTTTCCCTTTTCCTCTCTCTCCTGTTCGTATGGCGGGTCGGGGGGAATGAAGTGAGAGAGTGGCTGTGGGTGAATCTCTGGCATCCAGCCAGGGTCAAACCACTGCAGCCATGTCAAATTCTTTCCCAACACTTTAAAATGCTTTACAATTTTTCTGAGGAGTATTTTTTTTAAATCTGCTTTAACAGATCTAAAGGCATAAAGACCAACCATTTGTGAAGGGTCAGAAATTTTGTGGCTAATACCAGAAACTGAAGCCTGAATGTGTGAGATTGTGTTTGGCCCTTTTTGTTTTTAGTTTGGCTGTCCATGCCTGCCCTGGGGATTCCCAGAACATAACAGTTACTGTATCTGGCTAAGGACTGTTGTAAGGACTCTGGTAACTATTTCTAGAGACTATAACTGACACCAACTACTGGGGTTTTTTTAAGCCACTCTATATTTGTGATAGCCTACTCTTGTTTCTTCTTCTGTAAGCTTGCAAATTAAACAAATTTTCCTTTCAGACCTTGATTACTTCCATAAGAAGAAAAAAAAAATGAAATCGCAAATTTGTTTCCTCCTTCTTGTTGGTCCATAAAAATGCCTCACTAAGAATTTTAGCACAACAGGCAGTGCCATAGGACTGTTAGATCCAAGTTAACTCCTTACTGAGCACTCCTGGGTAAGTTCTTCAGTCTGATTCTTGTGGGCATGGATAAGATTGGTAAGGAGGAATTCCAATAATTCCTCATAGTCGAACTGTAAAAAAAATACGGTGATGTTTTTCTAAGGATGAGTTACTACTCATCTCCACAGAAAATGAATGGACACTAAATGTATGTCCATACTAAAAAAAACGTATGGATGTTACGGGTGTGAACAGACGTATTGTTACATTTTTCTGAATGAATGACAGAGTTTGCAGCACGTTGCTCAAAGCCTTTTCCTCTCCAATACCAAAATGAATGTTCTGTTTACAGAGCTGCAGACTTTTATCACTCAGACAGAATTCCAGTCAACTCAAGCAGAAGCATTGCCTGTAAGTGAGGTGTGATTGGGTTCTTAACCCTTCACTATATTGGTATGAATGTATTATTGCCTGACCCCAAATTTAATGAACTTATTGCTGGAATTGAAGCTCGTTCAGTGCAGTGAACACACAGAGCGAGCATCCCTCCAGCACCCAGGAGTGTCCTGTTGCTTCAGGGGGTGCTTAAAGCCCCTCAAGTAAAGGTGGAAGAAACACTCAGTGGAGGGAAGTTGACATACTCCTTCCCTCCATCTTTAAGATTTTCCTAGATTTCCCAAATCAAGCTGTTGATCAGTCTCTGTCTGAGTGTGTTATGAGCCATGATGGGGACACTGTGGCAAAGCGAGCCCCAGGGAGTTGTGGCTCCCCTCCATCGTAGTGGGCGAGGACGGGAATTCATGGAGACACCAAACATCTGTTCATAAAGCAGTGCATAAGTCATAATGCTGTGCACACAGCATTGGGAAGCTCTGCCTTGGAAGACATCCAGGATCTTTTGCAAAAGTTGAAAGAATTGTGGGTTAGAGGCTTATGAAGGGGAGGATATTGCAAAAGAGAAGTGGACAGGATTGCTAGGGCATAGAATGGCTATGGCTGCTATTAAGGAGTGGAAAAAAACAACCCTTTAGTAACCTTCAGTCAAGCAGTGGCTGCTTTGTTGGGCATTATTTTCATAAATCATAATCAGTTTGGGGTTTTATCATTTTAGGAGGTTCTTGGCACCACCTGCATCCCTGGCACACCTGAGTCCTCCTCTTCTTTTCTGACTGCTTCATCAGTTGTGGTGAATCAACTGTCTGTGTGTAGGTAAGGAGCCAAACACTGTTAAAGGGAGCAGGAGTAACACTGTTTATTTACCCCAGGTTTTTGTTGTTTCAAATCAATTACAGGGATGTTTATGAGGCGGGGCTGTTGACCACACAAATATAGGTTGTTCATAATGCATATAGTCTGGAAGAAACAGTAATTGCTATGCTAAATATAATTTATTCTGTGGTTCCATTCAGCTATATATTTAATTTTAATTTTTCCATTCTTCTTCTAGGGGCACTAGTAAACATTCTTCCAAGCAGGGATGGTAATGATGAGACAGTAATTGTCTGAGTAAATTATCCAAGCAACTGCCTCTCTAGTTTGGTTTTTTTTTTCACTTCCTACATTTCTGGTGTCCTCTGGCATCAGAACAGAAGTAGATGTTAGTCCTAGGCTATGTAAATTAAAACTTCTGTCTACATTACAATTAAAAACATGTCAGGTCACATGGTTTCCACTTGACCAGTTACAGCAGTGCTGTTTTGCAAATAAGGTTTTAACTGTGTTGCAAGTGTGAAGTCCTGAACTGACCAAGTCTGTAGTAACTGGGTCACCTGCTGGAGTTTTTCTGTGATGTAGGTCATGGGAATACGTATTTGCAGAAGCAAAAGTGCTGTAATTGCATAGCTTGACCAGTATTTATGTTGACATTGAAACCTGAAGATGCATATTCAGGAGGCAGAAACAATATCCTGTGTAATTAAGATGTGTTAAAGGAATATGAATTCTAGTTTTATCAAAATCCAGCAGTTAAATGACATGGATTATTGAAGTAACATTATCATTACTTCACATTTACTTTCTGATGGGCTTTCTGATCCCTGAGAGCCCAGTGTTGGGGAAAGTGAATTACTAACAGTAGATTCTTATTACTAACAGTAAGTAGAACCTTCTAATCTGAAGTATCTAACTTCAGGGAAAAGAGAGCTGGAACGAGAGTTTTCCTTGCAGAGGTTTCTCCTGGGTCCTGTGGTCTCACTTAGTGGGCCAGGTAAGTTTGGAAGACTTGGGGCAGTAAAAGTATCTGGACATGAATCAGGTCTCACATGGATTCTAGAATTGCAAGAGTCTCTCTGCAGGCTGTTTATAGGTGGGTGTGGACCATAATGAATATTAATGAAGTGTAGTAGCTCCTTCAGACAAGTGTCTGAGTCTCCTGGAATTAGCCAGCTACACAGTTCCCTTCTTCCTGGACTATGCAGCATCTGTGCCATTGGGAATAGATTTGGTATCTCACTGAACTATGAGTGTCTACTGTCTCAAAGTGATGCACTTTTGAAGTGGTATTACATCTGGGTGGGGTTACTCATTTGATTGTGGTTTTACAGGAGAAGGTGGTAAGAAAATCTGAAATAGGTGTATTTTTCAAAAATGTAACAAACTTCTTTAGACCTATAAATATAGCTTCTTTATCTGATTTTTTTTTTAGCAAAAGTTTATGTAGATTCACAGAAATAGTTTGCCAATGGTTGGGAAGTTTGGTCTCAGTTTAATTTCTGTTATGCAGATGATTATTTTTGAAGGTTTCCTTTTAATGGAAACTCCTGGAAAAGGCACAGTCAGCTGTCTTTGGCTACTCTTCTTGGAGATGAGTGCTCAAAATGCCACACAGAGATGAAAGCTGTCTGCTTTGCATGTGAAAATCTTTACCCCCTTGTCCTGGAAGAAGCAAGAAGCCACGGGATTGTGAGGAGCAGACACAGTGAGATGTGCTGGGAAGGCAGAATTTGGGTGCCATGCCAGGAAATCGTGGTGGTGTCACGAAGGAGAGCGTTTTATTGAGACACTGCAAGGCAGTGGCATCCAGGCCCTTAAGGGATAAACTGGTGTGACAACCAGGAGTCCGGCCAGTGGAACAGTAATCAGGGACTTTATTCCAAATGCTTCTCATTCCTTGTTTCTACTCTTTTGGTACTGGAGCCTGTAATGCTTATCTTGGAACCCCTGGGCTGGTGCAATGGGACAGCTGGGTAACAGATATGTCTCAGCCTTGGTGAAACAGATCATTCAGCAGGTTTACTGTCAGCACTGCTGACTTGACTTGCACCCAGGGTCTCGTTGGAGATTAACCAGAAGTGGAGCTGGGACATCAGAGGCTTTGCTGAATACCATTTGTTGTTTCTGCATCTGCCTGTTAAGGAACCTTTCCATAAAGCAGTTGTTTTTTCTTTATATTCAATTTTATTTATGACACTTTCCTTCTAGCCAGCTCTAGCCCTTGTTGTAATTATTCCTCCTTGCCACTGGCTCTTTTCTCTCATCTCTCTCTGGGGTTAGGCGTTCTTCTTCCTCTGGTTCCTGGACGTACTTTCCAGAAGCAGTTTGTGGTAGCAATTCTCCTTTTGTGTCCATTGGGTTTCCATTCAACAAGCTGTACCTAGAGCTGCTATTTCCACTGCACAGCGGAACAAAATCTGTTCAGTTCCTTTTTCTTGATGTATATCGTGCAAGAGATCTCTTGAAGATTTTGGGGGGGACTCATTGTTCCTTTTAATCAAAAATAGAAGTCAAAATATGAATATCTGTGTTGTTTACTCACATAAAGTGGGTAATGTACATACACTGCTTTATCCAGGCATCTGAGAATGTTGAGTCTCATGGTGTCTGACATATTTACTGTACATAGGGCACAATGTTTCAGACAGAAAACCCTGAGGATGTTGTTTGGATTTTATCTATTTTCAGCAATATGAATGTTCATAAGTGGAAATGCTGTGCAAGTGAATGAGCATTTATCAAATTCCTTGTTATTGGAGAGGTTAACCACAACAATGATTACAAAAACCATGTCAAACTTTCCCAAAATGTCCTGAAAAGCAAAACTGCCAAGTCATGCAGTAACTGCCAAGTGAACAAGACCATGAAACGGCAAATGCCACTGCTGTTCTGGGTGAGAAATCGCAGGCTTTCAACTTGGAAGTCAGAAAGCTCAGGCTAATACTTGTAGTAAACTTACTGGGATGTTTGCCTTAATTATATAAATCTAAATGATTTTATTGCAGCATAGCAGTGAGGTGCATGTCTAGGCACCAAGTGCAGACAGCAGAGGGTGAAGCAGCAGAGTTGGTTGTGGCCAAGTACTGCCAGTAAGAGGCTGTGTGGTGAGGTGTCACCACCACACGGAGCCCTGTACAAAGGGCTCACGCAGGTCCAGATAAGATGTGCAGGGCCAGCTGACAAATGGGAGGTTTGCTTTGCATGTGTAGGAGGACCTTGTGTGTAAACTTGCCCCAGAAGGTGTTACGTGTTTACATTCCGCCCGGAGAGTGGTGTCACTTTCTGTCAGTCCTGGCTGTAAGCCTTTAACTGTACAAGTCACAACCACAGGAGTCATTTGGCTGGAGATTTCATTTGAACTCTTACAGCTTAATTATCTGGTGGGTCTGAAACAACTCACCTTTTTGCCTCTTTTTTATTGGCTGTAGATATGGCCCTTCGAGATTCTTGAAGCTCAAGGTGATGTTAAGCAGCTTAAACTCCTTGTGAGCCCTGAGGAAAAAGTGAAGTGTTGTAATAAAAACCTGGATGAGTGAGTGTTATCTTCTGTAGGTGGATGATGACTGGCTGGTATATGCTGGGGGTTTTGGGGAGCAGGAGAGTTACTTTAGACATACATCACCTATATATTTGTAGTACGTAGGTTTTGTGTTACAACTGAGGCATTCCCTTGCTTTTGCCAAAGGGTCAATTCCCATCCTTCCTTCAGTCTGTTTTGTGGCTGCAAGTAGAGCTGTTCTATTGCTTCCATTTGAAGCAGCAACAGTGATCTGGCTTACAGAGGCAATCTATTGGAAAAAATCATTCTGGGCAGAAAAAAGTTGGTTTTTTCTGACTTACCTCCTTGTGCTCAGCCTGAGCTCATCTCTTCCCTAAGTCCTTGCCCCACAGCACTTCTGCATCAGATGAATCTTGTCTATGGCATAAGGAAGGAGTTTGGAGATGATAAATCACCTCCAGTGTAATATGAGGTTTTTATGTAGCACAGTTGAAAAAGAAAACGTTGCTCAGGTTTTTCCCTTTGCCTGCCAGCAAACGTGAAGAGTTTATCTCTGTTAAAATGATGCAACTCCAAAACTGAAATATGTGTTTGTAGCACTGGGATGGGGAGAAGGGAATAGGAAACACTTGAGAGGGCTGAGGGGGAAGATGCCTGAGAACTTCTGCTCTGAATACCAACTTGGGGAAGGAAGGAATGTGGACTAGAAATTTGAGAGAAGTTTATCAATTTCTCAAGCTAAAAATACAGTTCTGCTACAGTTCCATGACGTTAGCACTCTGTCAGGAAACAGGCACCTCTGCCCAAATCTGTCTTCCTGAAACTTGTTCTGGCCTTGGTGCCACCACATTCCTTCCTGCTGGCACAATCATTTCTATGATTGTATGTGTGGAATTGGCTCAGTAAAAACTGAGCCAGCAGAAAAACAATCCTTTTTTCCCTCAGGTTACTTTCACGCGAATTCCCGTGTCTCCAAAGGAGAGCTTGAGAACACACCGAGTGAGTTACCTGGAGGGGAGGAACCAGAGGAGAGCCGAGCTTTTCCTGACACTGCCACAGTCTGGAGTGTCCGTGGAACTATCAAGGTACTGAGCTCGGCACTTTCATGTAAGAAGCGGGTCATCCCCTCAAGAAGTTGCATCATGAGTGAGTAAGGCACAAGTGTGGGAGCAAGGAAGTATCTTTTCTGATTGCTCTTGGGGAAATTGAGGCTTAGAGAATTAAATTACTTGCCCAAGAGTAGAAGGGCTCTCTTGCCAAGAGCTAAATTCCAGTCTCCTGAATCACAGCCTTGTGCCTTATCCACAAGACCAACCTTTCTCTATTAGCATTTCCTTTCTCTCCACCCTGTTTTGAGAGGAGGCACAGTAGCATTGTTCTATGTCAAACAAACTCAAAAGTGTGGTACAGGGAGGCTTCCAGCAGACTGCCTTGAACAACCTTTGAGTTTATCATTAATCTGGAAGCCATGACTTCTTTTGGAATGGCTTCTGCATTAGAACCTTCCTCAGGACCAATAACCACAAAAGCTTTAACCACCAAAAGGCCTGAAAGTGTTTAAGTAAGAGGCCTTTGAGATTAAAAAACATGCTCCAAACAACAAAAGGTTTCCTAAGGCATAGAAGATTGGAAATTACTAACCAAGGGAGTATGTGAGGCATGAATGGACAAGAAAATAGGACCTAGCTTTATTCCTTAAGGAGAGAAGGGAATGATTTTATTGTCTTTATTCCTCGTATGATGTACCTTATTAGGGACTAAAGTACCTCAGTGTCTGCTTAACCAGGCCAGTGACAGGGGGCTTATCTTTGATCTAAGTCAGATAGCTGGGAACAGGAAATAAAGACTTAACAGTTTGCCTGTGCTGCTCTGGTATCACCAGGCTTCCTGGGGCAATACCTGTGCTGAGCACCATTGGAGAGCCATCATCCTAGGCCTGACAAACACTATGCCAAGCACTTAATCCTTTGCTGTAGGAGGTTTTAGTGCTGGGTTGTTGTTTCTTTTCCTCCACTCGACTCATTTTTCCGCTTGCCTTGTGACATTCCCTTTATTCTTTGTAGCAACATCGATGTTAACTGTGTTAGTGCAGCAGCCAGTGAAAAGCAGGAAGGGAGGACTGGTCTTCGGACTTGATAAGTGGAGAAAAAATGGGACCTTAAAATGCTTGCTTTAACTGGAATACAGGAAGTAAAGCACTGGAACAGACTGGCCTAAAAATTCTGGTATCTCGCCTCCAGGTATAGCCAAAGTCAGCTGATAAAAATACTAGTGATGCACCTGGCTTTTGTTATGCAATGCTGGAGGAGGGGAATTCCATCCTGCTTTTTGCAGAGATCTGCATATACCCAAAGTTATGACATGTTCTTGCACTTCGTGTCAGTTGCTGACAAGGTTTCTGTGATTACCAGAGCAGCTCTAGTGCACATCACTCTGCCAGGATATTCCCTGTGCCGTAGATGCTGATGACAGCAGAGCGGAACTGGATACAGGGAACAGAGGGATCTATCTATATGCTTGCACAGTTTTGAGTAAGGCCTCTTTCACGTGCCTTTTGCTTGGGAAGGCTTTTTGGTTTCCATAGAGTTTTCCCCTAGTTTAGGAACATGAATGTTTTGTAAAATAGCCACGCTGAGCTTAGACTACAAGATCCTTTTGTCCCACTGTTCTGCTTTTCCCTGGGCATCAGGTTAATGCTCGAGAGAGTAAAACCATCAAGAAAATGTGTTTCATGCTGTCCTTCCTCCAATAACTTTGTTCAAGTGATTCCTGGTCTAGTTTTTATATTCCCATGATGGGAACACATAGATGTTACACAATGCAACACTTCATATGGTTGGTTGCCCTTTGATTTTATTTACTTTAGGGGAGGGCTAGGGTTAGAGTTGAAGTTTTGGGGATGCTCTAAGAAGTGCAAGCCATTGATATTTTTTGTGAAAAATAATATCAAGCAGCAGTTTGGAACATAGACACTGGTGTGTATGTGAGATACCACCTCAATTTCAAACATGCAGGCTTGAGGATTATCCTTTGAGTAGCCTGTTCCTGCAAGCCCTGGGAGTTAGAGTTCAAAAGAGCTGGGGAAAACTAGAGAATGTTTAATATGTTTTAGTCATAACATGGTATTTGTATTGCCTGGAATATTGCCTTTCATTTCACATCGGTTTAGATCATGTACCCTCCAATAACACTTTCCTTCTGAAGAAATGTTTTGGGCCACAGGCTTTCCCAGGTGCCTTGGTCTATGTTTATTCAGTAGCGTTCATGTGCTAGAGAAGTAGGTGGGAACCAGGGATATAAACTGTAGTTAGGGAAGCACTTAAATTCATTCTTCCTGAAGTGCCACAGTTTACCGAGATTTTGCAAACCAGCCTGAAGGTAAGTAAGGGACAACATTTAGTCCCTTCATATGCCTGTACCAACATTGTTTTACATCCAAACCCCAAACCCACATCTACAGCTTCTCCTTGCCCAGAGAAGTAGAACCCCTTTCCCTTCCAAAATCCTGCGACCTTCAGGGATGCCTTCAAATTGGGAGTATTTCTCCAGCTGTTCAGCCTTGTGAAGGAAGACTGTCCAAAACTGTTGTCCCACCAGGTGATCAATTCAAACCCAGAAGTATCTTCTAATATTAGGTGTTGGTGAGCTGGCCGTGTTTGGATGGGGCACTGAGCAGAAAGCAATCAGGTCATGTGTTTTTCTATCCAACAGTGATACACTGAACCCTGAGCACCTTCTGGGTTTGTGCCAGCCTGTTGGCATCTTGGGACTCAAATGCTGAAAGTAGTCTCCAGCTACCACCCTGGGGAGTTTTTTCTTTGTGGTCTCTTTGTCTGTGTGTGCTTTGGGATTATGTGAGTATGTGTAGGTAAAGTCTGTTTGATTTAGAGCATTAGACCCACTTTCCTGCTTTATTTTACATCATCAGTCATAGGGAATCTAAGCAATCCTTGAAGATGTAAAAATCCAGTCCTAATTGCTCACAGTTTTCAGGCATTGCTGGTTTGTTCCTTTTGTATTGGTTTGTTGGGGTTTGTTTTTTGGAAATAAAATGAGAAATTATGATCTTCTGGCAAGAAACTAACCCACAACCATGGAATTATTCTATCATAATACTTAAATAATGCAGTTTTTCCTTCCTGTAGTCACACAGAGTTAATGTCACAGACACTTTGATTATTTTGTGTTCTTTTCCAACTTCATTTATAAATTTGACAGGGATGTACAAATCCTACCATGAGTCTTAAATAAGGAAAGTTTGGCTTGTGGCTGGAGAACGATAATTTTCATTTATAGGAGATATGCTGACAGTTGGGCAAAATTGAGGATATAAAAAAAAGTCCTGTTATGAGGAGATGGACCACCAGGCAGGAAAAATAACAAGCATTCAGCAGCTTATTCTACTGTGCTGCCTGGGTTGGTGTGTGGATTTGCAGATTATGGAAGAGCATTTTCTGCTCCGGTTAATTTCTGTACATCCCAATAACTGTTGCTTTTAAAAAGGATAGTGAGAAAAAGAAATGTAAAAAAGCTCCCAGTTTTGTACCTTGCTCAAGTGCTGTTTGAGGCTTTTGTTATTTTCCTTCTCAAGAATACTAATTTATTTAGCTATATGGACAGTGTATTCCATTCCCAGAGTAAAGATTTAAGAAAAAATTAACTTTTGTTGGTAACTAAATGCAGTTTTGCACCACAGCTAGGTGTGGCCTTCCTGTTCCTCTGTGTTCCTCTTTTTACAGGTATTTTAAATCCCCCCATTTGTTACTGACCCCTCCACCTCATCCAGTCTCAGTGTCCAACTCCTTTGCTTGATCTCACGGTGTCAGGGGCAAGCTGTGAGATCCGGGACCTGGGATGTTGTGAAGGTTTGATAGATTTAAAGTTGGATCACTGTGACTTAATCGGCTCATTGGTGAGTTTTCCCTTGCCTTCAGTATTGGTCTATCTCCAGTCCTTCCAGCAGCTGTTCATGAATCATGGGGTGGGTTGGGAGGAGCCCTCAGAGCCCATGGTGCCTCCAAGGCCCGTGCAGCCTGGGCACTTCCAGGGATGGGACAGCCCACGGCGTCTCTAGGTAGCCTTGTTCCAGTGCCTCACCACCCGCACTGTCAAGAATTGCTTCCTGATTGCCGATCTCACCTGCCCTCTGTCACTTTAGAGTCATTCCCCATTGTCTTGTCACCACAGGCCTTGGTCAAAAGTCTGTGCTTGTCATTGTAAACCCCTCTCTGGGGCGGGGCGGGGGCTGACATAGGCACTGGAAGGCTGCAGTAGGGTCTCCCTGGAGCTTTCTCTTCTCGGAGCTGACCAGCAGGCTCCATATAACCGGGAAAAAGACGGATAACGACAGCGTTTGGTGTCTCAAGGCTGACAGAGTGGGCGAGCGAGGCGTGGGAGCGATGTAGGGATTCTGCTGCAAGAGTGTGCTGGAAAGGAGGATGAGGTTACAGTAGCAAACAGGCTCCACATCTCTCTGCTGCGCTCTGAAACTCAAGGAATCGAACTTTTTCCTTTAGACCTCTGGCTACCGGGGGAGAAGAGCAGGGGGAGAGGACAAACTCCCGCCTGCCTTCTCCCCGCAGGACACCGGGGTCCAGGCAGTGCTGGGCGGGGCGGG
>WEKX01025953.1:48294-109162 GCA_013390025.1 Pitta sordida
CCCGCAGCCCAGCCCGCCCCCCCCCCCGCCGGTAAATTCCCCCTGAAAAGGGCGACGAAGCGGCCGCAGGAGACGTTCGTCCGTCCCTCCCTCCCTCCGTGCGCCCGTGGTGTCTGTGCGTGCGGCGGGAGCCCCGCGGCGCGGAGGCCGGAGCGGAGCTGTCGCCATGGCCGGTGAGCCGGGGAGGGAGCGGGCGGGACGCGGGGAGCGCCGCCGGGAGCCGCCGGGATTTACGGAGGAGAAAGCGGCGGGTTGTTCAGAGCAGTTGCGATGGGATCTTAACGCTTGAAACGTAACAGCCTTACATCTTGTTAAGTGTTGAGGTCGTGTTAAATAAGCGCGCGGGTCTGGTGTCCGGGCGGGAGGCAGCGGAGTGATGCCCATCGCAGTCTGTTGGCATCGGAACCTGGCTATGGGAATGCAAATGAATGAGAAACAGAGATGGCACAAATGCAAAGTAACGCCGGCAAAGGATCGTGCTCTGAGTAATTGCAGCAAAATGCACGATTCGGTTTCTTGAGGCTAAATTAAACCGAATTTGTCATCCTTTCGGGAGGCACCTCTCTGGTATCTGTCTTGGGGTTTAAGAAAAACCCCTAAATTTAAAATTTGGCTGCATTAATTAGAATAGTATTTCTAGGGAAAGCTGCTTTCCAATCTCACAACCTGGGTGTGTGCGTTCTGTTCCCACTTAGCAAACTCTGAACTTTCACTCCTGGTAAATAGATAGGTGTGCTAACTATCAATAGAGAAAACAACTGGGTTTGTAGAGAGGCATCTTCGAAACGTTATGTTTTATTTTAGAGTGGCAAAATTGAAGCAGGAGATGACAGTTTTTGGGTTTGTTAATCTTTGTGTCTTTATATATTTTCGGTGTAATTAGGAACCAGATAAGGAATTTTTCAGCGGGGGAAGTTCATAACTTCCTGGTACTCGCTTGCTTTTGTAGTTGTTTTTTTTCTTTTGGTTGCTGTTTTGAAATGTAACATGATAGTAAAGAGGAAGTTCGTGAACACTTTTCTGTCTCATAAAATCTGTGCAGTTTGTGGAGCCTTAGGTAGATGAGTCCTTTTTAATGTCAAATCTTGTTTAGGTTTTTCAGTTGCTTTTGCTAGAGCTGGAATGTGCTATAACAAAGCTTCCACCATCATCTTTTTTTTTTTTTTTTTTCCCTATTTTTTTGCCTGAGGTGTTGTGGAAGGTTTTAAGTGGATAGATTCTTGCTTTTTAGAAACACCTGATGTCGGGGTCACCAGGGATTTGTGCAGAGCAGTGACATCAAAGTTAAAGGACGACGTTTCTCCCATCTGTGTCTTACTGCAGTCACCTCAGGCCAGAGGGTTTCGGGTGATACTTTCACATCTTCCACAAAGACCCACAGCTGCTCTGCTTTCACGCGCAGATGTTGCTGGAGAGACTGTTCTCTGGTTGTGCAAGAAACTTGCAAATCTGGCCGTTCCTCCAGAGCAAAGGAGCGAGACGGAACCCTTCATCCTGAGGTCCCTTTGCGTGGTGACAGCATGTCACGCTTCCTCCCTGATGGGACAGGCTGTGTTAATCAGTAAACCAACTTGGAGAGGTGTGACAGAAGTTTGTTCTGAGTTTTTGGGATTGTCTTAAGTCTTGTTTCTCTTTGTGTTGCTCAAAACACATGAGAATAAAATATCCTTCAGCTCTTGAATGAAGCTGGCTGAACTCTTGGAGCTGTCACTGCTTTTGCCTGTTTTCCTTGCGTATGGGACACTTGGTCCTCTAGATGATCTTTAAAATTGTTTAGTGTAGTGTTCAGGGCACGAGGAGGAATAAACAATAACAAAAAGAGTGATAGGCAGATTACACTATGTAGTACAATGTTTCTATTGCTAGTATCGGTATGGGCAATTATAATTAATTACAAAGACAAATTAAACTCTTAAGCACTTAGATGAAGGATTAGTTAGATTGTTTTTCTTTTCCCATGTTTCAAATGGGTTTTGGAGTAGTTGTGGGCAGGCAAGTGATATGAGTAGCCATGCATTTCTCTTGCGGAATTAGTGAGAGGTTGTTTTTTGATGTAGCTCGTATTTGCGTGACCAACACAGCAAGACCCAAAGAAGACAAGTGTGTAGCAACTGTGTGAGAGAGTAGGTTGGGAAATAGGTAAGCCATGCCACTTCTCAAACTAATTTACAGAAACGGGGAACACTGGACAGCCCTCCACCCCGCTGCACAGTGATGATATCACATACCTTTAGTTCACACAAACACTTCTGTGTGTTTCCTCTCTACACAAAACACGATGACACCAATAATCGCAGCAGAGATAACGTGATTCTTAAACAGAGTGAGGGGGAGCCAAGGTAAGATGAAGTTCAGTGTTTAATCTCTGGAAGGCTGCCGCATCACTGAGCTTTCCTTTCCCACAAACACACCTGGCTGTTGAACGGTGGATTTGCCTTCAATGACATTTGTTTCGACCACAGCCCTGCAAAGATCACTGAGCCCAGAGTTTTAAAATAAAGAGTTCTTAGTGGGCGAGGAGAAAAAAAAAGCCTTCTTAAGCAAGTATTAATAGAATGTGAAGGGAAATTATTGGTGAGAGCAGCGAGAGTTAAAGACCTCAAGTGACTGCACTGTGCTGCAGTTTCGAACAGTGAGGCTCTGGCTAGGTTTGACAAATACGTAATGTCTGTGGGTGTCTTTCACGTCTGGTTAGCAGCTATGTCAGGATGAGAATCTCCAAGTAACATGATCCGTAGGCACTTTGCTGCAATTTTGTCATTATAACTTCCAAAATAGATTTTTAATTTTGCGTATGAATACGTGTTGTGTCTGTGGCTTACGGGCTTACACAGGAATGGGAAGGTGAGGTGGTTGTGTGTCCTCAAGTGTGTGATGGAAAAGGGAGGGTCACTGATAGGCAAAAGTCACTCCTTGTTGCTGCCGGAATTCCTCTGTTTTCTGGGCTGTTGGACTGTGCTGATAAATGCAATAGCACAAGTTGAGATTTGAAAGTTAAAATAGCTGTACACAGGTGTGTGGGCATGGTTTTTTGAGAAGCTCAGACTTCTGCTCTCTCTGAAACCAGCTTTACGTCATTTCTAGGGTTTTTGTTATCAATGCCTGCCTCTCCTCTCCCTCTGCCTCTCCCTCTGCCTCTGCCTCTGCCCTCCCTCTCCTCTCCCTCTCCTCTCCTCTTTGCTGGACTTGCTTATTTCCAGAAAGAAAATACACAAAGGTTAGGGTAACAGCTGGGAAGGATCTAGAGAAGGGACCATCCTTCTAAGTAACTGGACTGAGAGTAGTGGCTAATGTATATTTAATGTGAGTGCTCATGATTGATGTTCAGAAAATTACTTAAAATCATCTTGATGGGAAGTGATCAGTTTAGAAACTGCATTTTGATTGATTGTTGAAAAGGTCTATAAAGAGTTCTGAACCACAGTTCCTGAAGGTCGTGCCATGAAGAACAGCCTGCAGTGGAGGTGCGTTGTGCCTTTTGAACGGGCATCCAGGCTTTGAGGAGGCACGTATTGCTGCAGACAATCCCAGCCAAAAGCTGCTCTCACACTGCTGTTCCACCTCTGTAGGTGTGACAGCCACATGTGTATTCAGGTCAAACCAGGGTGAAGTCTCGGAGGTGTAGTTCTTTCCATCTCTTCTCTGCTTCTCTTGGGTACTTTATCTTTTAAGTTATAATATTTTCCTACTTTGGGTATGATCTGCTGCAGCACTGGAAATATTTTCTGGTCAACAAATCCCAGGCATAAAGTTCAAGTTGTGTTGTCAGCTATACCTAAACCACTGTAGGTACAACAAGAGAGAATCTTTTACGTATTTCAGAGAGTTCAGATCAGAATCTCTCTCTTTTACCCTTTTAGCACTTTCAATATATTTAATAACTGTTTTGTTTATTATATTGAAGTCCAAGCACTTTTTTCCAGTGCTGTGCCGCGGGATATTGCCTGTCATGTTTGTTTGTGATGCTGAGCCTTGCTTGAGGAGGATGCTATTTTATGAAGATGACAGAGAGCTCAGTAGACACTTCCATAAGCTACGTTCTTCTGATCCATGTAGCACTGTGATGATTCAACTTGGACAATATTTACTTACCCTCTCTTGTTTGTTTTTCACATGCCATCCTACTGTTGTCACTGTTAGATTGACTGTCCTGTTTGATGTTCTCAGTGAGATACATTAAACAGCTTGTTACTGTCTGGCAATAAACATCACTTGAAAAGTGCTTATACTCTTGCTGAGTTAATGTCTTTCTAGTCCCCCATTTAAGAGTTCTGCTGTCTCTTACACTTGTCCATCCCTTTTATTTCCTTCTCTTTTGACAGCTGCCCGGTAGTTTTTCTGAGGTTTCATTGTCTGGGAAGATACTGCAACTAGAAACCAGCCCCGTGGGAGGTGGGCAGCTCAAAATGTAGAATTCAATACAAGCAATCAGATATTTTCTGAGCTCAGTGATGATACTCAACCCAGTAGGGTGGGGTTTTTTTGCATAATTTGCATAGTTTCTGCTGCACTATAATAGGAACTAAATCAATCCTAAGGAAACAACTTTTGGGGAGAACATAGTACACAGCAGTAACTGTACTTGGAGACAACAGCTGTACCTAAAACATGATTATTCTTAAAAATATCAACCATTCCCTGGAAATAACTATATGTTTTCTGTTGCATAAAATCTTTGATGGTTGAAAGAGCCTAAACTGTAGATGAGATGGAGGGGAAGGTGTCCTGTGCTAGTTACTTCCATAGTATTGATGCCACAGAGGCTTCACCTAAATCTGTTCTCTCCTCTTGTCCCCACCTTCAGTGTGCGAATGGGCATTAAAAGAGGAGTAGGTTGCCTGAGAAGGTAGACCAAGTGGAAAGATGGTAATACCAATCGAAGAGTCTAGACTAATTCTTGTATCTTCTGCTGCTTTTTAAGACGTACTATATCCTAACCTTGAAAATGTTTTGTTTTTAAGGTGGCCCTGAGCCCTACATCGAAATATTTGAGCAACCCAGGCAAAGGGGAATGCGCTTCAGATACAAATGTGAGGGAAGATCTGCAGGCAGCATTCCAGGAGAGCACAGTACTGAAAACAATAAGACATTCCCTTCCATCCAGGTAAATACTGCTTTTATCCATGAATTACTGTTGCCCACATTAACATGGTGCTTGTAGCTATGTGTTGGACTCCACACAGTAAATACAATGCTTTTCATCTCATGTTCTGTGATTCTTCCCTTGGCATGCAAATGGAGTTGCAGCAGAATGGAAAAAAAGTTACTTGCTTCTGGTCATGAAAAGATTTGGTTTACAAGAAGAAGAGGTAGCTAAAGTGCTACTGGGGAGTGAAGCTCTCATGGCCTGGGAACCATTCAGTGGTAGCTTTTTCTGAATACACATTTATTCTGCATTCTTTGTTAGGTGACTTGGGTTTCAGTTCATGATTTGTACTGCAGCATGAATTTTGGGAGGGTTTTGAGGGAGTTTGCATAAAAAATCCTAAAAGACTTTGAAAAGCTGCTGGGCACCACATGAAAGGAGGCGCTTTGTACGAGTGAACAAGCCCCTGAGATGGGGCAATTAGGCTCTGCAACAGACTCTGCCACGAAGTACGAGAAGTTAGGAAAGGGTACAGACCTTAGGAATTAGCTGGGAAAGGGGAATTATATGCTCAGGACAGCTGCAGTGACATTGAGTTGGATGGCTACATTATGGATAGGTTGGGAAATCCAGAATTAAGGGATTTGGAGGAGCCCTGACAGCTCTGATCAAAGCAGGGACTGAGACAGAGGCATAGGTGGGATGGAAGCACTTTGGCGGTAGCTTTATGTGGGGCAGAGGAATGTGTCAGAGGCAGTGGACAGGAAGCATGAGAGAGAAGAATTTTTGTCCAAGTGCCCAAGAACAGAAGCTATGTATCTGTGTTTTCAGTATGTGCAAATATGGGGAAAAAAAAAGTGGAGCCAAAGAAGAAACAAAGATGCAGAAGATGTGAAATCTGGAAAAAATGAGATATTTTAGGCTCAGACATAAAAGCTCTTCAGGAGGGAGAGTCTGAGAGTATTGGCAATCATGTGTTGAGCAGCCGTGAGTCTCTACAACGTAAAGCAACTGTGGAAGCTGGTCTAGCCCTCGAGCTAGAATTACTAAGGGGAGAAGCAAAGAGGGTTCCTCCTTGACTATCATGGTGCCAGATTTGGTTAAGGAATGCAGGAAATGAAGATCTTGCCAGACTCTTATTTTTTCAGCACTCTAGAATTGAACAAGGAACTCTGTAGGCTGTTGGCAAGACTAAAGTCTTGCACACGCTCTCAGCCTTGTTGAATGTCAGGGCACGAGCTGAACAGGCAGTGTGAGCCCTTGATTCCTCTTCTCTTGAAGTGTGCTGCACACACAGACCAGCCAGAACCCAGAGGGAATATGGGACATGGGTGGGTGACGGTGCAATCTTGGCAAAGTTTGTTCCTTCTAAAGGTGACTATTGATGACCTAACTGATTGTACCAATAGCAGGTGCTTTCTAGGTGAATTCCTGCCTCTCTGAAGCCCGTAGGAGGCTTTAGTGTTGATTAGGTGCCAGGGGAGTCCCCTCTAGAGATGGAAACATCAATGAGGATGAGAACTGAGGGGCCAGGAAGAGATTAAATTTTGTGGTGTGATTATGAAGATGAACATCAAGGAGGAACTGGAGAGTGAAAAGCAGCAAAATCAGGCTCCATGCCCAAGGCGCTGGGTGTGAAATGAGGGAGAAATGATGTAATAATGAAGAAAGTGAAGGAGTGGTGGAAGTATTATTTTAAGGGTAAAAAGTAATAGTGGCTTATGTGAAGACTGAGAGGAGCCAAATTGGAGACTGAAAGCTAAGAGATGATGGGGGCTAGAGACCACAGATCAAGTCAAAGGTTTGAGGTGTTGACTGAAAAACATATACAGTGGATCCTTGGATTCTCAGAGGGAAGGGGCTGACAGAAGGGGAACTGTCAGTTACGGGGCAGGGGAAGTGGAGGAGGAGAGCTCGCCTCTGCATAAACGTGTGCCTGAGCAAGAGTTGTACGTATTTGCTTTCAGGTTGTTGTGCGTCAAACAACTTAGGCACTCTCCCACACTTGGTGACTTCACTGGTGGCCGTCAGCACAAGGCTGCTTTTATTCACCTGAGAAATGTGTTATGTGAGGGTGCTGACTGCTGTGAAGTAGGAACTTGAGAGTTTGGCACTCCCCTGCTTGAATGTAGATTGATTATTCATCTGAGAATTAGTTACAAAAAACCCCCAACAATTTCAGAGGGGTTTGTGTTGTGCTATATCTGTTGAGATCCTCTTTCACTACTTCATGTTCCATGCACTGGTAGTATCCTTATCCCTGCGATTTTAGGAGGTTTTCCCTAAGGTCTTTGGAGTCAGACTTCTTCAAGAGGCATTTCTGTGTGGTCACCTGCATGTCTCTGGTGTTTCTTCCATCAAACATTTAAAAATCAAATGTGTTGTCTGTTACACGTGGGGATTTTGGCCCTGATAGCTTGAACCTAGAAAATCTCGCTTTTTTTTTTGTAGATTCTGAACTACTTTGGAAAAGTCAAAATAAGAACGACATTGGTAACAAAGAATGAGCCCTACAAGCCACACCCTCATGATCTGGTTGGAAAAGACTGCAGGGATGGATACTACGAGGCTGAGTTTGGGCCGGAGCGACGAGTCCTGTCGTGAGTAATGGTGTTGCTTGGGAGTTTGATTAATTATGCAAGTGATTTGCTAATCTTGTGTTTTAAAACTCAGGCTAATGATTAAAAGAGCAATTAGAATGCTGTCTTTGCTGTAGTTTACTAATTCATCTCGGGGAAAAGGCAACTTGTCTTTGAAGTATTTCCTTATTTTTCAATACTGCACAAATGCTTTTTCTTTCCTGTCACCATTTCCTTTATCCATTCTCCCAATGTCTGTCTCCTTTTCCTTTCTCCCACTTAGTTACCTTTTTTAGTCTTGTTCAGTAATACATCTTATTCTTGAGCAGGACTCTTTCCTAAGTGTGGAAGTGATGAGTAATAGAATGGATAACAGCATCAGTAGTTCCGGGTGGTGAGGGAAGTTTGCATCTTCCATGGAAATGTTATTTGGGCTTTCTGGAGAAAGTTTGTACTGTCTGACTATCATATAATGTAAAAGTGGTTATGGCACACCTAAGAACCTGTTAGTAGCTGTCACTGTTGTTGCTGTTTGTTTGGGTTGTGGTTTTTTTGAGTGAAAATACAGATTCTGCTCAGGCCCTGCCCTGTAGAGCAGATAAGCTGTGAAAGGATCTGCTTGTGGATGTAGTAAGGGAAATTCAAGCTGTGTATGAGATGTTTCTCAGTGCTGCTAAGGATATCTCAAATACAGTTCTGCTTGATGGTGTTTCCTCTTGGTTTACCAAATTTTGTATGATAAAGTAAAAGCAGAATAAAGTGCAGCAAAAGTCAAGTGATTATTGCTGGAGAGGGGAATTTGGAACTGACAAGCTGTGGCTGAGTTTGTAATGTAGTAGACTTGGAAGTAGGTTGTTGCTTTAGGGTAAACATAACTGAGCTGGGAAGAAAATCAAGTGTGTAAGTGGCTCTTACACACAGCTCTCAGGCCTAGAGGATTGTTTGTGTCTGTGAAATTATTCCACATTTAGTGAAGTTTAGTCAGTAGGACACGATTAAAGGAGAGAGGTAAGACACATCTGTTTGAAGTTGGTGGCTCCCTGATGGTGAAATAAACAGGGGAGATGCTTCTTCAGCATCCAGCCCAGGCCTCAGGATCAGGAATGTGCTGTAGCGTATTCCAGTGGCATGGACCATGTTGGCCTGCAAATATCCCAAACTGTTAAGGGACCTTGCACCTTCTTCTGGCCATCCATTCACCAGCTTCCCCTTTGTCTTCTCAAATCAAGCTTCCTCAGCCAAGGTCAAAGGGAGTCTGCTGTTGTAGCCCATCCCACTTCCTCCCCCTACCTTCTGATCCGAAGCAAAAGAGCCGGGTTGCTTAACACCATTTCTGGTTCTGTGTTACATTCACGGAGTGCAGGAAGACACCGATGATTGTTTTCCCTCTTGGCTTTTTGTTGCACAAGGCTGAGTGTGTAGGCCCAAGGTAGACCTGTTAGAGAGGCCATTAGAACACCAAAAACCACTGGGATGCTCCGCAAGTGTTTCTTTGTGGATTTGGATGTCACCTCCATTGTATGTGTGGATCAAATCCTGTCCTTTGACATAAGCCCATGTCTCTGTTTCACTTCAGGCACTGGTGCTTGTTTGCTCTATCCATGAACTCTTCACAATCCTGTTAGGGTACAAAAGCCTCTCAGTTTCTTACGGAGCAGTAAATGGCCTACTTTGACTTTATTGATAATGTGGAACTGTGAACTTTGTGCTTGACATTGGAGATGGGAGGAGGCTTGAAACATTCCCTTTGAAATGTTTCCAGCATCAGTGCACTCATTTTTTTTACCAAATCATTGGTTGCTTTAGGATGAAAGAAAAGTATGATCCATAATTGGATCTGGATGTTTAAAGTCATTTTCCTTTTTGTGGCTGGTGACTCAATGTTCACATTCTTCTCTTCGAGTCCGTGCTGGAGAAAAGCCTCATCCAATACTAGTGAGCAGGAGATCTCCTCTCTCAATAGTGGTTCTGACTCTTTACTCTTACTGAGCATCCCCAGTGGAGCAAAAATCCAATTTTTTTTTTTTTAGAAGTGGAATTATTAATCACACATTTTTGGCTGCTCTAAGTCATTACTCTGCTTTTTGCTGTTTAAAACTTTAAGGCATGAGGAACTTTCAAGTTCCCAAAGCATTTGGTTCTGCCTGTGGAATAGTGATCTTTGTACTGCTGCCTGAACTTGATCAGAGTTCAAGACATCACAGCAAGAGTGTGAATGTCAGAGCTTGTGGGGCTGCCTGTTTACTCAGATTTTTACTTCCTAGTTTGCTGTCTCTCTACATGGATGATATCATAGTTTTTTTAGATGTTTTTCGGTTTTTCTCTCTTCCTACTTCTCCCTCTGTCTTCTCGTTATCTCGGTTGCTTCCTGTCAGCTCACATCGATGTGAAACCCCGCAGCCCTGTGGGGCTCTCAGAGTTCCTCCTGTGGCCCAGCCCTGTGCTGGGAGATACAGGCGAAACAGACACTTTCACTGTGACAGCACACCTTGAGAAATCATTGATAATCTCAGCATTCCAGAGCACTGAGCAGCCTCGTTGTGTCCATGAGAGGCTCCGTTTGGAGGGATAACACGGCGCCAGGCCCGCTCATGGATTTTGAAGTGTCCTTCAAACAATCTGTGGGATACAAGGGGTGTTCTAGGGGCAGGAAAAGTAATGTGTGCTGTGATCAAGCCCTAAAAAAAGTACTTCCTACAACACCAGATGGAAATAGGATTGGTCATCCTGTGCTTTATTTTCCCTTAGCTCACACCATGTTCAGTTTGCAAAGGAAGCCTGTGCATTCCTCTAGTGAACAGAGGTTCTGATGGCAGGGGTTTGGGAGCCCCTGATCACAGTGTACTGAGCGGAGAGAGTGGAGTTTAAGGAAATTAAACTTAATGTCAAGCCAGGATAGTCTTGTTCAGAAAAGGAGAGCGTTGGTAGGAACAAGGGAGGTTCTTTAGGTGCCATAAGAAGTTTTTTTCCTGAAGTGAAGAAGGTTTGTGGAGTTTCAAAGGAAGGGAAATGGCTGGTGCTTGTAGAGAAAGATGCCTTCTGGCACAACCCATCTTCAGAGCTTATTGTCACATCATGAAACTCGGATCGTTTTTTTAATTTTTTTTTTTTAACTTCCTGCTTTACATCCACTCAGCTTTGATGATGTCATGGTTTTTCCATGTGGGAAAGAGTCAGCTCGCCTGGGACTCCCCCCACCTCCTGCATCAGGGTGACCTGCACTTTTATGCAAATACAGAGGAGCTTCAGCTCTTCAGAACTTTTCCATAACTATGTGAGATTTAAAAACCTGTTTTGAGCTGTTTAAAAAAAACACAAACCTCTTTAAAATAGTTTTTGAAATTTCTATATCCTGATAAAAGAAGGAGGGCAAACCCTTTAACCAGTGCAGATTATCAGGTTTATTGATTATAAAATAATTGTCATTATAAATTAGGTGAGATGGAGTACTTTATTACTCTGCAGTAAACCTACAGTGATTAAAATTTTTCATATAGAAATACCTATTCTTAATAAAATTATAAATGCTTTAGGATTTTTAGTGGGTTTTGCTTCTGTTTCTGCCCTTACTTCAGGGAAAACACCATCCTTGCTTTTCAGATCTTTGACACCCTTCTCAAAATTAGTTTCTTACACTGTGTCATCACACTAATCAACACCAATTAATTTATTTAATATTCTACACTGAAGATGCTACTAGTTGCTTAAATCCTGCCACATGTGCTTCAGTTTTCAGAACTTGGGCATTCAGTGTGTGAAGAAGAAAGACTTGAAGGAATCAATTTCTTTACGAATCTCCAAGAAAATTAACCCTTTCAATGGTGAGTGGAAATCAGCTGGTTCCCTTGGCAGGGTGGTGGCATGTTATTTATCCTGTCCTGCCTTTGCTTTTGTGATGGAGCTTGATTTTTTCCCCAAAAATATCTTTCTGATAAACAGTCTTCCCCTTCTGTGTCCCTCCCAGTCTGTTCTCCCTGTCATCATGTGATGAATCTATTTGGGTAGTCGCCCATTTTTTAAATTTAATTTTGTTAATTCCCAGCAGCAATCTGAGTTGCTGCTTGGAAAGAAGGAATGGCATTGCAGCAGAAATGCTTCCTGGAAATGTCTACAAGTGCCTTGGGAATTGAATTCCCCAATTTTGGCAGGAATGAGAATAAAAGACTGAATTAGCATAACTCCAGCAGCTTAAGCCAGTACAAATCTCACTTGCCGCTGTCCCATCTTCTCTTGCTGTGACCTGGTGTCAGAGACCCCTTGGAGCTGTCCCTCCAACTTGATTTTACAGCATGGGAGCTGGTGCAGGCACTCAAGTCCACTGCAGGATTCCAATATCAAGGCCAGGTTGGACGGGGCTTGGAGCAACCTGGCCTAGTGGTGGGTGTTGGAACTGGATTATCCTTAAGGTCCCTTCCAAGCCAAACCATTCCATGACTCTGTGACTGGTCTCAGTCGAATCTGAGACAGGTCATGCTGCTGCTCCCACACCTGGGAGGTCCTGCCCACAGGATTTTGTTTTATCCGACGACTGATCTGTGGGCTGCTCTCAGAAAGAGTCATCCTGCTCTTCCCTCCATCCCTGCTCTCACCCTCCTACCACTTTCCTCATGCCACACCAGCCGTCTGGTGGGGAACGGGTGCCGCAAGTTGCTCCAATGGAAAAATCAGCTTGGGAAAAAAAAAGTGGTTTCCCTCAGATTAACTTGCTAAACCAATTCATCTCACAGCCAGAGAGCTGCCAAATTCAATGCACAGAGGGGGTGGGGAGCACACTGCAAATTCTTTTGCCAGCTAGAGTGAGACCAACACATTCAAAATGCAGACACAACTGGGGGGAATTGGATGAAAAGCTGAAATACGTACCTCCAAACCATTAGTTAAGTGTTGTGAAAGCAGTCATCTATTTGCTGAAGTGTGGTGGGAGCTTGGAGATTTTCCAAATACTTCTATTTTTTTTTTAATACCCAGAGAATTCTTAGTATATTCAGGTAAGATTCTTCTTGGAGAGTTGAGAGCTGTATTTCTGGCTGGCTTTAAAATGTCCCTGAATTGTGATGAAAATAAGCACATTGAATTTATTACAGAATGGGAAATGTCTTAGATATTTTTCCTAATTTTAAAACGGTCATTTAGAGTCGGGTTGATGATCCATCTAAACAAATACCCTCATTCTGATATCTGTGCACACAATAGCATCTGTTTTGACCCAAGTTTACTTCATCAGCACAGTTTAAACAGTTTAAGGGTTTGAATTATGTTGCCTTGGCTCAGCCAACTCTACCTTGATTTCAAACAATAAAAGGAGAACTCTGCTGTAAAAGGAAGTAGATTTTTACAGTTGTTGGCATTTAACTCCACATTTGCTCCTCATTTTTGAGCAATTATAGCAGGCTGTGCTTAGCAGCATCCAGGCAGATTCTGGGCTGCTTCCCGCCAGTCCAGCAGTGGAGGAGGCCGCGTTCCTGCCCTGGCAGCACGGGAGAGCCTGCCTGGGTGACACACAGAGCAGCACACTGCTCTGGGCAGGGGCTGTGCGGAGAAAAGGCCACTGGCAATCCCCTCCTGTGTCATGGCCTCTTGGTGCCTGTTTGTGTATCAGCTCAAAGCAGAGCCACTCCAGGGCAGTCCCACGCGGAGCAGAGCCCAGAAAGACATGGGACCAAGGTCTAATAAAACAGGATTAGTGACAGGAATATTTTTATATGTTTACTTAGCTGATCAAAACAGGGTTTCATGAGCAGCAGTCAGTGTTCGCTGCTTGGTAAGGCTGGGAGTTTTACGTATGGGTTTAGTTTGCTTTTTAAGGTCAGGAGAGTATCTGTACATTGTCCTGGATTGTGCAGGCTGCATTGTGCTTTACTTGTGTCTTCAGAAGGGCATCTGACTTCTCTGTTTAGACATTTCACTGTTGTGCATCCTCTAAGCATGTTGCAAGTTGGTGTTACTCATTTCTTGTATGAACATCATCAAAGAAATTTCATGGAAAACTGGCCTTCGGGGTATTGGTGTGTTGGTTGTCTTTTCTTTTTCCTTCCCACTTTCTTCTGGAACAAACAGTTCCTGTCCTGAGTGTCCTTTCGGGGCAGAGTTTCAGCATTGACCCCATTAACAGATGCAAAATGCCTCCGGCTTGTCAGCCTTTGTCTTACTTGTCCTGTCAGGTAAGGGATGAAGTAATACCAAGGCGTGGGTCCACAAAGCTGCATTCCACACTTCCTTGTGTTAAAGGGGCCCTCGTCTTCCAGGGAAGCCCAGCTAATTGGGATGTCAAAGGGAGAGTGAGCCCTAACACCAGCACTCTCGTGGATGTCATCCCTGTTCCATGTCTTCTAGTGCATGGAATGATGGTCACCATCAGCAGCCACAGGGAATTGCTTGATCAAGATGTGTGAGATTTAAGATCATTTTCTCCAGCTCTCTTACCCGTGCTGTTGAAACAATTGATGCCTCTCTCTGAGTTCCTGGATGATTGGAAGTCAGAGTCTACAAGTCATGCTCTGTGCCAAGCTGGAGCTGTCTCCATCAGAGTTGCCTTGGAAGACAGCTGCAAGGCTGTCTGCCGGTGAATTCCCACTGTTAGCTGGCAACATTTATCCCTTGGGGAGTTTGGCACAGCCTGTACAAACTGTGTGCATTCACTAGGTTGAGATAGGGTTGCCACTCTTGTGTTAGCCTTGTTTGAGAGGGAATTGCTGGTTCCACATCATGTTTGTGATCCGTTGTGTTCCCAAAGTATATATCCCGTGTAATTTTCTAGTAATATAAACAGTTCTAGAAATCCCTTTTGTGTCTCATCCCTGAGCACTCCAGGGAAATGGGGTGCGGTGCCGAACGCGGAACTAGGGCTCGTTGGCATGATGATGATATAAATAGCGCGGCATCGAAGGAGCAGAGTTACTCCTCCAGTGGAGCTGGTCCATGTCTGCTTTCTATGGTGTTTGTTTTCTTTTAGTAGCTGTTGAGTTGTGCCATATCCTTGTCTTCCCATGCACTGTCTGATGTACAGCCAACTCAAATTAAAAGAAGAGCCAGTTTTCAGTTAAGAGCTTTTGTGAGTGGGTGTGACTTGACACAGAGACAACAATTGAGTTAATAACAGCTTGAGTTAATTATCAATGAGGAAAAACCCTAAGTGTTTTCTTTAAATTTAGGGGAAAACTGTACTTGGTGCAGTATTACAGAGAACTGACCTTTTTCTAGCCAAGTGGATGATGGCATGAAAACCTTGGAGTGAGAAACCCAGACAATCACCAAATTTCAGGCAGCTGATCAAGAAGGTGTAAATAAGCTTTCACTGGAGCTTGACAAAGGCTTAATGTTCCTGTTCCTTTGTAATTGCTTTGGCTGTAAGCGTGAGGTTCATTTTTGGGTTCCTCTGCACCCCACAACTAAATACATCTCCATTTGCCTCCGCAGTCTTTCCTTTGCCATTTCCCCTTTCCGCCCGTGAGCAGCTGACCCAGCGTCAGCTTCATGCTCGTCACAGTCTCCGCTGTGACACCCCCTCCACGCCTCTGCTCTCACACTCGCTTCCTGCCCACTCCGACACCCTCCCCGCAGCTTCCCTTCAGCCCCTGTGCTGCTGCATCCATGAGATCTCCTCTCCTCTGACGCCACTCGCCCACTCTCCCAGGATGCCCCTCTCCAGCCCACCTGTGCCTGCTCTACGGGCTTGTGGAGCCATGGATTCTGTGGGCAGAAAAGCAAAATATCATGAAGCAAGAGAAGACTCCCGTTCCAAAATCCATGAGATGGGAATGGATTGGAAGTGTCCCCTGTAATGAGTGCATAGGACGTTACAAGAAACTTTAAGCTTCGCTCCATAAATTAAACAAGTGTGCAGTCCCCAGCTAAATTCTGAAGTTGAAAATCTTGGTGAGTCATGAGCTTTTCATAAAGGCACAGAGCAACCCCACTTGAGGAAATCTCAATGTCCTGTTCATGACAGGACTTTAGCACTCGGCTTTGGAAGGCCCTTTGTTTTTCTGTTCCTCATGCAAATGCTTCTCGTTGTTTCTGCTGAAATGTGTATGTTCATCTAAAGGACAGCCCCTTTTAAAATTGTTTAAAAAGGAAAATAACCAAGTAGAAAGACAAAAATGCTGACTTGTTTATTTTTTAGTGCAAACAGAAACTGATAAAAACTGTTAGAATGTACAGAAGATGGTGGATGCATTTGCTTAAATCTGTTCCAATTCTACCTTTTTCAGATTGAGCTTAAAACAGGAAAAGAATTCAGAGGAATGTTGTCTACACAAAACAAGGGCTGAGTTTTGAATGTTTTAATTGATTTTCCCAGATCTTCCCTTGGCTTTTTTATGAAGCCAAGCCATTCACCTTTCTCATGTTTATTTCTCGTGCAAAACAAGGAAATGTATCCGCAGCAGATTGGGCATTTATTGGCATCTGAATTCAGCTGTTTGCACTAATCAACCCCCTGAGATTTTTGGTTTTTTAAACTGAGTCTTGCTGCTGCACATTGTATTTTGACGTACGTGCAAAATTTTCTTTTTTCTTCTGCAGGATTGATTGAAAATTACCTTTTTTGTGACTCTGAGGTGTAAACTAGGCATGGCTGTATTGGGGGAAGTAACAGTGCTGCCACAGTCCTTTCTTCCCCTTGTTCACAGCGTCACCAGGACTCTTCATCAGGAACTGTAGTGATCGGACAAGGAATAATGTGTTCAAAGTGAAAGAGAGGAAATTTAGGTCAGATATATGGAAGAAATTCTTTACCATGAGGATGGTGAGGCCCTTGCACAGGTAGTTGGGAAAAGCTGTGGATCCCCATCCCTGGAAGTGTCCAAGGCCAGGTTGGATGGGGCCCTGAGCAGCCTGGTCTGGTGAAAGGTGTCCCTGCCCATGGCAGGGGATTGGAACTGGATGATATCTAAGGTCTCTTCAAACTCAAACCATTCCATGATTCTGCCTCCCAGGGAGTGCTAGTAGGTGGGATTTATGGATCTGGATGTGAAGCTGAACAGCCTGATTTGTCACCCAGTAGCATGTGTCCAGTTGCTGAAGCCCAGGTACAGAGAGCACAGTGTTCTGTTCAGTGTGTGCCTTGTTTCTTGTCTGCCATGGACCTTCCCAAGGCACCACTGGCACAGCTGCGGCTCCAGTGAGGACATAGGCGGGGGGCAGTGAGCTGAATCTGAAAAGTGCCTCCCAGGCACCAAGAGGGACCTGTGCCTTGTACCCCATTTCCCTGACTGTTTGATCCTCGACATCAGCTCTGGAAGAGGCAGCCCTTCCTTTCACTCCCTCTATTTCCACTGATTCCTTTGTGCCAGGGCTACCTGTCATGGGAACCAGCTGGCTGAAAACAAGCCTTTTCCTCTTTTCCTTCTGGCAAGATAGTTCTGAGCCAAACCAGTTCCTTGATCTGATTCACCACATGAGAGCTAAGCCCGGCCTAAGAGGAGCACTGGAAAGGTTTGGCAGAGCAGCCTTTGGGAGCAAAACCTCTGGCATGGACCAAGTTAGACTGCCCAGTCGGTATCAGGGCCAAGGGGAGTATCTTTGTACTCCAGGAGCAAAATCCTGGAGGCAAACCACCTCTGTGTCATCCCTTAAATGAAACTGAGCTCCCAGCATATCCCTAAATTAAAAACCCTCATCTGCGTAAGAGAGAAACAGCTCATGGTGATTATTAATGGTGTGTGTTCCCCAGCCATCTCCCTGGTGGTTTTGGTTGTGAGGTCGTTCTCTTTGTTTGAGGTCTTGTGTGGCCTCATGTGCCCCTGCAGCCCCTTGCTGAGAGGGGAAGGTCACAGGATGTCCCTTTGCAGGGTGAGCTGATGTTCTCCACAGAGCCCTCTCAGAGTGTGTCACACCACATCCTTTGGCCTGGAAGTTTCCATGCAGGTTAAGCTGAGATGTTTAAGGGCTTCCAGCTCTGCCCACTCCAGGAGTTTGTGACATCCTTAGTTGAATGGAGGGACCTGCTATTTAATCTGATGTCACACTGTCAGTCAAAAAACCCCAAGCCCTTGAACATTTCTCTTCAGTGTTCAGAATAAACTTTCACTTTCCCTGTAGCATCACCTTATGAGTGAACATCAGAGGCTTTCAGCCCCCAGTGATTTCATCAGATAAATGGTGTTGTACAGACCTTGATGGATGTTGAAGGCTGTTAAAATGCTGAAAAAAACCCACAACCAATTGTAATTAGAAGTTAATAGACAGGAACGTACTTAATTTTGTATCCAAACTTAAGACTTGTACGTTGGTGGGTTGGACCCAGAAAGTCTCCAGTTTGTCTGTTACAGAAGCAAATCCATCTCGTTCTCAGTGGAATCCCAGCAGGAACTTCACTGGACTTTAGAGACAAGAATCCCCAAGACAGGGACAAGCCCAACCTAATGACTGTGTCACGTGAAGTGCCAGGATTAGCCACTCCAGGTTGGAAGGGGTTCATAGTTTAGCTCATGTGAGGTGTTTTTCTGCCCACACTGGGCCTGTATCAGTCTCTTCCCATATTAGCGGATAATGGATTAGGGCATTTTTTCCAAGATAATTGTTGAAGTTGAGGAATCAGCAGTTTGTTCAGAAGAGCTGTAAACAGGTTTATAGAGCAAGGATTTATTAGTTATTTTAGCACCTTTCCGTATGAACACTGAACCCTCCCTGGCTTTGACTGTATCCCCAGGTACTGCTTTGGAAATGCTGTTGCCAGAACCTTGGTGAGTGGGGTTAGTTTTCTTTTACCATGGTGCTGCTGGTATTTTTATGGATTTTTTTTACACCTTCTCCATATTTACCTTAGAATTCAATTTTTTAAAAATATTATTTTAATCTCCATGTGTTTGAGTTACTACCTGTTCCTATGGAAAGCTTTCCTTCTCCTTGTAAAGCAGCTGTACTTACAAACAGTCCTTCCTGTACTTAGAAACAGTTCTTGTGTGCTCCTGTGTGCAGAGGTAATACAGTAAAAGGGTTTCTGCTGAGTTAAAGCTACTTTTTTTTTCAATTAGATTGGGCCATCAGAGGAACATGCCTGGATTGTTGGTTGGGTTCCAGCCCTTTCGGTTGGGTTCTTAGGAACACAGTAAGGTGTGGTACCACACACCAAGCAGCAGTCAGAAAAGCAAGTTGAACTCTTGCCAGAACTAAAGTATTTCTTCCCTTTTTTTATTCGTATGTTGTGTTGGAGCCTTTTTTACTGCACCTGCCCCCACCACGACAATGTTTCTGCTTCACGTGCGTGTGTAATACCACTGGTTTCAGTTGAGTGCGGAGTGCCCAGGCTGATGGAGTGGCTGCTCCTCTTCTCCAGTACTTGCCATTCCCAAAATGTTGGACAGCATTTCCTAACTTTAATAGCTTCAGGTTTGTCAGGTTTAACCCTGTGTGTTGTCCTTCTGTGCAGAAGCTGGTGAAATAACACAGACTGACGTGACCATCCTCGGTAGGGCTGTGCTCCAGGCATTAGTCAGGGTGTTTGTCTGCCTCAGTTTTGTTTGCTTTTATTACTCTCAAGGTGTAAGCCAGCATCCATTCCAAGGTGGTGGCTGCTCTCAAACTGACTTCAGAGGGAGCAGAATTAGATGTTTGTTAAAAATAACATTTTATTTTGTTTAGATTATTCTCTCGTGTTTTGAAATCAATGAAAGCTCTGTGCTTCTTTATATGAATGTGAAATCTGGTCTTTTTTTTTTTTTTTTTTTTTAAACATGTCATCACAAGATGGGGTTGCAGCTGTCCTGTTCTCCTTTTCTGCTCTGGTTAAAAATAGCCCAGGAGGAATCACTCTTGACTGAACGCTTCCTGTTTCAAACTACAGATATTTTAGATTTTATTTAACCACTTACAAAAGCATGCAAATGAGGAGCAGAGGGGTTTGCTGTGATACAGGGGGCTGTGGACAGCAGTTCTGTCCCTTGCCATTCTTGGCACACCACTCCTGTATCAGGTGTTAAACAGATTTATTGGGAGTTTGCGCAAGTTTGGAGTGCGGGAAGTGATGTCATTTGAATGGTAGCATTGCTAATTTACTCCATATCTAGTGTATTTTTGCATCTAGAGAGTTTTTTTAAGCTCTAATTTTGCTGCTACTTGTTTCTGAGGAAGAGACAAGTTTCCCTGTGGAAACACAGTGCAGAACTGGGGCTCTGTTAGCGTGAGACAGACTTGGTTGTGCAACCACAATGTCCTCACTTCTGACTGAGGGTCAAAAGCCAGATCCAGATTTTGTACTTGGCTTCTATCTACAGGCTAGACGAAGATGTTGAATCTCTGTGCTCAATGTCATTGTTAGGAGGTTTGAAATGTGACCCCCTTGTGGATCTCTGGAAGGATCACATGGTCACGGATGGCTCACACAGCAGTGAATGTGTGGAGCTGTATTTGGGAGCTGGCCATGATGTCAGAGAATGGATTAGAGCTGCTCTCCTGATACCCCTCTGCAAGGAGCAGCCTAGAGAATGCACCTTTCCTTTTGCATTCTCTGAATCAGGCTGTGTCCACAGGCAGCTGGGCTGGAGAGTCTCTTCCAAACTTCTAAAATTCCTATTTCAAGCTACTAATGGAGTGCATTGAATCATAAAACTTTGTGGATCTGGTACAGTGGTGAGTGTCCTTGCCTCTCATGCAGGAGACCAGGGGTTCGATTCCCATCAGTTGGTGCCATTTAAGAGTTGGACTCGATGATCCTTGTGGGTCCCTTCCAGTTCAGATTCACTCTGTGAATTCTGTGAACACAGGCAGCACCAACCTGCCAAGTGCTCACTGGCAGAACTCCCCCAGGCCCCTCCACTTCTGAAATTCACACAGTTGTTGCTTAGTTCTATTCCTGCTGGTGTATTTGCCTTGAAATATTGCAGATCGTGGGGCTTGTGAAGGGTGAAGGTGACTTGATTGCCTTTGACACTAGAGACCAGGAGAAACTGAGATATTCAGAGCACCAGAAAGATTCAGAATACCAGTGGAAAGTATTCTGAGCTCATCACACTTACTATTTCACACTATCAGAAGGTAAAAGGAAGAATTTGTTCAAGTGGGCATTGTGGAATCCCACTCGTGGCAGGGTGGAGACCAAGGCAGTGACAAATGTTAAAGGTCAGAGCAGGCAATCTAATCAGTACAGTGTGGTCTCCAGACTTCTTATCACAGCCAAGCTTTATCTTTTATTCTTGCAAAGAGGCCTTTGAAAGGGCAGGGGAGGGAGTGAATGGAGAGGTGCTGATGTGGGACTTGGCACGTGCTTACTCTGGGTAATTGTGAGGAGCATGAAACTGTACTCAACTGCTGCTCAGAAAGGGTTTGAGAAACAGGAACACTCGAAATTATTTTAATTATCAGTACTTGTACTTAAATGAAATTAAATCAGTTTCTCATTTTGCTGGTGCTGAATGTCAACATAATGGCTTAATGTTAGACCTTAAAGGAAAGTGTTGGACTCAGAGAGGGCTGCTTTTCCCAGGATCACCCATTAAGCTGGGAATATGAAGTGTTCAGTAATGATGTCCCAGGTCTCTGACTTGTAATTAAGATAAGGGAAAGAGTGAACAAATCTGAAATGCTGAGTTTGGGTTATGCATTGCTGTGTTTTACACTGGTAGGAATATGAAAGGAAATGGGCCCTTTCCAACAAGGAAATAATTTTTGTGTTACAAAATTATATCCTAATGACTCCACTTATCACTGTTCTCAAAATGACACAGGTGCTGATGGGGTAGGGAGGGGGTCTGTGCTGTTTCAGCCTCGTTCTTGCCCCAGGAACTGCCTTGTAATTCTTTTTCCATCTCACTTTCTAGAGGAAAATAACAATATCCTGTAGCCAAAGCCTCTCACTGTTGTAGAAAGTCCCAGGACCTCTTTTCACCAAAATATTTTTTCTTCAGTAGCAAAAATTGTCTTGTAAATTTTATCATGCATAAAGAGAAAAACATGTCCAGGGAATGCCTCTTAAACTACAGATATGTGAAACTGGCAGGCAGAGTGAGGAAACTAGGTGCAAGAAATAGCTGGAGAACTTGGACAGCTGAGCCATGTTTGGTGCAGGGAAAGCATTTAAGGCTTCTGCATCGTTTGTTGGAACAAGGAATTTATCCTGGCAGCCCCTGTAAAGCTGACAGGGGCTACAGGCAGTTTTGCCTGGGCAACACCATCTCTTTTACTGGTGGAGATTTATCCCTGGTTTGTTAAAGAATTACTGCTGGCTCTGATAACTAATCCTGAGTCTTGTCCTTCCTTCCTTCTGCTGTTTAGTGCCAGAAGAGCAGCTTCACAACATCGATGAGTACGATCTCAACGTCGTCCGCCTGTGCTTCCAAGCCTTTCTGCCCGACGAACACGGCAACTACACCATAGCTCTTCCTCCCTTAATTTCCAACCCCATCTATGACAACAGTAAGTACCGGCTCAGTCAAATGTCTTTTTTTTTCCCTCCCTTTTCTTTTTTTCTCTGTAGCTTGGGATGAGAAATGCCAGGCTGGTTTCTGGGTCGCCTCTGTGGCCTGGGGCTGCCAGGTGTGTGTCTGACACATGGCAGGTCACAGTGAGCACATATTCCAACATGATCCCAGGGTGAAGTGTTGGCCAAACAGTGAGAATTTTCCATCACATCCATAGGCTCACAGGTGTGTTTTCCGCGCTTATTCCTACGTAACAGCAATGACTGCAAGGAAAGGCTCATTCCTGATGTGCCAAGTGATAAAAGTATTGGTAGTGAGATGAATGGCTGCCTCAAGGCTGATCTGTTTTCCAAGGGAGTCCTCTAAAGCCTGTTTGTGCCCTTGGAAAGTCTCGCCTGACCCTTGTGAGGGCTCTGGAATGGGACTCATGAGGGAGATTTATCCCAGTGGGAAACTGAAGGCCTTTTGTGTCCCAGTCAGTTGCTGTGTCAGTGTAGAGGTGGGTAATGGGGGAATCTTTGGTCACGCTCTGGGAGGGTGCAGAAGTACATGAACCCCCTTTCTTGGCACCATTTCCCACAGAACGGGACATTCATGGGACTTCAGCAGGTCACTGCAGCTGAGGATTTTAGCTACCAGGACCTGCTGAACTTCTGTCCTGGAGCAGAGTAGCAAAAGGATTCTTAATCCCTGAAAACTTTCCTGCAGTGGTTTTTATTTCTGCAGTGCAAGTATTGCAATGCTAAATATTTAATGTCCTTATTTTAGCAGAAACCAGTGAATAAAGTGAGATCTGTGTTTTTTAAAGTTATTAGAATTGTGGGCATGACCCTTATGAAACTTGTTGGCTATGAACTCAGATGACTTTGGTATTTTTAGAGTCTAGAATGATCTAGAAGTCAGAACTCTGGGCACTGTGTTGCTGAGAACCCTTGCACTGAAGTAATGAGGGCTGAGATAACACTGTAATGTACAAGATTTGCATCTATGCCTCAGATGCCATTTAGAAATGTGCCAAATCATGATTAGTCGTCCCCGTTGCTTGACGTCAGTCCTTGTGAAGCCATGAAAGGGCAGAGCGCTGCGTGATGGCGGAACTGTGTGTGCTGGTGTGGGTTGTGTGTGGGCAGCACTGGAGGCACCTACAGCCCTCTGTGTAACGCAGCAGCCGTGTAAATAAACCCGTGCTCAGCTGCAACCACAAATCGTAAAAAAACGATGTCGCTCAATTTCACATCTGAATTGCCTTTTAAAGCGCCGGTCTTGCTAAACCTGCTCTGTCATAAGAGTAAAGTCAGGTTGTAACTTCAGAGAGCAGATACGACGAGCTGGGGAATCCTGTGAGATTTGAGCTTCTGCAGTTCTGTTCTTAAAACCACCTGGCACACTTCAAATCCAGTACTGCCTTTGCTTTCTAATACTTCATAGTCTCCACCTGCTTTGGAGAGTAGGGATGCACAATAATTACATGGATGTAACACAGGCAGCACCACTAGCAGGGGCTGCAAATGTCTAAAACTTGGTATTACAGGCACCTCTTGTTTTCAGTTGGATTTCATGCTAGCTGGTTTGGAACAGAAATTTCCCAGGTTGTGTATCTTGCCATGCCAGAAACTCTTGGGAAGAGTCAGATGAAGCAGCTCAGCATTTCTGGGAAATGAGGTTGGGTAGAGCGTGTTGTTCTGCCCTTGTTGAAAACAATGTGATTTTTGGAGACGAGCTCCTTTTTCTAGTGATTTGTCACCAGGGATGTGCTACTGGGGGGTGAGGAACAGGAATGGGGCAGGAGCTGAGGGGATGGGGGTGAGGCCACAGGGAACATCCGCCTCTGAGGTGGGTGCTGGGCTCAGGGCTCCTGCCTAGCGCCAGGGCTGACAGCAGGGTGGTGCATCCACATCCACTGGCTTTTATGGTTCTCTATTTTCCCTTCTTAATTCCCTGTGTGAAGACAAAACAACAACCTTAAGTGTAGGAGACTTTCCCAAAAATCTGTTAAAAGGGTATAAAGGGAACCACAGGACGCAAGTGGACAGGGACTTTTCACAAACTGAGAGGACAAGGGGGAATGGCTACAACTGTCAGAGGGTAGCATTAGATGGGATATTAGGAAGAAGGTCTTCCTGTGGAGGTGGTGAGGTCCTGACACAGGTTGCTGGTTGCCCCATCCCTGGAAGTGTTCAAGGCCAGGTTGTACAGAGCTTGGAGCAACCTGGTCTCAGGGAAGATGTCTCTGCCCAGACAGGAAGATTGGAACTATATGAGCTTTGAGGTCCCTTCCAACCCCAAGCACTCTGTTTCACTTCTGTGTGTTTGATATCACAGGATCACAATGGTAAAATTAAGCTTCTCCTCACAATTCTTAATTTACTCTTCCTGTGAAACATGCACCATGACATGGTTCGTCACATGGTCCTGTGATGCTGCATTTGTTTGGTTTCCCCTCCCTTCAGGGTTTCTGATTCATTCAGCAAATGAAGTGCTGTGTGTCATGTAGTACATGAGGCTCTAGCTTCCACTTGTAATAATAATAGTAATAGCTGCAGATAGTAACTATGTAATTGGTGTGAGGCTACCAGGAACTCTGTTCTAGGTGTAGTCTATTGTGCCCCACTGTACCTGTACATGGGCAGGAATTGACTGGAATGGAGAGTTTAAAGCAGATTTGTTTGGGTTTTCTTTTTGAGGGTGACATGACGAGCTTTGGTTTTGTATTTCATCTTCGTGTCTGGAACAGGGAGCCTGTGGTGGCCGAGCCTCCTGGTGCTGTGGCTGTAGGATGATCAGTTTCTGGGGGTCAGAGTGGCACCAGCTGGATCCTGTCAGGTGTTCTAAATATATTTGGAGCTGCTAGTCCAGAACAGGGCCAGACATGACCAGGCAGAGCGTGGCTCCATCCCGCTGGGGTTGTCCATAGCCATGAGGTTGTTGAGATGGAGTGCGTGGCCTTCGGTGGTGGTTAATTCATCGTGACATACTGTGAGAGACTGTGCAAGTGGCAGCTCTCTATCCACAACTGTCCTGTGGGCTTTTCATATTCAGCCACAGTCTGGAGTTGAAATCTGAGCATTTTGGGGTGTAAACTGCTAGGTTGAGTAAAGGCATGAAATTACAGTCCCAGACCTGTTCTTAGACACCTATGAGGGTAACAGAAGAGAGGCTGGATGGCCAAGTATCTCTGTGAACAGAACTATAGGCAGATATTCAGGGAAATTTTCATGACTTGTTAGCCCAGCTTTTTCCAGAGAAGTGTGAGTGTACCAGGTGCTCAGTCACTCAAAGCACTGTTTTGAGTTCTGCAGCTCAAGGGGCAGCAGGGCCAAGCCCAACCACGTCATTCGGGGAAGTATTTTGAGACCTCTTTGGAACAGTCAGAGGCAGTGAGTGGCACAGCTGTGTTTGGAGATGAGCAGCTGAGAGCAGCAGGATCACAGAATATCAGGCCCTAGTCCTGAGTTTCCTGTATGGAGTGACTTGTATGTGCATTTCAGGTTGTTGCACTCCTCCAGCTGTTGCTTTCCCTTCGTATGCCTGAACTCCCAGCATCTCACACCCAGCAGTGACAAAGTCACAATAATCATTTGTCATCAAATTTGCCTGTTTGTTTCCAGGAGCTCCCAACACTGCAGAGCTGAGAATTTGCCGTGTGAACAAGAACTGTGGAAGCGTAAAAGGAGGAGATGAAATATTTCTACTGTGTGACAAAGTTCAGAAAGGTAATCTTTGTCCCAGAGAGCTGACACTACCACTTCTTGCTGGGGCACTGAGACCCTTCACCGTACACTCCCAAGTGCTTTGGTTTTACAGCTGGGCAGAAGAGCTTTCAGGTTCGAGGGCTCTTGGCCTTTAAACCGGAGCCTTTTACTTTGCATCTGAATTCCCAGTCAGGCTCCATTCTTCGCTCCCCTTTTCTGCTCCCAAGTTTTCAGTTTTCCAGCCTAACAAGCATCTTCTGTTTCTAATGGGCCAGATGACATTGAAGTCAGATTTGTCTTGGACAACTGGGAGGCCAAAGGTTCCTTCTCACAAGCCGATGTGCACCGTCAAGTTGCAATTGTGTTCCGAACGCCCCCGTTTCTCAAGGACATCACTGAGCCTGTCACAGTGAAGATGCAGCTGCGGAGACCTTCCGACCAGGAAGTCAGTGAACCTATGGATTTCAGATACCTGCCAGATGAAAAGGGTAAGGTTCCAATTAGCTGTTGTTTTTCTGGAAAGCCATTATCAATGCAGAGCTTGTGGTAGTAGCATAATCAGTAAGGATTTTACAAGGCTACTTCTGCAAAGTAGAGTCATGGGTTTAAAAATACAAGTCCATTTGTTCTTCTTTCAGTGAAAATACCCAGGATCACTGGTGATAACGCTGTCATGGTTTGGTAGTGCTGCCATGCTTGAAATACTCTTCTTTAAATATGTTTTACTGCAACTTGGTGCCTCTAGGAAGTTCCTCTACACGTTGTATCCAAGAAATGTAACACTTTTTCCCTTCCACTCTTCTCTGTAGATCCATATGGCAACAAAGCGAAAAGGCAAAGATCGACGCTGGCTTGGCAAAAGCTCATACAGGACTGTGGTAAGGAAAATATTTGTCTTTTTTCTTGTTTGAGTGAACTTACATTTAGATGGAGCTGTTTTCTATGAGAGCAAACACTGGGTGCATACTTATGCCTTCTCCCATTACAGGATCAAACACAACAGAGAGGCCCAAAGTAACTCCATTCCCCGTTGTCACTCCTGAAGGGAAGCTGATTAAGAAAGGTAGGGTTTTGCCTGCAGTCTGACAGTGGTTTGAAACAAACAGTGCCCTCCTCTTTCTTGAAATTATGATCTTCTCTTGTGTGTTTCTTCCTTTGAGATACCTACTGATACTTCTACCTATGCAAACTTAAAACCCTCAGTTCTTTACTTAACTTCAGCCATCACTCTCCATGGAGGGGTGAGGTGGACAGCTCTCTGCTGCTGTCCAGAAATCTGGCTCCAGCCTGGAGAGCAGTTAAGCAAGTGTGAAACTAGAAATGCACATAAAATTGTTACAGGGTGTTTTCTTTTCTTCTTGCCGTTGGTAATTTTATAAAAACCCCTAAAACCGGACATTCTCTCCCTAGAACCAAACATGTTTCCATCCACGCTGATGATGCCAGGGCTGGGGGCCCTGACCAACAGTAGCCAGATGTACTCTGGCTGCAGCCAGCTCGCCCACCCCCCGGCGCAGGTGGGCCCGGGGAAGCAGGACATGCTGTCCTCCTGCTGGCTGCACAGCTCCCCATCTCCGGCCGGCGGCCTGCTCACCACACACCCACCCAGCGGCTTCTCCACGGATGTGCCTCAGCCCGCTGCTCCCGCCAGCAGCTCCCTCTCGGCCTTCCACGACAGCTCTCTGAACTGGCCTGACGAGAAGGATTCGGGCTTCTACCGGAATTTCAGCAGCACCAACGGGCTGGGAGGGGTGGTGGTATCGAGCGCCGACCTGCAGAGCCTTCCTGGCAGCGGCACCGTGCACGGGGCTCATCCCACCAGCGCCTCCCCCGCCGGCATCGTCAGCATGGAAACCGACGACATGAACTGCACCAGCATCAACTTCGACAAGTTCAGCGTGGTGTTAAACTCGGGCAGCCACAGGCAGCAGCTGCAGCTGCCCCCGGCTGGGCCGGCCCCGGGCAGTGGCGCCGCAGCTTTTGCCTCCCAGCCCGCCTTGGCTGACCCCGTTTACAACTTTATGGAGCAGGATGTTCTGAGCGAACCCAGACTCTCCAGCAGCCACCAGGGCAGCATGGCAGACAGCCAGTACTATGACACCGACGGGGTCCACGCCGACGAGCTCTACCAGTCCTTCCCCTTTGATAACATACTGCAAAGCTATAACCCTTGAGCAGTGGGGGCCCAGAGCTGCCCCGGTGCTGCTGTGTGGAGAGGAGCGATTGACCCTTCTGGAGCCCCTGCTTTCTCTTTCAGAATGTTGCTAGGCGAGTTTCACCATGTAACTTAAAGGTTATTTATTGCAGCCCCTACTGGTGCCCATAAAGAAGGGGAGGTGGGAGTAGGGTTTGGGATTCTGTACCTTAAAAGTACCTTGTAGACATATTTTTTTCCCTGTTAGCAAAGGGAACCGTTAACACTTAGAGCTTCCTTGCCTTTGGGGACTGTAAAAGCTGGTGTCTTTGGAAGGGTTAAAATTTCAAATACTTCACAGGGTTAAAGTTGTTTCACAATAGCCATTTTTGCTACAGAAATTAAATTTTGATAGGACAGAAATTAGGAAAACAAACCTGCACATGAGCACTATAGTTCAGTCTAGTCATTAAAGTTCAACTCAGTTTACTTGAAAGGTTTAGGTTTCTTACCCCTTTCTATATATATTCTTCTAAAATGAGAACATGTATTGATTTTCCATGTTTTCACCACACTCCGTTTGCTTCGAAAGCAAATTTACTGGTAAATTTTTTTTAATGACTATGTCATTGTTAGATATATTTAAAAAGACCGGAAGGTTTGAATTTTTAAATAGTCCAGCTCTGTTGCAAAGGAAACCACTGCACAAGAGTAGGAACAGAAAGTAAGGACTTGCCTGCACTTCCTCCAGAGTGCACTGTTTAACAAGCCAACCCCCTGCTGCTTTAGGAATGAAGCTGTTACTGCTCTGCAAGGTGTGTGTGTGTGTAGCTGTGAGAGTGTGTGGTCCGTATTTTGAGTGGCAGCGATCTCTTGAGCCAAAGTATCTACTGCCTTTTCCCTCAGGTATCCCGGCAGTTTCCTGCTATGCAAGTGACTGCTCAAAGGAAGACTCAGATACCGCCTCCCCAGCACCACTCCCTCCCCGGAGGGCAAAGCCAGAGGCAGCCTTGGTGCAGCCTCACCTCTATAGTAACAACTTTTAAAGCCATTTCAGGCATTACTAATGAAAAACACCCCTCTATCCTCTGTATCAGGAACCAGAACTTCCTCCCTCCCGCTTGATTCCCAGCCTTCACTCTTATGCTGAGCCATGAGCTGTTCCGTGAGACCGGCCGGAGGTAACTGGCTGGCTGAGACACCCTGGACCTTGGTTACTTTGTCATACTGTTTATTTTTTAAGCAGTGTCTGAGTGTTTCTGAAGTGATATGTCTGTTCCTAAAGAGCACACAAGGCTGAAGGGTCTGCAAAGAAATCCACTGTCCTGCAGTGGTGAGTGTCCCTGCCTGCCATGCAGGAGACCAGGGTTCCATTCCCGCCGGGTAGGCAGTGGTGTGGCTTAAGAGCTGGACTCGATGATCCTTGTGGGTCCCTTCCAACTCACAGTAATCTGTGAATTGTTACTGTTCCCTGACATAAAACCACAACCTGAAATTGGCAATAAATAAAAGCACACTTGGAAATATAAAACTCAAAAAACTCAAAGCCAAAAAGCCACTTGAGATGTAGAATTGTGGACAAGAAAAGGAGCTCCAGAACCCTTCTGTGCTTCATAGGGAAGCAGGGACTCCTTCCCTGCACTCCCTTGTATTCTGTGCTCCAGTGCTGCTGCTGGAATCCATCAGCCCCATTCCAGGTCTGACAGTCATGGTTCAGGATGTGTGAGGTTTGGGAACTGCTTCCCCAAGCTCCAGGTGCACAACAAACACCATTAATTGATTCTCCCTGATTTTCCTCACTTCTGCAGTCTTAAGCAATAGAGAGACCAAAGAAATACACAGTTTGAAATGTGTTGTTTATTCAGTTTTTTCTTTGAAGTTCTCAGTTTTAAGTATATTAAATGTAAACATTTTACTCACTTCATAGAAAGCTCTTTATAGTTCAATTTGTTTTTACTGTATAATTAAATATTTTCAAGTTCTGTTTTCCTTTGTAAATGAGTTGGTTTGGTAATTAAAAAAACTGGTTATACCAAGTGCTCAGCTTCTGCAACCTCCTCAGCTTTGTAGCATCCCTCACCCAGGAAATGCAGCAAAAAGGGAAGGAGGTAGGTTAGCAGTTGCTCATTCTGGGGCTTTTTTTTTGGATATTTTCTGCTTGCGGTTACTGGTGGCCACTACAGAAACTCAAGGAATGTGAGGGTTCATCTGCACTCGGCAGGTTTGGTGGCAGAACATTGAGACTGTAGGCAGAGAGGGTGAGGGGACAGATGTTTTTAGCTCATCTCTGCTGCTGGTCCAGCAGAGAACCGGAGGAATCCAAGGTGAAATCCTGTTCTCACAAAGCATCCAGTTTGAGTGCTCCCAAGGTGCTGTTTCACTCATAGGGGGAAGGCCAAAGTACAACCTGAATGTTTTTATTGCTTAGGTGTTCATCACAAGACAGTTCAAAGTGTTCACCTGGTGTTAAAGCTTGACTTGAAACCAAGTTCAAACCCCCAGATTACGTCTCTTGGTTTCACATTTGCACGTGATCACTGCACAGGAGCTGCCTCAAGAGCTGCAGGGATTGGCACCAGCAGCTTCCCCTCCTCCCATTTGGATACCTCATGTTTATCAGAAAAATAAACCATTTGGGAATTTCTGGAGGACCTCTCCATAAAGTGTGGAGAACTTGGACTCAGCACACTGAGGAAATCTTGATAGCCTCGTTTATCTGCTCTTGGATTCTGAAGGTGGAAAGGGCCTCCTGTGTCCTGGAGCTACAGCAGGAGCAGCCCCTTCTCCTCCCTCCTGGCACTTATTTCCCCTTGGAAGAGCTCTTCTCATCCCTGTCATGGCCAGAGTGCAAAGTCTTGTTGCCATTTTTTCCCCCTGTAGTTCATGGAATTTATAAATCATATTTTAGCTCACTTTGAGTTTCAGGATATCACAGGTATGAGACTGAAATTCTCTTGTTTGTTTTCTGAATTCAGTTTCTTTAGTTTTCCATCATCCATGACACTTCCTGTCTGGCTACTCCTACAATCGGTTGCTCATAATGGCTCTAATATTAAAACCAAAAATAATACTGCTGTCTGAATCATGTTCTTATTATATTTGTGTTAGAAAAACAGGATTTTATGAATTACTGATGTTGCACAGGGCTAGAAAAGCATGTGAACAGGGACAAGTTTTGACAGCCCAGCATAAATTTTGACAGGCGGTGTATAATTTTTCAAGATGGCTTTTTAGGAGCTCCTTAAAAATGTCTTTATTAATAGTTTTAGAGCCTCCAGCTCAAGTTCTCAGGCAGCTTTTTGGTATGAGGTCCTGGCACCATGAATTGGAGGGAAGACATCCCAGTCATCCTCCGTGTCCCCAGACAGTGGTTTGTTTTGCCAAGTGTAATGCTCCTTATTTCCAAAATGTTAATTAATGAAGAGCCCTGAACTTTCAAACCTTTATTTCTTGTTAATAGTTTAACTTTCTTCTGTACTCCAGGGAATCATCTTCCTAATGGATTAACATGATACAGGTATAAAAATGACTTTTCTTACAGATGCAGGTGCTGCTTCGTATGAAACATTTAAAATAACAGAAAAAACCCTCAGTTCTTATTCCAGGCAACTTCCCAGGCTGAGTTCAACTCTTCCAGGCACACGACCAAGGTGAGGTACTAGAAAAATGCTGCTAAATGACAGCTTTTTATCCCCATCTCTTGATACCAAGATCCTTTGGTATATTTTGCATCTGCCTGTACTTGGAGAGTCTTGGCATTGCTGTTTTTATTTTAGATTCCCATCATGCACTACTGCCAGGAGTTCCCAATCTTTTTATATAGGATGACTCACGGGGGAATTCCTGCTCCTGAAGACGAGTGTGACCAGGCCTGGGAGCTGGTGAGGCCTCAACTGTTGTTTCTAGGAAGTGTCGCTGATTTTCTTAAATAAGAAAAATCTGGGTTTAAGTGCCAAGTTTTCCTCTGAAAACTGTTTTTCCCTTTGAAAAATACTTTGAATGGGAGAAAACTCTGCCCATCTCTACACCTGACGCTGTCCCAAAAGCAGTCAGCAGGGAGACTTGCTGCAGGCATTATCCTGCTGACCTCAGGCTCCCTGCTTTTGGGGATCTCCTACACAGAAAAAGTTGGGAGTGGGTTTCTGTGCTGCCTGCATCCAGACAAGGAGATCTGTAGCATCCAATATGGTGGAGTTAGGCTTGTCTCAAGCCTGATTTTTTTTTTTTAAACCTTTAACTTACTAGGAAAACACTGGCTTCCCCAAATCTTTTTTATGCACAGAAGAAATTAAAATAAGGCTAGAGATTGAACCACCACTACCTGGTCCAGAGTGTTTAAAGTAGATTCAGAATAAGGGTGTCCTTTGGCAGATCAACATGATCCAAATGTTCCATGGGAACCCTTTGCACCCAGGCTGTAACACTGCACAGTGTTTGGTCATGACCTGCTCCTTCCTCATCCCAGCTGAGGAACTTAATTATCCAGGGTCGGAGGCCAGTCAACATCAACAGACTAGAAAAGCAAGGGAGAGAAAAAAAGGCAAAATCAGCAGACTTGGCATTTTACACCCATCAAAACCATCACAACTCCCTTTGCGGCTCCTGTGCAGCACCAGTCTGTGCTGGGCTGCATTTCCAAAGTGGCCAGAGCTGTTTGTTAGAAATGTGACCCATCTCCAGCTTCTCCCCATCCTGCAGCTGGATCATGGTGTGAATGAAACAACTTGTTGCCTGATGGCACAGAGATAATCAGGTACACAGGTTTGAGTAGGAAACCATCACTTGTCCCCAAATCCACCTCCTGAGTGAGGAAAACCAGACTAGAGGAAAGAGGGGGCCAGCACTGTGTGGGGAAATGTTGATCCAATTCAATCAATTCCATGGAAAGCAGCTCACCAGAGCAACCACCTTTTTTTGGGTTTTTTGGTTTTTTTTCCAGGAAAGCTGAACAGCAAACAACTTACTTCTACATCCAGTTCCAGAATGTCAGCAGTTCTGTTCAGAAGGGACCCGATGTTGGGCTTTGTTCTTCCAAAGTCTCCGTGCACAAATTCTTTAATGTAGCTGGAAATCCTGGCTAAGGAGAGGGGGATTTCACAACAAAGAAGTTCAAGGGGCAGGCTGGGGGTGAAGTGTTTTTTCAGTCCCAAACCAATTTCCAATTTTTAGTTGATGTCCTGTTAAGCTTAATCTTTAAAAGAGCTCCTAATTCTTGGCTTCTGACTCCAGTGCCATAAACTGCACTAGTGACCTTTACTTCCCGTTTTATTCCAAAGAGAGTGGTGACCTTATGACACAACTACTTGTAAGTAGCAGCAATCCACAGTCTGCATTGAAGTGCATTAAATACTGTGAAATAAATACTCATTTTCTAAGGTGCAAAGGTATCTGTTAAACTAGAAAAGTCTATTTTTAACCAGTACATTCTTCCAGCTGCCCCATACCTTAAAACTATCAGAGGGATCAGCACTAAATTCCCCATGCACACAGGGGGCAGTTTGAATGGAAACCTCAGCGTGGAATTGTGACCTAAAAGCCAAGATTCCACAGCAACACGAACAGGAAACTTCCCATTATCCCCCTGACTCCAAGCAGGAGCTGTTGGGCAGCCCAGGATACGTCCCTGCCTGAGTCTTGAGGTGCAGGCGGAAATGATGCTCGTCGATGTACTCGGATCTCATGGTGTGGATGACCCGACACCGAACGGCCAAGGGCCGCCTGTGGAGAACCCGCAGAGGGGTCTTCTGGTCCAGCTTTAATTCCTGTTGGGAGAGGAAATGAAGGAAAGAGGAAGGAAGTGTAACATGCTGCACGGATTGTAGGCGTCACAAGTGTTGTTTAACTAATTGCATCTTCTTATCTTGTGTTCTCATAGTTGAGTAATCTCGAGGCAAGACTCATTTTTTCCAGGTTTATCAAAGGAGAAAGAACAGCCATCTCGGAGGCGGAACGAGGCCTCACATGAACACAAGCTAATGGAATCACAAATACAAAGGAATAACCTTGAAATCTCCATAGCCCTTTGCTGGAATGACTCCAGGATTCAGCAGCTCACTGAGAGCCTCAGGGCAATCAGGAAAAAAAAATCCCACTCACAAAATGCTTTGTCTAAACTACAGCCAACCCTCTAGAAATAAAAGTGAGGGGAAAAACTCTGAAATGAGATTAGATCTCAGAACAGTCTTGTCAAAAGTTCATTCCCCACTCCCTGTCCCAAAGGAGATGCAGCAGTTTGAAAGGCAACTTTTCAGGATTGAGGGAAGCTAAAGCAAAAGCTTCCCAACAGTTGTCTCCTCCCTGAGTGTAAGCACTCACTTTGAGAATGAGTTCATGGGCAAGTCTTGAAGGAAATGGTGCAGCACAACAAAAACTGAACTCACTTCTCACTACACTGTCACAGACACTTCCAGCTCCAAATTGTGACTGCAGCAGAGTGGCCTTAAAGCAGAACAAAGGAGCTTCTCTGCCCTCTTCATTTACATTTAACAGTATCTAATGGAAAGGAAGGGGTGCAGGTGCCAGATTTCCTCCTCTCCCATCCACTCATTTTGATTATTTGGTCTAGTGGAAGGTGAACATTATACAAGGATTTGTTGTCTCCACTAACAGCCAGCTGTCCTGCTGGTGAAGGAAGGAAGGGTGGGATGGAAGTCCCTGCAGCAAGAGAAACCATTACTAAAAAAACCCCCAAAACCACCAAACAGAGATGAAGAGATCTGCCCATGGGTGCAGGCATTTAACTCTTCCTTAGGGCAGCAAGACAGGTGCTATTTCAATTAGCACCACGAGCTGCTGCTACCTTGATATCATCCAGAAATGTGATATCTTCCCTCTGTATCGCTCTGTCTGTCCATATTAAGGCACTGTAGGTCTTTGTCTTCTCCTCTTCACCTTCCTTCATACGACCGATTGCCTCTCTAAACAAAAGAAATTAATTACTCACTTAACACCAGCATAATTACACAAGGCTGTGAGCAAGAACACTTGCACAAGTCCCCGAGCGTTGCTTTGAAATCCCTTGGCAGTGACAGTAAATACTGACCTGGTGACAAGCTGCAAATCTCGGACCTGTATTTTGTCTGAAGAGTTATTAATTGCCTGTGATACATAAAAAGGAGGCAGTCAGAAGTGCTGGGCTAGAGGGGCAGCACGTGCTTTACGAGTTCCGTGAGGTGCCAATGATTTACCTGCTGAAGCCTCTTCATTTCCTCGGCAGTGAAATGGATCCTACGAGGATTCACGAGTTCGATTGCGAAGGGCCTTCCTGGCAACAGCCATAAAACGTAAAAACATGTTGTTCTGAATTAATGCTTGGGTTTACACAGGAAGGTTGGGAGGTGTGAAGACTGCTGTTAGACTAACAGGGAGAGGGACCTGCTGGTTTAGGGATGTGGCATCAGATGGAAGGAGAAGAAACAAGGGATTTTACGTTTACAAGCTTTGACTTGGAAGTATCAGCAATAAGTGCAAATTATGGCTTCCCAGAAGGCATCTTGTACAAGTCTGTGCTAATTAAAAAATAAAATAAGAAAAGTTAATTAGCTTATTTTCTGTCACCTACAGCAATGCCCAGGTGCAAGACGATGTTAAATCCCGCTCCCTAAACCAAACATCTGTTGCCAGAGTTGCACTCTGTGCTCAGGGCCAGGCACAATCCCCAGCACAAGCAATGCCAAGAACCACAGCAATCAGACAGCAACTGAAACATGTAATTGTTAATTTTTACTTTTTCCTTCCCTCCTCCTTTGGCTACAGCAGCTTCAGCACATTGCAAAGCAGCTGACCTTTATAAAGGACCCAAGTGCAAAAAGAAAATAAGGCTGCCCTGCTCTGCAGTGACTGTGAGGGAATTGGAAGACTCCAACAGAAAACAAGACAGGAATCAGTCTGACATAAATGGCTTAAAAGTAGGGAGTGATGAAATAAAATACTCCTGACCAGCTACGCCTTTGCATGCAGCCAAGGCCACTGAGAAAGGGCTCCTCTTGCAGGCTGGTTTTATGAGGCTGTCTGGGAATAAATATATAAATACACTAAAATGTTTCTAGATAAAATTTCAAAGGATTCAGCAAGATCTATTAGAACAGCTTCACACAACCATTTCATTTCTGTGTTTCACAAGAGATCTCTTCCAAGCCTTACCATTGCCAAGTGTCCTCACATCCACATCTTCTCTTCCAGAGGAGGAAAAATTAAAGCCTTTAACAGATTTGAACAAGGCAGGTGAGAATTTATTTTACATTTTGAATACCCTCTACAGCTTTAAAAGGTGAAATATTTTCTTTTAAAACTGGTTTTCACAATCAACTTCAAAGAGTTGTCTTTACAAACTGGAGCCTGCACTTCAGAAACAAATCTGGGATATCACTGTTTATTCACAAGTTTTCTGATGAGCATTCCCAGTTCCTTGGCCTGAATGAGATACTACAACCAGAGCAACACATCCACTGGGAGGAGAGGAAAGGAAAGTAGCAGGTTTTTCCCCAACTAATATTTAATGCAGTTTTTCCTTGGGCTTTCTGCCTCTAACTCCTCAAATGACGAGCAGTGATTGTTTCATCTGGCTAATCCCTGCATAAGCACTCAGCTCTTGGAACTTTATGCACTGAAGCAAATAAATGAATCAGGGTGAGAAACATGAAGGGGAAGAAAACCAGGCAAATATTACAAAATGCTGGTGGCAAAAACATTCTCGATACAAGTAATTTTATGAATCACCAACCAATACGAAGTTTGGTTGGGCAAAACCCCTACTTCATGAAACCAACATATTTGCATCTTGAGATCAACTGAAGAGCTACTTTAGCAGGATAAAAGGATCTAATTACTCAGAGATCACAGCTAAAAAACGTTTACAAGCTTTGACTTGGAGGGAAAAGAGAGGGATAAAGAAATACAGCTTTTTTTCCCTCACACTCTTGTTTTGAGTGGCTGCTAAGAAAAAAAATCTTCTAGCAATGATGAGAGACAGGCATGGTAAGAGATCTAAATACTCACTGTCTGCTTTGAATTCTGCCATTAGATGCTCTGAAATGAGTTCTTCCACTGAAGATTCCAGTTTCCTCTCCCCATCAATAATCCAGGGGGTCTGAGGTAAATTCCTTGAATACTTGTTGTATCTTCCTGGAAAGAACAACCATGTTACCTGTAAGCCCCCTAAACCAGGGGACAAAGGGTTTTAACACATATAACCTTCCCTGGAGCTTTGGCAATATAAACTCCCAGGCTTAAACTTATTTTATGGAAGAGCGTTACAGCAACGCTATGGAATGCACGTGGCTGTTCCAGTGTCCAGATGGCCACAGTTGTGCAGCCCCACCTTCAGGGATAACCCTCCTGTGTCCAGGAATTCAGGTTCCAAGCCAGGGCCTGCCCTTGTTTGAAGGCTTAAGAACAGAAATCCAAACTAAAATGCTTTGGCTCACTACAAGGGAAACCAAAACCAAGTGAGGAGCAAAAAGTCTCAATGATGAACAAAGAGGGATGTCAGGAACCTTGAGAAGGTGCCATGGGAAGAGAGTGGCATCCTTGGACAGATCCCAAGGACATTCTCACGGCCCCTCTGTGACACAAGCCTGACATGGATGACCAATACGAGCTTTTTGATGGCCAGGGTTGATAAGTGGTGAAAATATTCACAAAGCAAGGAACTCATTCATGTGAAACCTTGCACAGAGAACATACAAAGAGCTCAGAGCAGCTCTGGGCACCACACTCTGACATCTCAGGCCCTGGGGGTTTGTATCACATTTTCCTATCTCGAACGACGTTTCCTTCTGGCATTTTGATCTGCACAAAAAGCCACACAAACAAATGGGGAAACTGAGTAACAGTTTCACTGGGGCAAATAATGAAAGTAGGGTGACTCATCATTCAGATGCAGCTTCACACTGCTGAATTCTCTTTCCATAAAATGGAAAAAGGAGAATAAGATTTGCCTTTTTTTTTCCCCCTCTCAGCTCCCCGTTCTAATAATTTTAACTTTTGATCTGAACAAGAGAAGGTTTAAAAAGCAGAAGGTATTTCTTGGGTTGACAGCTCCTGAATCCTTTAAAAAATCATTGAGGTGGGAAGTGATCACTGAACAGTAAAGGTAAGGTCAAGAAGGCAATGCCAACTCTGGAACTGTGCTCAGTAATTAAGATCCTGTCTCATTTAATAGTAACAAAATAACTGCACTGCACTAAATAGATTCTATTCTGGATTTAATTCTTTGAAAATTAAAAAAAAAAAATCCTGGATGTGTCTTTTTCTGGTTGGGGCAAGATATGAACTATAAATCACAAAGCCAGTGTTACATGGCATGGAACCCTCTATCTTGCTCTTCATGAAGTTGAATTCTGATCAAACCATCCAACAGAGCAACCTAAAATAAAACAGTGATTTTGGAAAAGGCTAAAAGAAACTGGGTATCTTGAATTCACAAGAATTTACTTCCAACTGTCTAATGAGTGATTAAAAACACGCAGTGGGTACGTGTAGAACACCAACTACCCTGCCACTCATTTTTGCATTTTCCCATTTTCTGATATTCAGGATTTTTATCCTCCTTCCAACCACAGCATGTTGAATTTAAATTACAGGCTGTGGGATTTTTTAATAATCTGTTTGCAGGTATTTAAACAAGTTGTTTATACAGGCAGGTGATAAAGAGCAGGTCTGTAATTTCTAACTTCTGACACAATAATATCTTCAGCAAAGGCAAACACAATTTCTTCCCTTCGAACCAGTTCACTCTTGGATAGAGCTGGATTTGTTTCCTCACTCTTTACACTTAATTAGAGGAATTAACAAACAGCAAGACTCTTCTGGGTCTCATGGAAGTGTTACAAAGTTCTGTTCAAGACGACACAGCAGCAAATAAATGGGTCACATTACCAGCCACAAAAACTGCTCCATTATTGCACTGAATTTCCAGAGCATCACAGAGCTTCTTTGGTGAACTTGGGGGACATGGAAAATGCCTGTATTAATTAAAAAAAAAACAGAATGAAAAATGCTAGTAATACCAAAACATGCTGGAGCACCACCAGAGCAGCACAGAGAAAGTGTCTATTGCTGGCTTCTCACTGTGTGGGATTTTTACCACACAGCACTTGGGGTTTTCTTAAACCTCAACTCCTAATGGTTTGGAAATGTGGGGAAAAGTCTTTTTTGTACAGGAATCTTATCTCACAAATTAAAAGATCTGGAGTGATTCTTCTGTTACCAGAAGAACAGAAAACACATTTTAACCAGAAAATCAGCAGAATTTAAACAACCAGAAATTCTTTTAGAGACACTCTACTGCTACTCACCCACTGAGTATTTTCCTCCCCATCCTATTTCTATACAGAAGCACGGTACTAAGAACTGGTTTCAGTAAACACTTACTTGAGAAAATCCTCTTCTTTTATCTTCTCTAGGGCTTTTATAACTGCCATTCTGGTGAAAACAGACTGCACAGTGAAATAAAAAAATGAGTCAGGAGCTGAGAAAAGCAGAGAAAGGATATGCCCAAGGGAGAGGAAAGCACTAAAACACACACAGTGTAGAGTTTTTTCACTTGGGAGCCCAGCTCCAAATTTGCAAAATAGTTTAAAAACAGAATCCTAAATCCGTGAAGAGAAACCTAAACCACCTTCATTTTTCCAGAGGTAAGTGTATCTGAGCCCCAGCTTTTTCAGGGACAGCAGGCTGCTAGTTCTGAAAATAAGCCTGTTTAGGAGATATCTGAGACTGATTCTCAGAAAGAAAGGCTCTGAATGGCGGGGCTGGGCACTTCCACCTGTGGAAAGGAGGCAGCTTCACCTTCCCAAGCTGCAGCAAAACTCCTGCTCTGTGCACAGCCAGGTGCTGCTGGAGAGAATTCACGTGAGGCTGAGGCAGAAAACACAGAATCAAGTTCCCAGGGCTGCAGAAGAAAGTGTGGAACAGGCAAGGTGGAATCCTGCTTTAGGAAGGCTGAAGGCAGTAAAAGGTCTTGAAATGAAACTCCTGTTGCTGGCATGGCCAGCTCTTGAAATCCAGCGAGGAAGGAGCCTGCACACCCTCTCTCCATCACCCGCACCTGTGCCCAGCTGCCCTCAAGGTAAAAAGATTTTTCTTTTATCTCCTCTGGACTTCTCATTTCAACTTATTTCTGCAGTCTCTCATCCTTCCACCAAGCACTGGGAAGAACAGCCTGGACTTGGTCCTCCCAAAAGCCTTCTTCTCACCAAGAGAAGAACCTTCCACCTGAAGAAGTCCAGGTTCCTCAGCCTCTTCTTCCAGCCCCGGGACTGCCCTCATGGCTGGCTGCTGAATTTCCTCTTTAATTATGTCTTTTTTGCAACCTGGATTGGGGATTTGGGAAAAAAACCAACACTGGGGCACTGTTTGGGACAATGCAAGTATTTGCTCCACCACAGAGTTCCTGGGTACCTTCAGGAAAGCTGCTCTTTGTCCTTCTGGGCATAAATTAGGGATAACAGCACTTCCCTTCCTCACAGAACAAGTGAACTGGAAAACCCTTAAAAGCAGCAGCAGGTTTATAAAACTATCTAGAGCAGATGGCACAGAAATTTTCCCTCAGAACCCAGTTTTTACACCACTTCTCTGATTAACACAGCCCTTGAAGCTTCAAGCACAGCTTCTTTTTGAGGACAGACCTCTGATGGTTCTTCAGAGCCGGTATTTTTGCTTTAGATTCCCCCACATTTTGTTGCCTGTGTGGTTTTAACAGCCAGGCCCTGCTGGTTTAGCTCCTTACGTGGGATTTCCCCCCTTTTAAAGGAAAGCAATGCAGCAAGCGGTGAGTTCTAACAAATACAACCCTTCCAAAAAAAGACTTGCATTTATTGGTCAGGTGGAGTCGAGCCAGCAGAATTCCTGGGTCATTCCTGCCTCTGCCAAACGTTGGTAGACTCTTCTCCAGAAAGAATAAAAGGCCTTGCAGTGGCTTCTGATGGAAAGCACTTGTTAGCCCTCTGATCACATCAACTGTCCTACTTTCATTAGTTTCCCTCCAACAGGTTTTTTTATCCTCCATGTCCTCTTTTCCATCAAGGAGTGTGTAAGTGCTCAGGGTCTGCAACCAGTGGCAAGGTCCCTTTTCTTCCCTCCCCTCCTCCAGAGGCAGAGAGGATAAAACCATCCTGCACATATTGTGGCTTTCAGGCGGATCAGAGGACATGGAAACTGCAGTGTGATCGTTCCCCTTTTGGCTGCAGAGTCTCATCTTCACAATGTGACTTACCTGAACTGTTTCCCCCACAGAGAGCTCGAGGACCATCTTTTATGCTACTTTTAATGCATGACAATCAAATTCCTGCATCTTAAGGGAGGTATTTACAGAGAACATGCCTAAAATTATGGCCTTTAGACAGTGTGGAAAATGAATAACCTAAAGAAAAGTACCAGGCTCTTTGTTTTCCTACGCTGAGAAACGTGAATAAAGGAGACAACTTTATTTTCAGACAATTGAAAACTAGAGAGATTTTTGATGAAGGGAAACCAGACATTACACACTGACTGAATACCCAGGTAAGTTCTTTGTTGTAGCTACTGCTGTGAAATTCTGAATGTCAGAAAAGAACTACAAGAGTGGTGAGACCTTACCTGTTTGTTCTTCGCTGGTTTGAAACAGTCTGGACAGGCTGTGGCTCTAAATACAGAAATGAAAATGAGCTGCTACTCTTGCAGAAAAGAGAATAAACACACAGACTCACAAGCACGGCATGTAAATGGGTTTTGCACCAATATCAAGTGTCGCATTTCCACACCTTAGCTCAGAGCAGACTGTAAAATTCACTTAATCCTGAAACACAAAAGTTGCAAGATATGAGTTGCTGGATCCAGAAAGAATTCCTGGACAAAGCTGCTTTGACCAACACAAATGTGTCTCAGCTTTGAGATGGGGTGGAAAAGCATACAACAAGTTTAGCTTTCAGTGCTTTCCAATCTTTCTCAATAAAGATCAAGATTAATGTTCAAGTTCTGTGCAAGATTTGCTGAGATCTTGAAATCTGGGTTTGCTGTTCTTAGACAATGCCCACTACAAACTCCAGATTGAAATTGCCCCTTTTGAATTGGAAAATTCAATTTCCTACCAAAAAAGTAACCCCAGGTGTTCAATACCGTTTGTGCTTTGCCTCCTCGAAAGGAAACTATTGGTTGTTTCACCCAAGTGAGAGCCAAGTCAGTGAAACTCTTTTCTGAGTAGTGCACTATTGGTTGTCTCACCCAAGTGAGAGCCGAGTCAGTGAAACTCTTTTCTGAGTAGTGCGAAGGAAGTTGCTGTTCCTATTAGTGCATTTCTGTGTATGCAGGCAGGGATGATTTCTGGATTTCTCCATAACCTACAACCCAAATGATCACTTTTTGCTGGTTCTTTTCAACACCTCTGTAATGCCTCTGGACTCTTAACAAAGCAGGTCTTGCTGTTCCCATACCACACAACTTCCCTGGCCAAGTGTGTGACACTGAGCATCACAAATTCCCTCTTCCGAAGTTTCAGTAACACCTTATCCTTAAACATGAATCTCCAAACACGAACTAACAAGAGCCAATTCAATGCTCCATGACAAACCAAGGGACATTTCAACACATCCAGCTGCACACAACTGCACAAGAATAGCTTGAAACAGGAGAGACTGCACATGCCGCGCTTGGGAATCTCACCCAAAAGTGTTCTCCGGGTTGAGACCAAGTCCTGCTTTGCTTCCACAAAAGCCATGACTGTCACTGCTACTGTGAAACTGCCAAATTTCCCGTATTCCCATCAAAACCAAAGCTCCGCCTCAGAACGTGCCCAGAGCCGGCCACTCACACACACACACAATGCCCTAACACCTCAGAAATGACTGGGTAATTAAATGAGGTGATGTGCTGTTAACTTCAGTGCCTCAAACCTTAATTGCTGTCTAAGTAGGCTACAAAGAGAAGGCAAATAAAGGGATATTGTCAGGTCACAGGGAATAAACCTGAGTAATTGGAGTGCGGAATGGAGCTGCTTTACCGCTTTCACCTCTGCGACTGTTCTGCTTGGAGCGGAGCACTCACACCGGCACCATAATGGGCTTTATTCTTATTTTTGAAATGCCACACAAAGGGTGGAATGATGAAAATAGGAGTGGAGAGCTATCAGAGCAAGGAAGAGCACCACAGAAAACAAGAACTGATCAGGTCAAACTAAACAAGTAAGAACAAACGGGTACAGGATGCAGAAACACCTCCGTTTTTACAGGTACCATTAGTTAGAACTGTAGTTTGGACCTACAATTTTGCCCCTTTTGCCCAATCTTGAAGAAGCTGGAAAGGAAAGATGTTTAGTACAGTGGTAAGTGTCCCCACCTGGCATGTGGGAGACCCGGGTTCGATTCCCGCCAGGGAGACAGTGTTAAGAGTTGGACTTGATGATCCTTGTGGGTCCCTTCCAACTCAGAATATATAATAATATAATAATAAATATTCTGTGATCTCCAAGTGTGCATTCCCTCATCCCTCAGCCCAAGACAAATGAGAGATCTGTCGTGGAAAACCAAGGGCTGAGGATTCAAACATCACAATTCGCCAGAAGGGGGAAAAATCGGGGAAATATATGAAGGCTGCAAAAGAAATCTCTGGACTCAAGAAATGAATTCACTATTCAACAGAGACATCTCTGCCAGACCTCCTTCTATGCTAAGATTTAAACTGAAGCAGGTGCAAGTTAACTGAGTGGAACTGAAGTTTTCCAGGAAGCATCAGCAAACAAGAAGAGTGAAACCTAATTATCCAGAATATGCTACTCAGATTTTGAGAAGTCAGATTAAATGGCAGCTAAATTCACAGAAATACGTCTTTTGCTGCTTTGTGTGCAGCAGTGCCCTCCTGAGCCAGGCCAAAGGGAACTTGTGTTTGTTTTAATCAAACAGCTAAGTTGGAGTAACTCACTTCAAAGCCTTCCCTCCCATCTGTGTCTCCTACAGGAGCAGGAGAACTTAGGCGTGACCTCAGAAGATTCCCCCATGTGCTCTGAATTTACTTTTTAAAATGATCCAGAGGACGGCTTTGCAAAGGGCTGAAATTTAACAGCCTGTCTGAACGTTCTCCTTCCAGTTCCAATCAAAATTCTTGTTTAATTTTGTTTGTTGGCATTAAAGCACAGAATTAATCAGAGATGATGTAACCTCAAGCTCTGCATCTCTGTGTGGGCATGAGGAAGTTTAGATGCAGGCCCCATTCTGGTTTATAAACACTGCATGTTCTCATCTGTAACAAATCCAAACCAACAACATTGCACAATATTTAAATAAAGATCTCTCGTTATTTATAAAAAAACTTACAGGAAATGGCACTCCTTATCTGTTTCCGGGTGAGCAAAGACCACGCTTACTTCAAACAAACTCTGAATTAAAAAGGGAAAAAAAAAGGAACAAGAAGGTGTCAATAATTGTTTGGGTTTTTTTTTTTAAACAAACAGGGAGGAGGTTCTCAAGCACCCATAGTGTGGTTTTAGGAAAACATTAAAGACAGAGACAAAAGAAATAATAACATATTTATTCTACATCTAAAGACATGAAAACCTGTGCCACAACAGCATTTCTGAAGTCACTAAAGATTAGCTGAGAGCACTTCACAGCCAGCAGTGACCTCCACACCCTCATCCTGCCAGGGGCTGAGTCAGAGGCAGCCTGTGCTCAGAGCCTGTTTGGGTCACCAAACTCCCCAGCCCTTCAGGGGCAGTGTGGAATAAAGATTAAAAACCTGGAGTGGTCACCCCTGGAAAATTTTGTCAGGGGCTTCCTTTGCAATGACTGGATGGCCTTGGGGCAAGGAAAGGCGGGGTGTCCTCGTGGACTGACAGCTGGCCCAGAAACCCCAGTGTAATCTCAGTTCTACCCCCAATTCCCTCTCTGGCCTTGGGCAAACAACCCTCATTAGCTCTGTTAGTCAGACACCAGGACACCTCCAGAGGGCTATTGAGAAGACTGGCTAATATTCAAGTGCCTTGTAGATAAAGAGCACTGGAAAAGCAATTTTTATGGTGCAGGGATGTCTGGAGTGGCTGGGTGTTGAGCATTGTAAAGCTTTTGCTAACTTGGTACAGAAGAAGTTTGTTTCTTCTTGGACCATCTTAAGGATAATGGTGTTTTTTTAACTGACCAAGACAAAAGGGATGCTCTCAATCTGCACTCCTGGGAAAAGACAATCTGTAAGTATTATGGAAGGTGACAAATCAACATGAAGACTGAAGAGATTCTAGGGCTGGGGTCAGTCCTGTGGCTGGTGACAAGTAAAACCCACAGCCTGCTTTGTCCTCAGCAGGAATTTTGGCCATGAGTGCAGAAATTTTACACTCAAGACAATGGTGTTTCTGAATTTGTCTGGCAACACCTGATTGTCGTGTTCAGTTCATGCATTTCAGAAGGATTTAAAGATTATTAGTCAGAATGTGCAGGTTGAAAACAGTTTGAAAAAACATTTCTTTTGCCTCCTTAGGGGCACTGCAGGTCCCAACACACCATCTCTGGCGTTCATTAAAGTGAAGAAGGACCATCTTTGCTCTTTCAGTGCCTTTCAGAAGGATTTTTATCCACAGAACCTGAACAACTGATCCCACAGAGCAGGAGAAGGGCTGGAATTAACAGGAGAGCAAAGAAGGAGTATGGGAGCATTCCTTAGCAAAACACAGATCCCAGAATAGGAGACAACTGAAAAAGTCTCATTGCTAAAAGGAGAGGGGCAGCACAAACTCAAGAAACTTAGCACAAGCCTATACTGGCTTCAGAAGATGCAATGATCTGTGTGTATAAACATTAAAATTGGGCCCCTCAGGATTGAGACTTGGAGATCTCTGGTGAAAAGAACTACCCCTGCTCCTCCCTGCAGAGAGTATAAGAGCAATGCACCTCGATTGTCTTTTAATAAGGGAAAAATGGATATATTTTTATTCCCTCCCATATGCACACACAAAAACACATATGAAAAAGGAAAAAAAAGGAAAAAAAAAAAGGAGAAAAAAGTGTTTTCTTATTTATACAAGACCTTTCCATCGGCAGGAACACCCAACTCTTCTGACAACTGGGGATGAATAATCCACTTATAAGCTTCTTTCAGCTGGACAATGTCATCCTTGGCCAAGGAAAAGCCCAGATTTCTGAATCAGAAAGAAATAATAACTTGCACAGGAGTCTGCCAAATACAGATACACCACATATAATGTTTCAGGATGAACTTAAGTAATTGGTGCCAAGTAAAACTCATTTCTTTTTTCAGTGTAAAAGAAGATGCAATGAGGGAACTGAAGCCAGACCTTCATGGTACTTGCAAAAGTCTTTCCAGAGTCTACCTGGAGCAGAGCTGAGAAAGAGAGATGCATTTCAAACCACTTGGTTGGGAACTTGCAGAGCAAAAGAGATAAGAAACCCCAATTAAGGTCAAACCACGTTAAAAAAATAAAACTCAAACCACACAAAACCAGCTGCCAACTTACTCTTTGTAAGCATCAGGTAAATTAGACAGGGCTATAAAACCAACTTCTTGCCTGCTCAACAATTTTACAGACAAATGGTGTCTATATAAAGAACTCTTGTCAGACAGGAAAAGGACAAGAAATAATAAAGGAATTAAAAAATGAATAAAAGGACAGCAAATCCCAATTCTGAATTTCCTTTCCAAAAGAGATTACTCACCTCATCTCCTGCTTCACCCCCAGCCAAGCAGCTCGCTACAGGTCACAGCCGTGCCCAGGGAGAAGAGAGGAAAGAAATAAAAGCAAGTGAAATTAAGGCTCAAACCTCCCAACAATTTGAGAGATTCTTTGCAGAAGGAAAAGTGTTTTTAAAACTCAAGCATTTAATTCAGCTTTTGCTTAAGAAGTGGCAAGATGGAATTGTTTTTAGATGTTTGTTTTTACTGGTAAGAACATTTTGCTCTTCATCTCAAATCCTGCCTGGCTTTAAAAAAAACAAAGATCAGGCTTCACTAAACACTTTGGAACTTGCTATTAATATTACAAATAGAAAAAGCCTCTGACAGCCTAAGTCATTAGTTATCCACCATGCAGAGAAAATGGAAAAAAAAAGTGTCTAGATTAGAGGTAGGTATATGAAAACTGTCTTTCATTCTTCATATGCTTAAAGGATTACTGTCTATTGTCAAGGAAATAATTCTAATGAAGAGGTTTGAAAATATGAAAACATGAAAGGGTTCCTCAGACTTAAAGGAGCAGGGCCAGGATCACATGGATATCAGAAGGAACCACATCATAGATCTCTTTTACTGCTGATAAAGGAACTTACTAAAAAAAAAAAAAGAGCCTATTATCCTTCCTTTGGTACATCTAAAACAATGAAGGAACCCTGAAAACAGTGCTAGAAATATGTATTAAGAGGCAAGAGGGATGGCAGAGACAGGACATGACCTTTGTTAGATACATGATACACAAACCCCCACACTATGGACAAAACACAGTTCTATTGATGGAATTCTCTTTGCTCAAATTCACTGTGATTCATTATCCTGCAGATGTAGACAGGATGAGTAAGGAGTATATTGTATATTGTAATCTTGTTTGCATAACAACCCAGATAAAATCATAAATAAAAATAGCTTCCAATTGAAGTTCCCTGAGCACAGCTCTGAACTAGAGAATTTGAGCAGTGCAGAACTGGGCCTGGAGGTCTGCATTTGGCAAATGCCAATTAAAAAACCTCTCCCGTGCCCTGCTTTAGAGCACATGCAGCTTTGGGACCCAGTGGGGTGGCTCACCTCACTCCTTTCCCTTGTTTGCTGGGAGTACAACTACAAAACAGACAAAACTTCAGCTCGGCTAAAATGAGACCACAGCTCACATTTCATCTCCTCTCTCTTGACTTCTAAGTTGAAAGACAAGTAAAGAAATTACTTTTCCCTTTCATTTAAGAGGAGACAATAGAGGAGGGTACTGCCATCACAGATGCCAGAAGATCCCAAATTCCAAATCACATTCAATCACCAAACCAGCCAAACCCCTCCACTCCCTCCCAGCTGCACATGACGCAGGGGATCAGATCCCTCTACTTCCTAATTACTTCATGTTTGTGAAGTGGTTTGCAAATGACAAATGCTCATTACTGAGCTCAAGCCTGCAGGGCAATGCTGAGCAGCCAATGCACCTCTGAAATCCGGGAGCTCGGGCACTGTATCGATTCCAAGCTGCAGGATATTATTCTGCTGCTGGCTGAGGGATCACAGCGGCAACAGTTGAAATACCATGTGCAATCCCAGCCACAGCATTAGAAAAGAGCTTGGAGATGGGGAATTCCACCATGAGGTACAGCCAGTCCTACAGGGAGGAATGGCTACAGATGTTATTTGCATCCATGTCCTTGGAGAAAGTACCGGGATGATGGATCACGACTGAGGCAACAGCCAGAGCTAAGTGACCCTTTGAAGGGCACACCACTCACTTCATATTCCAGTAGAGCTGTCTGACATAAACTTGGGACTCCTGTACTTATGATTTATTTCAATCGAATACCCCACTTGTGGAAAGAGGCTGGAGCTTCTTTGCACCACAGATACAAATACTATGCAAATGGAAATTTTATGTCCCGCTCTTCTCCAGCTTCTCTCCTACATTTCATACTTGGCAGGATGACAACTGTCATAATTAAATGAGTTGAAGGTAATATTAAAAGGCAGTTTCTGATTTTTTTTTCTGAAAATATGTTGGAGAAATTCTGTGTGTCACAGCAAAGGGAGTGGGAGGGAGGTTGTCTTTGGGTGTCCTTTAAGGGTAAGATTACACATGTTCCTGTACAGAGCAGTTCAAAGAATTAAAAGCAGAGTTTAACAGATGACCTCATGTCAGCACAAAGCATTTTGAGGCATTTTGATATTTGATTTTGGCATTTTCAGGCACTTTGACATATTATATTACTGCTTTCCTGTAACTGTAAACCAGGATAAAATTTGACTTTTAGCTGTTATTTTTTTAAGTGATAAATAAACCTCCAGGATTTTTAAAGCTCTTCCTCCACCATCACCCACTTGCACCCCTGCAGCTGGAACACACCAACAGCTGGTTCAGCACTTGGCAAGGCTGAAGGGATGGAATGGAAGGGACAGCAGGAACTTCTCACAGCTGAATCAAAACTGCTTCCAAAGAGAACAGATGTGGGTTTGGAGCTTCCTACTCACTCAGTCCACTCCATCTGCGAGTTTCTGGACCCACAGCACACTCTCATTCCCTTGGTTGTCCCAAGCACTGTTGGTTTGCCTGAATACAAGGACAGTGTGACAACATCCCTCACCTGAACTGCAATGCAACACCACCCTCTACTGAGGCTTCCTGGCAAACACCAGGTGCTTTTTAAACAAAAAAATTACCGGGGTTATACACTCTTCCATACTATCATTATCCTCTGGAAATAAGTGACTGAAATTTGATTAAAATTGCTGTAAAAATCAGTAGTTTTACAACTGCTGCAAAGTGTACATTTACAGATCCAGACTCCAGGTGTGTGTTTTCACGCCACTTAAAATGCTGCACACTGGGAGAACTCATGCTCAAATTCCTTCATTTGTGTTCTGTAAAGTAATTCCTGAGCTGAGAACTGAAGTCACTCAGACCCTTTATTAATTAAGATGACACAGGGAAGGGGAGAGCAGACTTCACTTCTAGTGTGTGGTTTGGGTTTTGTTACACAGTAACAATTAAAAATCAAGCCCCCTCCAGCTCATACATTCCAAAATTACTTTCCATTAAGTGTATTGGATTTATTTAAGTTACTTACCTCCCTAACAGAGAGCTGGGGGGGTAGTGACACAGAAAATACAAAACTAGTGAACTGGTAGTCAGCAGAATTAACTTTCTGGCACACCTGGAAAAGAAGGGGTTTAATATTAAACCAGAGCAGTGGGACCGAGGTGATATTCTTTATTCACTCACCGTGAATTCATGTTAACACACATTCGGAGAGATGCTGAACAAACAAACCAGAGTAGTCACAAAAAACTAAGGGGAATACAAGCTTTTTTTGTCATATTATGTGTGTCCTTATGAAACAATCAAAGTCACTATTTTAAGGCCAATTGTATATTGAAACATTCTGTATAATGAAATTTTAGTCCAACAAATTACACCGCAGTGACCAAAGCCTACAAAGCTGACTTTGAGTGTCTTCTCTCATGGTAGTGATAAATTAACTCTAGGACAGCAAGAATGTTGAAGATCCCGGGATAAGACAGGAACACACAGGCACCCACAGTATTAATTCCTTGTAAAAAGTCCAGTTTACCACTGGAAATAACACAAGAATCCAAACACACTAAACATTTTAAAGTGGGCAGTGAGAGCTGATGGTGAGATGCAAACACACCTGGGGAAGTCATCCAAAATGTCAGTGATTTTAGGGAATGTTAGAGATGAATTCTGAGCTTTCCAGGTGCAATCAACACCTCAGGTAAGAAAATTTATGTATCTAGTAATTAGGTTTCGTAGTGCCTTAACAAGTGCTGTCAGATTTTCCGTTGCTACTGAAGAGAGTAACTCTGAAACAAGCCTTAGAAGTGGAGTCTGGAAAAAGATACAAAGCTGAACCTCGGGTTATCTCCTAAATTCATGTAACCACGTCTCTGTCAGTCCTTTCCTTAGGAAAGTGTGCTCCCTGCACTCATTCCAAAGCACCTGCACTGCTGGTTTTTGAAAAAGTGACACTATGACAAAGCCTGGACAAAGTTCAGTCCCAGCACAGACGTTACTTCTCAGCTGCACAGATGAGCAAACACTGCCCAGGAGCAAGGGGCAGCTGAGTGGTGCCATCTGCACTTCAAATATTCCAAAGAGGTAAGTGTTTTGGTTTGTTTTCCGGTCTCTTTCTTTCAAAAGAGAAAGAAAGCATATTTTCAAAATAAAAAATAATAAAATTGGTGTTTTCAGTCAGCAGCTTTACACTGTGGGCCCCAATATACACAAGGGCCAGAAAAAGGATCCCAGAAGACAAAGAACAGGGATTTACCTTCTTAACAAAGTCAGTCTCGCAGAAGTCCTGCAGAATTCCCAAACACACATTGCAGACCTTCCCAGCCGAGCTCTCCATCGCAGCATTCCCATCGTTCATGGAAGGAACCTGCTGCAACACTCCGTTGTGGTTCACATCATCAGGACCCTCTTGAGTCTGTTCAAGTCTGATTCTCTTAGAAGGCGGGTCAGCTCCATCTAAACAACCTGTATCTTCTTTTTCTTGATTGTTCTTCAGAAATTCTTGTAAATCCTTCATCAAATCCTAACACAAACAACGGGAATCATTCTGTTGCTGTTTTTTCCCTCATTAACCAACACAATTCCACAACTAATCATTCCACTTGAGCCTCAGTGTTTGTGATTAACAACTTGGAATTTATACCCAAAGGCATCTTGAAGACGCTATTAAACAGCTCCAAGCTGCATTTCTCTCAAAATAGAAATTTCCAGGGGAACTGTTGCTGAACAGAATTGTTTATCCAAGAAGGAAAACATTTTCCAGACCTGACTGCCAGAATCACAATTATCTTTGCCCCACCACTGTTCAGTGAAAACAGACATTTAGTGCCCTCTTGTCACTTAGGTTATGTTAGAATTTAATTTCTCCACCTCCACTAGCCTGAGAAGAGTTGGCTAATACAGTAAAAAAGAACCAAACTTAACCTTTAACCCACAAGAACTGTTATGGGTCAAACAATCCGATGATTCTTGTAATTCCTCAAAACTGGACAGCATTTTTCATGGCTGGAAGTGGCAGAGGCCATTTTCCAGAACCCATTCTGCAAAGTGTTTTCCTTACAAAGGGCCCAGGAACACAACCACCTGCTCCTCCAGGGCAGTGCAAAGGACACAGAACCCACGAGTTCACGTGTTCAGCTCAGGAATACAAAGAACAAACCTTGGCTGGATGTCTGTAAAGCACCTGGGATCCCACACCACAGAACCTCAAAATGCATCGGGGGCAAGTGCCAGTGTTGAGTAAGAGCTGAACCACTGGTCTGTCCTTTTCAGTCAGTGAAGACATGCTGGGGAATTCTAAAATTCAAAATGGGAAAGGAAAAAAGAAAGTTTAGAATAAACAAAATTCAGCAATTCAACACCAAAAGGACTCAACTGTATTTAAGATAACTGGATTTTTTTTGGCCTGTAGAGATATGTGTTTGTTCTAAGTCACAGGCACAAGAGAAATGGAAGACCAACCCCAAAAGATCCCTGACTGGGGGAAAAGATGTTGTACTTCCTAGGTTTTTCCTAGAAAAACACAGACTCAGAGAGTTCTGACACGGGAATGCTGAGCTTTTGCCCAGTTGTATCCCGGATAAAGTGCATTTCACGACATGTCAATCTTTACAAAATGAAACAGGGTGGAACTAAGACATATTAAACTCATTTTAAAATGGAAAGTCCTCCTAAAATCGCAGAGACCAAAGAATCAAGTGTGTTAAAATCACAGGGGGGGATAAAAAGAGCCTCAAACAACATAAGCCATCCCCTCTTGTCACACGAAACCCTAAAAGCAAAGGAAGCCTCTTCTATCCATTAGCCCCTTCAATTTTTAAAGATTTTTTATTTCCCATCACAACACAGGACTCACATTTTAATGACAAATCTCGTAACGTTTTTACCCCCCACTAAAATATTATGTTATATAATTTGGTTTCCTCTTGTTCTCTCTGCCCAGAACTTTAGAACAGAGTGATTTCTAATTTAATAATGGGATACAACTATCAGCCTTTTTAAAAAAAAATATGGAAAAAGAGAGGTTTGCAGTGAGGTGCTCATCCTTCCTGGATATGTAGGAGGCACACAGGAATAACCACAGTTGTTCAGACCAAAGGGACAAGTAGTGTCTTGTCACCCAAAGCTGGAATAAACAGGTGCCACGGGGCAAATCTGTGTGTGCAGGACACATCCCTCTGCCAAGTGCTCCTGCCTCCAGCTATTCTGGGTTTTGGGGGATCCCTCTGACCTGGTGTGGTTTGCCTGTTGGTAAACCTTAACAAACCCTTCCTCCAGTGTCTCTTTGGAATTCCTTTGCCTGGCAAGGAATTCCACAGTATCTACAGACTGATGAACCACATGGTTTTGGTTTGGGCTTAGCTCCTGTCAGCAACATTTGACATTCCCTTAGTTTTTGTATCCTAAGAAATACGTACATGGACGTTGTCTGACCCTATCACATCTGTAACACCTATCCCACCCTGCTCCGGAGCTCCTTGCACAGAAATATTGCTGCCATGGAAAACCTCCACAGCACGAGAAAGGTTATTAATTCAATGACATTCGTTTGTCCTGGATTTGGATTCTTTCCAGGAAAAACCAAGGGCTACCTGGAAAACCTCAAAACCTGCTTTCCAAAGGAAACAGCGAACGCACACAAAAACGCTTTCGGGGAACTGTCGCCTTTAGAAGACTTAAATCTCGGCTCCGTTTGGGACAAAAGCCGCAACACTGGGAAAATTCTGGGGCAATGTGGGGGGAGAGATCCGAGGGGAAGGATCCAACATCCAAGGGAGGGAGAGGGAGCTCAGCACCCCCGACGGATCTTGGCTGAGGGCCGGCAGCTCAGGCTTCCCGCCCGAACCCTCCTCACTGGGGGGCTCAGGATCCCGCTCCATTCCAGCCCTCCTCACTGGGGGGCTCAGGACACCGTGTCTCAGAGGGGATCCTGTCACCCCCCACACGGAGCCGAACGGCTGCGGGGAACGGGGTTTGCTCAGGGCCGCCCCCACGGCAGGTCGGAGATGCCGGAGACGGACGCCGGTCCGGCCCCAACCCCATTCCCATCCCTATTCCCGATCCCATCCCAATCCCCAGCCCCAGCCCCATTCCCGATCCCATCCCCATTCCCGATCCCATCCCATTCCCAATCCCATCCCCCTCCCCGATTCCATCCCCATTCCCGATCCCATCCCCATNCTTCCAGTGAGTGTGCCCGTCCCTCCCCGGGTGTCCCTGCCGTGGTGGGGACGGGTGTTCGCTCCCTCGGGCCGGCCGGGCCCGCTCCCCTGGGGCGGGCTCAAAGGTCGGGCCCGGCCGGGGCTGAGGGCGGTGAGGGCGGCCCGCTCTGTGAGGGGCCCTGTGGGGAAGGTGACGCTGCAGGTGTAGCCGGGTGTCCGTTCGCGGCGTTACGTGGCTGTGTCACCCCGAGACCTGGAGAAGATGTGTGTGTGTGACAGTCTCGTCCGTGTGCCTGCCTGTGGGAAAGGACGGACAGAAAGTGTTCGTGAACTCCTTTCTTTTTTGTCAGAAGTCGCGGAAAGAGCGCTGGGCGGCTGGAGACGCGGCTTGTTTTCCATGTTCAGTTAGAGCTGGAACTGGGCACTAAAGACACAGGAGACACTTTGCTGTGTTCCTGAGCCTGCTGAGCAAACAATTTGGTGTTAGTTTTTATTGCTGGGTTCACCTGTCCCAATTTAAAGAGCTTCGAGCACCTTTAAAATGAGGTGTCCCAAGCTGCCTGTGTGAGGAGGACACTGTGGGGCAGCTCTCTGTGCTCCCATGATAACTTACTTCTGCTCCTGTTTTTAGCTGCTGAGAGGGTTATAGCCTGTGGTGGAAAAAGCAAGCAGTGTAAAGAGATAAATATTATTATTTGCTGTGTAAACCTGTAAGTTTTGCTGAGAGAAGGCTGTTCCCTGCCTTACATGGAAATACTAGTACAACAAGCTCCATAGCAATTCCAGCTTGACTTTTTTCCCTGTGAATTTAATGGACTACAGAAGTGGGAAGTCATGGGATGAGGCAGTAAAAATAATACTTCTTTCTGCCAACAGTTACCAGTAGTAGATTAAATCCCTTGACATTATGCACAAAGGTAGTTGAGGGTAGAGGGGGAAATTGGAGGACTCAACCCCCTTGCACATGTTGTTGCATAATTACTTGGATTCTCAATTAGGTCGTGCCACCCTTAAAGGGTGGATTCAGAGGAGCTCTCATGCTTCCTTTCTGCTGTATCCTTGGCTCAGTGTATAGAAGAGCTGGGAACAAGTGTTGGAAATAAAGCTCTCAGATTGCAAAGTTCATAAATATTTTCGGTAGGGCCTGTGAGAGGCTTTGGTGTGCACAAGGATGACCTGGGTGTCACAGCAGCAGTTGGTTTGCTGGATCTAGAAAGTGCATTTCCTGCATGTATAAATGAATAAATAGTTTTTCCATGTGTACATTCCCATTCCATGTTTACACTGAATATCTCAGTGTGGGGTTTTTGCCCTGAAAGTCCCGTATTTTTTTACCAGATTTGCTTCCAGCAGCTGTTGCATAACACACTGTGTTTGGCTTCCAGGTTCGCTATCCCAGCGCTGCTGAAACACACTGTGGTATTTATGTAGTTAGCCAGGGGCTCTAGGGCAGCGAGAAACTAAACTCTGGGTGCTGTTCTTGCTTGTTTGAATTTCTTTAGGTCTGCTGACTTGGGTGACAACCTGGTGACCAGACCCGGACAACCCGTGGTGGCACGACTACCTCCCCCCATTTTGCCAAGGCCATCCCAGCAAACAGGAACCAGCAGTCTGAGCACCTTCAGGCCAGCATATAGCAGTTCCTTTTCTCCAGGCTACGGTTCATATGGCACCTCTTTCTATGGAGGCTACAGTCCTTACAGCTACGGATACGGTGGGCTGGGCTATAACCGCTTCTGTGCCGATGGCATTCCCCCCAGCAGGTTTGTCCAGCAGGCCGAGGAGAGCAGCAGAGGTGCTTTCCAGTCCATTGAAAGCATCGTGCACGCCTTTGCCTCGGTCAGCATGATGATGGATGCCACCTTCTCAGCTGTCTACAACAGCTTCAGAGCGGTGTTGGATGTAGCCAACCACTTCTCCCGCCTCAAGGTTCACTTCACAAAGGTGTTCTCGGCTTTTGCTTTGGTGAGAACTATCAGGTACCTCTACCAGCGCCTCCAGCGCCTGCTGGGTCTGTGGAACGGCTCCGAGAACGAGGATTTGTGGGCTGAAAGTGAGGGGAAAGTAGCTTGTGTTGGCCTTGAAGACAAAGTGGGAAACTCTGCAAAGTCCTGGCCCATTTTCCTGTTCTTTGCTGTTATAATGGGAGGTCCCTACCTGATTTGGAAGCTGCTTTCTACGTACAGTGATGAAGAAACAGGTAAAGATGGTCTGCAGCACTGGAGAAGTGCAGCATATGTTGTTCCTTCTGTTATCATCTGTATAGTGGTTGATCTCACACTGCAGTAATTAACAGATAGCGGGGCACAATACTGAATTTTAGGCATGTGATAAAACCTGCTTAAAATGCCTGTTGTTAAGTTAGGATCATGTTTAAGCTTTGATTCCAAAATCATGGTTCCTTTCTGTTTCTGGTTCCTTTTCCATTAGATGTGGCAGTTTAGGGTGTGTGGGACAAGGATTGGTTGGATTAACCCAACAAATTGTGCTTTACTTGCTACTTCTGTCAGTTCTCTATTAGAAAAGCTTGAGAAAGGAAGTTAAAGGGTTTTCTTCATTTTGCTTTAAGAAAACCATGCCAAACTTTGTACTTCAAAGCAGATAAACTTTTAATATATGTTTGCAAACAGTGTCCAGTAACTGGGCAAGTGGAGAAGATGACCATGTAGTTGGAAGAGCAGAATATGATTTCAGTGCTCTCTCAGAAGAAGAAATTTCTTTCCGTGCTGGTGACATGCTAAAATTAGCACCCAAAGGTAAACTTTTAATTGTGTGTTTATTTTCTAATCACATGTGAAGTAAGTTACAGTGCTGGAGCCTGAAAATTAAAACACTGATTAAAGCACTGATTTTTTTTCCCCTCCCTCATTAAGTCATTACCTGCATCGTAATAAAACTTCCTGAGTAGTTTTGTTCATTGTTGTGGAATTGTTTTGGAACTTGATGCGTTTGCATTTTCTCCTCCAGAACAACAACCCAAAATCCGCGGTTGGCTTTTGGCTAGTTATGATGGCCAAACAACAGGACTTGTGCCAGCTAATTACATTAAAATCCTGGGCAAAAGAAGAGGCCGGAGAACAGCGGACCTGGAAAGGATTAAAGAGCACCGGCCAGCCTTTCCCAGCACAGCTGCCAAAGGAGCCCCTGCTGCTGTGACTCTGGAGGAGCAGGAAGCTGCCCTTGAAACTGTTTTTGCTGGAAGTAGTAAAGTTCCCATTGCTTCGGACTCCACTGTGGTTAGTGGAGAGAAACAGGAGCTCTAATGCACTTTGATCAACAAAGCAACTGAACTCTGCTTTATTGATACAACTTAGGGTTTGTTGAAGGGTCTGGTTTGTAGTGGAACACTGATGGGTCTGTGCCAGTTACTGCTGCTACTGGCTGGTGAAGGGGTGGAGAAAGGAGTGCTGAAATTTGTAATATTTATTTTTGACTCACCTAGGGCTGTACATTAGTGATTCTGTCCAACCATCTGGCAGCAACTCTTAAGGAGAATTGATGCATTTATAACAAAGCAAACAAAGATAAAAAGCTGGAGACTGCCCTATTCTTGATAAGGAGCCAAACTGTTGAAATTTGGAGAGTAACACCCGGTCTCCATTAGAGTATTGGCTCTTCCATAGATGTGCAAAAAGAAGAAGGACCATAAAAGAGTAATACTGTGGCACATTGTTTCCCTTAGAAAGGAGGGAGAGTTGTAGGATTGTAGATCGAGGCAACACAATGGAACGGTCACAAGTTTTGAGTTGCTTTTTCCTAAGAAGTAGGGCTCTGTCATAAAGACCTTGGCTCTTAGGAAAAAGGGACTTGTGAGGAAAAGAGGAGAAACAGAGTTTACAAAGTAAGAGCTGGGAGGCTTCCCCAGTAGTTCTAACCAGTTCTCTTTTGTTTAGTGAAAGGACATTAGAATAAAGGGTGTTCTGCAGTCAGGCTCTGAGGAGTTGTTTCTCCCTTCTGGGGTAAGCTAACTTTGCATCACTCACGGCCGTTTTGTGTCGTAGCCTATCCATAGTCTACCATCTGCATTTCAACTTATTTCTGTTCTTTATTGGTTTTGTATGAATGTCAAAATGTCTGTCCTGCCTTTCAGTGTGGTGGGAAAGTACTGAGTTGGGGGGAAGTTGAAAAGAATTGGAGTAGCAGAGAAAAAGTAACATTTCTTGCTTAATTGTGTCAGCTAAGGAAAGTCTTGTAGTTAGACAAACTCTGCTGCCTTTCAAGTGGTAAATTTTGCATCTGCCCATAAAATTTGAGGGCTCCAGTTTATCAAAAGCCATAAAAAAATTTATTGACTGTTAAGAATATTCAGTATTTTCTTCATATTGGTGTTTGAGAATTCTGTCTTGAAATACTGTTTTGGGTTTTTTGTTAAACGAGGCAAAGAAAATTTAGACTTTTTTCCTTGTGGTATGTATGCACAACATGTTGAACTTCTAAAGGTCACGTCAGTGGATTAAATAATTAAGTTTGTCGTCATCATTAAAACAGCTTTTAATTTTAAAAGCTCTCAAAACTATAAGTAGGGCACCTGCCTTTGCTTAAGTGATCCAGTAGTTTCAGTTTGACCATTCCTACAGAAATCTTCAACACCCATTATGTGTCAACAAAGCATTCAGTATACGTCTTTCAGTTGCATTTGGTGGCCTTGAGTTTTTAGGAGTCTGTTCACCACAACAACACTCTGAAATGAGCACAATTTTATTGAGGTAGAGTGGCTGAAAAGACAGGTGTTATACTGGAGCCTTGGTTTTTAAAGTAATCTCTGAATGTCTGTTGTTGACAACTAGAGGAGGGATTTAAGTGGTGGTGCTCAGGTACTGGGAGGTGGTGATTAGAATAATTGATACTTAATTGTTGGATTTTTAAATGCAGATGTAAAGGAAAGGGTAGTTCAAGGTCAAGTGAGAAACTTGAAAGCAGGTTTCTTAGGTTTAAAACAGAACATCTTCCTGAGATGGTTCCCCGTGTACCGGGGCATAAAAGAAAATTATCTGTATTTGGAAATGATATCTGTTGTTGAAATTAAAATGGCAAAAAAAAGGTGTGAAATATAAAATACAGAGAGGACAAAGAGGGAAGGGGATATGAAGTGTACAGTGCTGTTTGCAGTGTTTCCCTCGGGGGAATTAATTTACTGTGGTGAGATTTAATTAATGGACTGTCAGCCTCTCTTGTGTCAGTGAGATTTCAATCAAAGGAAAGGTCTTTAAATAAATGAATAAATCAACCCCAAATGTTTTAGGGTAGCCATTGTATAGTAAATTCTTTTGGTTCTTTCTGGCCTTTTTTTTTTTCCTTTTTTCTGTTCTGTTTTCTGGCTCAGAACAAGTTGAGAAGACAGTACTAATGTTTTGTTAGAATGTGTAAGTCTTACTGATTTTTAGAATGATTAATTTCAGTTTCAGGTCATACTATTTTGAAAACAGTTCTTTAAGCAGGAAAATAGTTTATTCAAAACTTCACTGACTTGTCTTTATAGTTGTTTGACTCAGTCCCTGACTGCCATTATATCTCTGCAATCTCAACAGGAATTTTGATCCTTTCAGTCTTGCAATTACTTTAGTTGGGAAAGGAGGCTCTGAGGGAATGAAGTTAGTAACTTAATTCACAGTTAATTATACTCATTGCAGAAGGGTGTTAAAGTTCATTGAAGTAAAATATACACTTTCAAGCACTTGAAGGTTTGGGTTTCTTTTTTTCTTTTTAATGGACAAAGAAGCATCAGAAAAAAAAAGAGTCCTACAATTGAATTGTGTTTCTGTCCTTGTGTCAGAACTTTGCCATTTGTTTATATAAGATTTTAGTTTATCCTAACTTCAGTTTATTTATGGATACTGCTTAGTGTGTCGACCATTTTCTGCTTGAACACTGTGAGCTCCTGCCAGGTGCCACTTCTGACTGGCTGGGTGCAAGCAGAACATGGACATGTTCAAAGCTTTGTTCAGGTTTCTGAATAATAAATTTAAAATCTTTTGTTTAGGAAAACTTAATAAATCCCCCACTTTTACACAGGTTCAGAAATTCTCCTCTGTGTGGTGTTGGTGAAATTTGCTAGTAAGGTAAACACAAAACAAATAATTTCTTACAAATCTCATCTGTTTGCAATGAAATTGTTCCAAACTAGGAATCCAATACATTTGCAAACTGACACGGTGATTTCTTGATGCATCATTGCAGAAATACTCATCTGCAGTAGTAGCAGAACTGTTCTTGTTTTACAAAACAGAACACAAAAAGCCTGTGCTTTCAGTGGCTCCTTCCAGCTTTTGCCCATGCAGGTGTGGCCCAGGTGTTGGGATGGATGAGTGTTTTGGGGCTCGAATGGCAGGTGGTTATTTTACGTGTGCCCACAAGTGGAGAGACACATTTTCCCCTCTCCTTGTGCCTTGGATTGGTTCCTCAGACCAGTTTGAGGTGATAAATGTGTCTCCTGGGTTCTGTGGCCGCACTGAGCACAGCCTTTCAACAGCTGGATAATCTGTCCCTGGAGCAGAGGTACTGGAATAACTGGTTTAACTGGTAACAGAGGCACCCCTGGATCTTCATCTGCTTCCAGCTACTGAAGTTCCCTGCGTTTCACAATAGTTACAAAACTGTAACACCTGAGCAGATGACAGGGATTATTCATGCTGTCACAGTACAAATAGTTCTTTGGGTTTAGAAGTAAAAAATACAGCAAAATGCGTAGCTCCGGTATCTTTGATTTACTGTAACTGATCAAGCACATTTCTCTAGAATACCAAATGAGTAAAAATTAAGACACTGATTTTTTTTTTCCCCCCAGCACTGATATTAGTATTTTTCCCTCCAATACCGAGAGTTATCTTTTTTCTCCAATGCTAATATTAGTGTTTTTCTTATTAAAAAAAAATGAAAGGGGTGACTGAGCTTCTGCCAGACAGCACAGAGTAATTCAACAGGTTTCTGTTCCTCATGAAATAACTGAATGTTGTTGTGAAACAGCAATATTCCATATTTTTGCTGTGGGAGGGTACGAAATCAGTGTTTTCCGCTCTCTCTGAACCCCCAGGGTAGATTTCAGAGTGAGGGAATTTGGGTCTCAGACACGTCCCTGGATCTGGGGGATTCTTTTTCCTGGTCTCTTGGCGTGGCTGCCGTGGGGAGCTGCCGGGCGGGATGTGGGAGCTGGGTGAGATGTGGGAGCTGGG
>WEKX01025953.1:109306-285080 GCA_013390025.1 Pitta sordida
GGCGCCGCCGGGTGAGGGCGCGGCGGCTGCGGACCGTGGTACCCGCGGCTTGTGCTCGTCCCTCCGTGGAGAAACCGCCCCGTCCCGCGCCTGGGAGCTGCCAGGTAAACCCGGGAGAGCGCCCGGGGGGCTCCTGTCGGGCGTCCCTGCTCTGGAGGCTGCTGCACGCTCAAGGTCTCGCCCCGGGGACCGGGTTTTATTTCTGTTTTCGCTGAAACGCCTTACAGTTTTTGATTTCGGCTTGTACGTGGGTAAGCTGCGGAGTTGCTGTCGTTCCGCACTATCCCCCGGGTGTGTTTCGGGGCTGTGGAGGGAGCCCCGCGCCCATCCCACCACCTTCACCTTCCCCCAGGTTATCCACGCAGTCCTTCCTTTCGAAATTAATTATTTGCTTTAAATAATTCAGGAAAAGTCAGTCTTAAATGGGACGGTGCGTTTCCGTAACGCAGACCAACTTCCTGCATAATGAATTAACTCTTAGGAATCCTTCGAGGCACTTAATTCAGGGTTCTGGGCATCCACAGAGACTCCCGTCCTCATGTATCGCTCTGTGTTTTGCATCTCAAATGGGTTGGTCAGAGTTAAATAATTGTGAAGCTTTTTGTTTTTATCCAATTTCCATAGTCGAGGAAAGGCTTAATTCGAGCTTTCCTTGCAGTAATGTAACAGAGAGAATCTGAAGTTGTCTATTCTCTTAACAATATGATTTATTACAGGTTTTGCGATGCCGCTCTTGCATGAGACAGAATCCTGCGTGTGTCTTTAACTGTGTTCCAGCGGCATTTCCTGAAGGACAAAGAGGGAGATGTTAAATACTGTGTACAAAGCTGCAGGGAGGAGTCCTGTGCTCCTTCCAGGATAGAAATAAAAACCATCACCTTCTGCATGCTTGTAATTAAGTGTGTCCCTTCCTTTGTCCTTGCAGTAAGAAGCGTATAAAAACCTGTATTTTAATGTACCGACTAAGCAAAAAAAACCCACAAAAAGACCAGCCTGAGAGACAAAGACTTGATTCTCTCTGAAGGTGTCATCGTGTTTTAGAGCACCTGCCATCCCTTCGTGCCTGGGTTGCTTCATGCTCACAGGGCTGGTGTGTAATAAACTTGTTACCAGCGAGGCACTCAATATTTTTCTCTGTAAATGGTGTTCTAGTTGTTGCAGAATAACTGCTTTTCCTTCTTTCTTTGCTTGCCCAGTGTAATCAACCCATAGAAACACATCGTCCTCCAAATGGTGGTTTACAGAATATTGTCATTGCTGGTAATTTTACTCGTGTTAAGCCTATTTTATGGTGTGAGACTAGGGGATTATAACACTCCATCACTTACTTATCTCATCCTACCATGTTTTTAAACCAGCTGTGCATGAAGTAGCACAAGAAGCCAGCTTTGCATGTTCTAAGCACTGAGGTTTGCCACTGGTGCTGACCTGTTCTGGCCCAGTTATCTCTTTCCCTGAGAGCAGATATGGGAGATGTTCAGTGGCTTAAATCTAACTGGTGCTGACATCTGTCTGTGCACTGAGGGTGAGAAGTCTCCAGCACGGAATCACCACAGTGACACCGCCTGGAAATCCATCCTGTCAGGGTGAGGGATCAGGACACAGTGACTGCAGGGGCTGATCTGCCTTTATGTCACTGGAATCTATTCTGATTGGAAAGTTGGGGCTCATGCAGCCTGTGAAGGAGCTTTGTCCTTTAAAAGTGGCTATTTGGTGTGCCTTGCAGATTTCATTTTGATAGAATTGTTAAAATGGTACCAAATTTTCAATTGGACTTGTCTTCTGTTTCGTGTCTTTTTTGTTTCTGTAGGAAATCTGAGAATTCCTTTGGTGGGCTCTGGGGTTTTTTCTTTGAGAGGCTGAAAGCTTAGAGTTACCTGCTATTGTGGGATCTGATTCTAACAACAAAAGAAAGAAGTGCTGGAAGAGCTTCTAGAGGCAGAAACAAAATCAGGGCTGTTTTGTGTGTATTTTAATCATCTTTTCTTTTAGAAAGAGGGTGACGCAAAAGAAACGTCTGTGTGTAATATACTTTTAGTAACAAGTGATCAGCTGTTATCTAGGTGTACTGTCTCTCGAATGCTCTATAATCCCTCATTTATAAGTGAAACATTTTGTGTATGGCTTGTAAGTTCTGTTGCTTATGTTATCCCTTTTAAGGGTATCCCTTTTAAGGCCTCTGTGTCATGGCACTTGGGTGTGCCAAAGACATGGACAGGGCAAGAGGAGAGCGAGGCTGAGAGTAGAAAGTTTGGGGGAAGAGAGAGTTCTGTTTCAATATGAATAAGTTTAATTTTAAATTAAAATGTCCCTTTGTAGCTTAGGCTATTTATTCTGAGATTTTTGGGAAACCTTTCTGCTGTGTTGGAGGGCTTGGTGTGAATTGGTTGTGAATTCCCCCTGGAAACTGAAAACCCCAAGGAATGGCAGGTGATATTTCTGCCCCCGGGTTTTGAGAGTACGCGATTACGTATTATCAAATAAAGCCTCAGTGCTTGACTGTAGTGCCATGGTAAACACTTCCCACAGGAACTTCTGGAGGTCAGGCTTTAGCAAACCACACAGTGAGACTTACTGATGGCTCCTTCTCTTACAGGCTTAATAGCCCAAGATGAGTCGTGGACTTTCAGAGAACAATAACTTTCCCTATGACAACAACCAGATGGTTTTGGATATGATCCTGTGTTCCCTAGTTGGTGTTCCTCAGCCCATCAACTGGGACAGTGTGGCAAGGCTGGTTCCAGGATATACATCCAAAGAGGTGAGTCTGCTAATGAAAGAAGTTATGTACTTTAAGAAATGATTTATGAAGAAGAAAACATTTTTGTGGGAGGGAAATTAAAGTTAAGGGGATTTTTTTTCCAAAGTTATTTATACCTAATGAATTAAAAATATTAAATGAGCAGTAGATCAAAAAAGGATTTTTTTTATTTCTACAGAACCTGAACATTGAAATTAAGAGATGCATTCTGCATTTTATTTCATTAGAACTGATACAAAATAAGCATAAAAATGACTGGAAATTAAAAATTAAAACGTGGAATAAAAAGAAGTAGCTGTGCTAATGTGTTTCAAACTACACAGCTGAGACTTTGATGGAAAGTACTCACTGTTTTCATGTAGTTGTAGTATCCTTACTAGCAAACCTTCCTATGCTTGTTGTTACAATTCCAAGGAAGCAGGAGTTCTAGATCTCTGGTAGGTAGTTAACAGCTCAGCTGCCACTTGCTTGATCCTGCAAGATGTGGAATTTTCTTTCTGTGGCTGGAATGGAGTTGGAAGAACCTTGTACCTCCATATATACTTACTTCTCTTTCTGGATTGCTGAATTTCCTGGTGAAACGCTTATCTTTGTAATAATAATTTTTCCTTTTTCATTGCTGAGAGGGTGTCAGCTAAGAGCGGAGAATGTCTGTTGCCCTTGTGATTCAGCAAAGCGTAAAGAAAACAAGCCACTGGTCTTGACTTTCTTGCAAGCCTAATCATGTGTCAGCTCACATTTATAGCATTGCTACCTTGTATTTAGAACATAAGAATGAAGGGTTGGACGTAGAAGCTTCTGTGGAGTGTTGCTGCCTTTCAAGGGCTTGGCAAAGTGCTTGGGGATGCCTCTAATGTTCACCTTTCAGCATGCAGACAATATCATTCACATGAAACAAATAAAATAGCAATCTTGGTGACCTCTCCCCTCATATTAATATGATTAAAGGGGCAGGTAGCACAAAGCAATGTCAGTTCACTCAGCCCCAAGTAAATACGTAAAACCAGCTGCCTGAGTGGAGCTCAACAGCTGTGTCACAGGAGGGTCACCTGTGGAACGAAGTAGATTTAATTGCATGTGTGAATTACCTGTGTGGAGGATTCTACTGAACTGAACCATAATTGTCATTGTGTACAAATTTACAGAGTGGAAAGACTCTCTGGTTCATTAAAACAGGGAACGGGAAGTTGATAGAATTGCAATGGGAGTGAGAATTAATAGAACTGCAGTGGAAAGCACCTGTCCCTTTTGGCCAAATCAGAATGGAGGTCATAAAATAAAAATCATAATAACTATGAGCCAATTACTGTATCTGTTTTTAATAATATTTGATGTTGTGTATGGTAAAAGAACTACATAGTTAGAAAATGAGAACCCAAACTCTCCCTGTAACTTCCCCTTTTGAAAATCACAGGGCTTAAAATCACATGGTTTAAGGAAATGAAATTTGAAACAGGTTCTATCTAATTTTTTCTCTTTCTGTTGGAGTATTTAATTCTGGCAACTCTTATTTTACTGTGTATTTCTGTACTTTCGTGATACCACTAATAAATAGGAAGCATTGTTAGTTTGATATCAGTAACTGTTCACATGCAGGAGATAGGAAATACAATATCCATCTCAGATCATAGCTATTACAAATGTACTGAAAGCTACTGCTTCATTGTCCTATCATTTAATCTTGTGACAGTGTGCAAAAAGGTTTGATGAACTAAAAAGCAGTGGAAGTTCACCTGTTGACAACCAGTATAATTCCCTGATGGCTGCTGGTGGGAGTCCTGTGGAAACTTTAGCCACGTACATCAAATCCTCCTTGCTCGATACACAGACAGAATTTCAGGAGCCTGCTATTGGGCAGGATTCCATTACTATAACTGGTATGTTTTCAGTCATTCTGAAATATATTGGCTTTGATGATAATCAGTATGTGCATGCTTTTCTGTCCTGAGTGGTAAGTCCACCCAGGAATAATAGTTGTTCATCCTTGGAAAGTTAAGTATAAATATAATGCATTCAATAAGGCACTTCCCATTAGTTTAGTTTAAGAATTGCTGTTTACTTGGCTATTTTTAATAACTTGTCCTTCCAGAGGCACAAATCCTTGTGCTGAATCCTCTGTTCAGGGTTTCTGGTGGTGCACTGTTAGCCCTGCAGCCATTTGCAGGCACGTTAGGCAGTGTTATTAAAATAACTGGGGAGTATTGTGTGGAAAAGTTGCAGGAAGCTGAGGAGGTGATCCCTGGAGGGCAGACCTTTCTCTCCCAGCCACAATCTCTGTCTTTGCCCTGCTGCTCCATGGCCAGATGGCTCCATAGGAGTTGGAGCATAGTGTAACTAATACTTGATGCAAGACACTCTTGTGATGACATATAATGTGTCTTAGTCAATTATGTCTCCCAGTAATAATTTGGCAGAAGGGGACCAGTCCTAATGGTTGTAAATTCAACCATGGCACAAATAAGTATTGTTAAGAATTCCTTAATTGCTTCTGTGAGAATTTGTAAATAAATGTGTGATTTTCATTATAGACTGAGATGTTTCAGTGCCTGTAGGACTCGGTGAATGCCTTGCATGAGAAATTTGCTTCAGCAATGAATAAACAATGTCTGTGTTAAAAATTTAGATCACAGTAAAGCACTTAAACAAAATGTTCTCTGTTGTGATGTCCTTCACAGTGCTGCAGCTTTCTCACTTCTCTTTGCAGCACAAAAACAGCTGTTTGAACTTTGCAGAATGAACAAAGTGTTTTTAATAACTCTCCAATCAAGGGATGATATTGGAAAGCTGTGTATGGAGTGTCCAGACTGAAAAATGCTTCTAATCAGCTTTCAATTATGTAGTTACATGCATCACGTGGAATAAACGCTGTTGGCACCCACAGGTGCCTGTTCATAAGATTAGTGGCTTCCCAGTAGGCAGTTAATGAGCTGACTCTGCTTCTAGAACTGCTCAGACAATTAGTGCATGTTTTCTTTCTAACAATGTAATACATGTAATGAGTATCAATGCAGTTAAGTACACTAATGTCTCCTACCACAAGATTTTAGCCTGAGATTATTCTCTGTTTTCTTTGGATTTTGGATAAATCATTTGCCCTGTTCATGTGATTTGTTGATATTAAATTAGCATCATTGATCTTTTTTTCCTCATAGGCTTGAGTGAACTCACCTTCCTAATATTTGTGAGGTACTTCTATATTTCAGAATTGGAGATGTGTAAAAAGCCTATTTGTAAATGTACTTTGCTTAATTAATTACTTCCCAGTGGGTTTATTCACATTTGCTTATTCTTAGGATCAAGAATTTTTGGGCCTCTTTGCATTTGTTTGTAGTCATGAGTAACACCAAGAAAAAGTCATCAGACCAAACTCATTTTGAGCTGCATTCTGGTTTTGGCTCAGTTATAAAAGCTCATTTAATACTTGCTACTTATAAGGCAAAATGCTGTTAGGTCCCTCTGAATGCATCTTATGGCAGTCAACAAGCATATAGGATAGCCTTTCACCCAGAGTAATTATGACTAATTTTAAGAAGTCAATCAATCTATAAACTTGAGGGAGGGAAGAAGAAAAGATACGATGAAGTGTACGGTGAAGTTCAGACTTAATTTGTCTGTGTTGCATATTCTTGTCAGCATGAATTCGTTTAATAAGTAACTTCACAGTGTTCAAAATAAACTTCTTAGTATTGGCAAACAGAACTCTTCCATGTCACGTTTCACATTGCACGTTTCATGTCACACTCTCTCCATGTAAAACTCTCATCTTACCTTGCATTCAAAATCTGGGGCTCCCACCTGCTGCCTGCAGTGGGATTCCCTGAAGGCAGTGCCTGGACCAGCCCTTTCCAAGGTGTTACTGGGTCTGTTGGGAGACTCCTCCTCTTCTCTTAACTCTCCATGAAGGTCTTGCTAAAGGTTAACTGTGCAAGGCCTTAGGACCTATCTTTGGAGCAAGTTTTGTTTCTTCTGCCTCTGGTGCGGTAATTTTGCTTCCTGAGGTGCAGAACTAGTGTGTCATCATTTTTGCTGTCAGTCTGCTTTAGTATTTAGCCCTAAGATGAAGAGGTCTGTCTTGATTTTCCTCAGGAGTGCACGGCCTCTTACGTTACACAAGAGGGAGAAGATGCTTCTGGAACTTCTAGAAATCTGACAGAATGGTGTAATCATGGAAAATCATGACCTTAGAGGTTTTCATCAGCGGAAGGCAGAAATGTGCCCTTCCATTGTTTAAAAAAGATAATGATCTTTCTGACTTATAAGAAAGATTATTCAAGTTTCAGATTGCAGTGATCCATTCATCATAGTTGGAAAAGTTATTCATTGTCTTCTCCCTTGACCCAGAACTCACTGGATTTGGTGACTGAACTCCTGTAATTCTCTGGAGTTTGTGTCCCCTTTTCTCTGCTTGGGAAGATAACCTCCTTGAAGTGCAGCTGTCCCTTATTCCTGGCATAATCTGCATCTAGTCAAATTCCGTGGTCTGCCTTCTTTGGACGTTGTTTTATATGATCAGCTGGTCTAAGCCATGTGTGTGAGAAACTTCCCACAGACACATCTTAAGAGTCTTCTGTGCTGCTATTTGGAAGCAGCTTCGTTCCAATTTTCAAAGTTGACACATTATGGGTAAGAAGTGGAATTAGGCTCAAGTTATGTCCTGGCAGCAAAGCTTCCTGAAAAACAGATGTTTTGATGTGGCAGAGTCTTAAGACTCACATGCCACAAAGCAGACAAGGAGAGCTAAAGGAATGGATTGTATTCCCAGTGGTAGGTGCTGAAGACTGAATGTTGTGCTCTGTGTTGTGAGAGGACTGATCTGGCTTTGTAGCCAAGTGTCTGGGCAGCCCAGCAAAGCTGCTGGTGTGTGTTTCCAGTGCACAGCATTCAGAGCAGGAATTGGGATTGTTTAGTAGCCCTTGTAGTGGATTTGCTGCTGCCTGTGTCACATTGCTCCACCGTGACGGCCACGCTCCAGCTGTGTTTCCAAGATGCTGAGGAGCAAAAGGTCAGGCATTTCTGTTCTAATGCAGCCTTTTTTTCCTTACATTGAAGGAAAGCCCAGTGCAAGCTCCTCAAGGAATTCTTCAGAATGTGAGAAAAGTCCTGATGGTGGAGAAAGCACTGACGAAAGCCAGGGGTAAGATCTGTGTGTGTTTGTTATCCAGGGGATTGTGGAACTGACAGAACGTGTCTAAATTGCTCATTCTTTTCTACTACAGAGAAGAAAGTACTTCTAAAGTACTACTAAAGAGAACAACTGGGAACATCTTAATAAATACTGTGAGAAATTTGGAAGCCTCATATTGCTACAGAAGTAGGAGGAGTTGGTTGGAGAATGTTTTGTGTGCAGTAGGGGTATTTATGGATCTGTCCCTAGAGTTCGTCTCACTGACTGATCACTGCTGTGGCAGCAATGGGAAACATAACCTCATTTTAAACAGGAGTGGAACGAGTTTGGGGCTCAATAACGCTAAAAAATTTTGTATGAGCATAGATTTGTCCTATGTATAAGCGTGAAATGAAGTGAAATGAACAATTTCACCCTGAATTTAAATAGCCATGTATGTCACTATCGTATGCCATCACATCCCTGTTTTCCATGCTATGTAAGTACACATACAATGATGGTTTTTTGAAACATAGCAGTAACTATCTTTCTCTAGATACAGCATTTACTGATTCCAGCTTTGACTTTTTTTAAGAAATAGTTTAATATACAATAAACCAATTTTAATTGCCACACGTGAATATTATTTTCCTTGGTGCCTCAGTAACTCAGGTGTATATATCTGGCTGGGGGTTTTTTCAAAGGAAACTAAAAAGGAGAGAACAAATGAGTTCTCCATGTAATTCAGGTAATACCCTGTAATAAACTAGTGGCAAAACTGAGGAATGGAGCAAGACTTCTTCTGTCTCTGGTTCCTTAATTGAATTGCGCGAATTATTTGTCAGAGCCTATGCATCTTCCTTCTCCTCTTGACAATGCTGTCCAACAAGAGTTTCTATGAGTAGTTTGTATTAATGGTTAATAACTGCAATTTGTTTTCCTTCTGTTAACAAAACCCTGTTAGTGCCATCAGTGTTTCAATGAGTGATCCCGAGTGGAAATGAGATCGTTGGGATTTGGTTTCCTAATTGGCTGAAGGTCCTAATTTGCTTTGTGACATTTTTTTTTGGAGGCCAAATATGGTGATCCACGTGTGTGATGAAGCCAAAAACCTCAAAGAAGATTTTGTGTGTCCTCGAGACCTTTTGATCTCGGAAATGAAGTACTTTGCCGAGTACCTGGCGGTGGATTCCCAGCGCTGGGAGGAGGTGGATATTTCCGTGCACTGTGACGTTCACATCTTTGACTGGCTGATAAAATATGTGAAAAGGAACACCAAAAACTCTGAGGCCCAGGAAATGCCCACTTTAGGTAAGATCATTTGTTGTAGGTTCATTATGTTCTGTACTAATTGAAGATTAATGGGTTTGGTGCATTTCAGCCCCAGTCTCTTTGTTGCACTGAAGCTTTTTTTTTTTAAGAGCCTTTGCTGTAATTTTTTTTTTTAAAATATAACCTTATTCTCTTGGCTTGTCTATAACTTGCAATGCAAAAATTACGCAAAGAAAATCTCAACTGGGTCAAATGGCTACAGATGGGAATCAATCTTGTTGTGTAGGTGTTGAGTCATTGGGTCCCTATGGAGCCACCTTTCCCAGTTTGTCGTTGTTCTAGTTGTACTGTGATCAACCAAAAGTTTGTTTCTTAAGTTTGAAAAGGTTCTGTGTATTGGAAGATGGGATGGCAGTTGATTGGCAAAATAATGCTCAAAACATACTAACTATGCAGAGGGAATGGTGTGATAAATAGTATAAAAAGAATTCTTGTAAAAAACCCCACCCAACTCTTTTATGTTTTCTTTTAGAACCATCAAATGTCATATCAATTCTTATTTCCTCTGAGTTCTTGAAGATGGATTCATTAGTAAGTATTAAGAAATATTGATTCTCTGCCACCAGCTCACAGTTAATTACCAGGTGTCAAACAGCTTGTTTGTTGTGCTTTTGATGTTACATAAACAGGGAATGCAATGAGAATTGTAAGATTTTTACCACCTTTCCTATTCAGTGCAGAAATCCAATATTTGTAGAATCTCAATGCACTAAAACATATTTATTTCTAAATGTGATAGTGGGATCTTGGATTTGCTTTCAGATGCCTGATCTAGAGTAACATCACCATCTTTTGGTAGTTTTTGTCAAAAAATTTATTAATTACATTATTGTTTTATATAGTTTTTTTCCATGAAGAACACTTCTGCAACTTAGGGTCTGTTTCTCTGGCTCTGTACAAGTACTGTCTACTGATTGTTAGAAGTTTGTCAAACTCAGAGTAAACTGTTTAAAGGCCAGGCAATACTATGTATGATGTGTTTTATGGTTCTATTTTTACCAGCAGTTGGAAAGTACCACTTGTTGAAGATTAAACACTTGTGGAGTCGTCTTTTTGTCTGTTGAAACTTTTGGAGAAGAACATAAACCAACTCAGAGTCACATTAATTCAGTCTCCTTTAGACAACTCTGAAACTTTTAAGTTGCACTGAAATAGTTTTTCGAAACACCACACTGTAAAAAAACCTAGAAATCCTGAAGCAATTAGGAGGGTTTTGTGTAGAATTCCTTAATATTCATGTCTCTATTTTTCCTAGGTAGAAAAATGTATCCATTACTGTCACAAAAATATGAATGCCATTGTAGCCACACCGTGTAACATGAACTGTATCAACGCTAACCTTGTGACACACATTGCTGATCTCTTCAGGCACAATGAAGTGGAAGAGCTGAAGGACAAAAGAGACAAATTTAAGAGGTACCTTTTTTGCCTTGTAATATGCTCCTGAAGTGCTGTGGAGCTTTTGGAGAAAGGTTTAGCTGTTGTGAAACAATCAGCTTTGAAATTATATATATACACAACTCATCTTCTCATATAATGGACCAGGTGTACCTTCAGCATTTGACATTAAAATTGTGAGCAAAAGGAAAGAGCTTCTATAGGAAATGAGCAAAAGGAAAAGCCACAGGAGGAATGTGGCATGAATAAGTTATTAATGAATTCTCACATGGGAGCCAGGATTAGGGTAAGAATCCTTTAATGGTTTGACATTCTCCTAATTGGGAGAGAACGATTTGACTTCAGCGTCCTGTGGATGTTTGGATACAGGATTCAGGATGGCTGGAAGGCAGGATGGTTGTGATGGAATGTTATTTCATGCATAAGGATGATTGGTTTATTGTTTATTGGCATGCACACTGACAGACCAGCAAGGTGGAAGTATGAGAGGATTTTAGTCAATAGGATTTTAGAATCAAGTGTAATTTCACAGCATATTCACTAATAAAAGGTCTTTTAGTCAAGGTAGAAGTTGATATTGGCAGGCAATATAACAAAGGGAAAAAAATCAAAGGATTTCTTCCTTCACATCTATGTAAAAATAAGAGATGAACAGGAGAATTTAAAGGAAAATTACATTAAAAGTTGGATTCTGAGAGTGACTTTACTTATCAGAATATATTTTTTAATCTCACTGTACATAAAGCAATTTTCAGTTTTTCCTAATGGGAAAGTTGTGTTGCTGTCATTAACAGTAAACTTTTCTGCAAGAAGATTGAGAGGCTGTTTGATCCAGAGTATGTAAATCCAGATTCCAGAGGAAATGCAGCCACATTATACAGGTACGGTCTTTTCATTGCTGCTCCAGTTGCAAGGACAGTCCCTGTGTTTTGAAGTCCTGCTCTTACTCCAGTGCTTTCTTCCCTTCTTTCCCTTTTCTTTTTCTTTTTTTTTTTTTAATAATCTAGGTGTTGTTTATGTAAAAAGCTGCTAACTAAAGAAACTGAAAGGAGAATTCCTTGTGTACCAGGAAAAATCAACATAGATCAACATGGGAATATTGTCTATGTTCACATAAGGTAGAGAATATAAAATGCTTTCTTCAGATTTATGGTTTTGGGGTTATTTTAAAAAATAGTACGTATTCAGATGCTTACATTACAAAATGAGGTCATAGATACGTCAGGAGTGTCTGTAACATCTCAGCTTCTTGCATTACCTGGTAAAAATTAAAAAAGGGGGATGATGCTGTAGTTCTGAGATTCAGTGCTGGTGCTGTATGGAAATGGAGAAACTACAGCCATGATTACCTTGAGGGCTATTTTGGGTGTTAGTGTCTTAAACAGAAAATACCTAATTCATTGATCAGAATATTTTAAAATGTGTGTAGTTGAAGACAAACTAAAGGCTGGATTTATTGAAGGTTTATTAGTGAAGGGTAGATCCGCCTCTGCCAGCACAGAGAGGCTACAGGGTGTTTTCTAGGCTGACTTTGCACTGTCAAATCAAATACTCACCTGCTTATATACTGTAATAAATAAACTTTGCCAGGTTTTTTTCTCTTCTGAAGTATTTGTCAGAGGAACTTCCAGGATCTCTCCTGTACCCATGCGTGATTCATTTGGCACAGATGTTTCCTTCAGTTCTGACAGTTTGATCCACATTTGTGGACAGCTGGATTCTCTTATTGGTGGAGTTCTAGTACAGGATCAGCTGCAGTTTCCTTCCTTCCTTCCTACATACCCTGTTTAAGGAAGGTCTCCTGTCATTAGTTACCATCTTTGTCAACAGATCTGTTCTGTTCAGAACCACCCAAGTGGTTCAATATCAGCTCCCACCAGTTATTCCAAGGTGTGGATTATTCTAAATAGAATCAAATCTTGCAGCCTTGTCCTGACCCGTCAGGATCATTGGTGATTAGCCATGTAAAATTAATTAATTGCTGTACTTCTTTTAAGCTGCTCTACAATTCCTATCACATAAATATGCAGGGCTTTAAATTTGCTCACAGGATTATTTAGGTTCTAATTATTTGCCTTTTGGTACCTGGGGCTGTTTTCCTGCACAGAGTAAGTTTACTGTGAAGTGATGCTGATCCCTAATAAATTCAGGGTCAGAAGCTAATCCAAGTCTATCTTTGATGACTGAAAAATCGGGTTTTATTTATTTGTCTTCTAGTGGTGCCTAGAACTGACTTCCAGTTGGAAGTACTGCTCTCTTAGTCTGGGTTAGACATATAGGTATGTCAGAAAGGGCTCAGGCCAGGGCTCAAAACTGGGGGGAAATTTCTATCTGCTCTTTCTGAGGATAACATGCCCCACTGGAGGTTGAAATCTGAAGAGGTATGTCTCATTTGATCACCAGGAAGGGACAAAATCTGTCTTTTTAAGACTAGAAGTGTTAGATACATACACTCATCAAAAAGACATGGTCTGGTATTTTCAAACTTGAATTCTTAACTAAGCAGTCACTGTTGTGTTGCAGATACATGGGCGTATTTATCTTATAAATTTACAGTATATGGATCTTGGGATGAATTGAGCTGCGATAGTTATTAGTGATTTGTGAAAGAGTAAAGACTCTTCTCCCATGCTCTGGATTTAATAACGATGGGCTCACATTGTATCCTTGCTGCTGTAACTGCTCTAGGCTTTTCACCAGTGGAATGCGTGTTGTTCTCCCCGTCCACCTCCCTGTTCTGGTGGCAGGATGAAAAGAAGAGTTATGACTGTAGTGACCTGATGTTCTGCTTTTGCAGAGACAAAACCTGGGAAGTCCATGAGTATTTAATTGGCCTTCACGAGGAATTGAAATCCTGGCGGGATGTTTACTGGCGCCTCTGGGGGACTGTCAATTGGTTGACCTGCTCAAGGTGTCACCAAGTCAGTATCATTTCACTTTGCCTTGTGGGTGACTTTTGGGGAGAGTGAGGCCAGGGATTAGAGATTAGTTTGGGAAATACATGGCAATGAATCTTGATATATATTCTTTATGGTGCAGAAATTTGACTTCTCCTCTCTCTCTCTTTTTTTCCCAATGCAGTCTTTCCTGTGCACTGAATTCTCCCACTGCCAGTACCATTCACAGCCAGTTCTTTATCCAGGGGTAGCAAGTGCCCTGGGCTCAACTGGGACAGGAGTATATCCCTGTTGTAACCAGAAAGTCCTTCGGTTTGATCCTACAACCCTCCCAAAGGTATTTCTCTCCCAAAGAGCATAGCAGGAGGCAGGGGGGCAGCAGTGTGTTGGGAAAATAGATCTTTTTCCAAATTAAGGATTGCAAATTGGTTTTGGGACCTTAGGACATGAGTCCACAAGCTGAAGTTTTGATACTGTACTTCACTGAAGTTGGTTCTTCCCATTAACTCCAGTCTTTGATCTCCTGTGTCTGTGTCACAGGGCTGCAAAGTGAGGGATCACATGGTTGAGTTGCCCTCAGGAACTGAGGATGAGAATGCTTTGCCGTCTCAAACTACTCAAATATTGAATGATCTGCTGCATCACAGAGATGTTATAGTTGTTCCTTTCACTAAGGATGAGAACAGGTGAGAACATTGTATTGTGTTCCTGAAATAACTTGGCCTTCAACACTGAACACATGCCCTTATTGCATTTGAGTTCTCTCCCCTTTTAAAATGAGTCATAGGACACTTATTTTTGATTGTTTAATTGCAAATCAGGAAGAAAAGGACAAGTACTTTTCCCATTTACTGTGTTTTCCACCCTTCAAGCAGGTATTTAGTCCCTTCATCTCCGTAGGCTTCCACTCCTATCTTTCTATTTTAATGTACTGTTTTCAAAATGTTATGTGGCTGACCTGGAAGTCTGTCTGCTCCCTTGATGCATGAGGAGTAAAGAGAGACTGGTAATGAAACTATGAAATAGAAATATATTTATTTTGATTTTCTGTGTTTGTCCCCAAGTGATTCTGGTATTGGACTTGGGGATGAAAAAGGCCTTGAATGTGATGTGCTTGTAGAACCAAATACACCCTGGGGCCCCAAAACTGGAGAAATCAATGCTGTGAGTGCTCATTTTTTCACCCTTTTTTCCTGGTAATGAGAATTCTTACAAAGGTACTTTGAAGAAGTTGTTGGACAACTTTAAATCCAAACAAAATCCATACATTGTTGGAGGAAGAAACAGATGGCTGAGTACTGCAGGGTATCATAGGTACAACTTACCTGGCTGGTGGAAAGGCAAAATTTTACCATGTCTGCTGGAAATATTGCTGTGCATCAGAGGGAATTTTCTTGGTGGTTTCCACCCCATTCTCAAAATGATGATATTTAAGGATTCAGTCAAAGTTTAAAATACATGATGTGGCAAATATCTAGATAATTGCTGCCTTTGTTGTGTATACTGATGTATCTAAGTGTCCCCACATGACTTTTGCAGGTCCATAAATGAACAGTAACTTGGGTTATGTTTCGATTGAGGTTTCTTTTACCCCTACGAGAAATTAAAGATATTACTGTACTATAACACAACACCTATTTTTGAACTCCACTCACTTTAGAATATATAATTATTATTAATTGTATAACTTATATGCCTTTCTCTCTCTTTGTGACTACAGTTTCTGTCTCTGAAGAGCTGGGCTTTACAGCTGGTTAGTAAAATATTTTACTCAATTTTAAATATTTGGTTTCGGTACTAGGCAGGAAATGTATTTTCTTGCTTTTACTTTAATGTGGAGGTTGCAGTATAGCAACACTCATTACAAGGAGACAAAAGAGTATGTGCGTGAGTACTTCTCTGGCAAGAAGCAGCACCTTTATAAACTTGTATTTTCCTTTATTCTAGGATTATGTGGCTGGCTCAGACATTTGCTACCATAAAAAATGTTTGTATTAATTAGAAAATGTTTGTATTAATTAGAAAAATAATAGAGCCAGCAATAAATTGTATTTTAAACGCAGTCATGCAATAATACAAGTTGGAAGGGATCTCTGCTGGTCATCTTATATATTTTCTCCCAAAGCTGGACCAGCTTTCATGTTAAATTCAACTTCAGGGCTACACTGCTTTGCTCAGGGGCAAAACCAGACAAAGATGGAGATTCCACAGCTTCCCTAGGCAATCTGTTAAAATGTTTGACCCCTTGGAAGAAACCTAAAGCCAATACTTATCTAAACATTCTGAGGAAAATTTGAAATTCCTTTCTCCATGTTGGAGAATCACTGTGCCAACAGCTCCCTCACTGAGACAGGGAGCTGTGTTGGAATTTGGCTCCTTCAAGACAGATTTAATATCTCATTTAATAGAAGTCAAGCCTCATTTTTAATCTCTGGGTTCTCCTGCTGTTGGTTAGAAGCAGCAATCACTGTTATCTGAGGAGGAGGAGTACACCACTGGCTCAGAGGTCACTGAGGATGAAGTGGGGGATGAAGAAGAAGTTTGCAAGAAACCAGGTACAACGAATCTCCGCAGTCATCCTCTCTAGAATTTACAGATAGGGATTTGATGCACCAAAAGTCTTGTGTGAGCAGAAAACTATGCAATTTAAAAACAAAAAGTAATGTTACTTAAATTGTATTCCTGGTTTTTCTGTTGTCAGGTACAAATTACCCCAGTGCCATCAAAAATCACTGGCACACAGGGAAAGCAGCAGCTGTTCATGTCTGAGAGCTCCTTAGGATTATCAAGCACATACTTTGCAGGCAACTATAAAATTGCCTAAATGAAATTTCATATAAGAAATACTGGCAGAAAAGGCTGTAGTTACGTGACTATTTTTACATGCCAGAAAAATTTGAAATGTATTCTTTGGATTACATGCTGGAATGGCTGGTGAATGTGGCTAAAACTTGTGTCTGCGTTGAAGATCAGCTCTACAGGACCTAAAAAGGTTTTTGTTCCTTTTTCAGTGTGTTAAGGGGTCTAGGAATACGCAAGGCCAAAAAGCAGCTTCTCCTTTTTGCTCTACTAATGAGACATTTGAAGGGAAATAGTTAATTTGCACAATTTGTAAAGGAATAGAGGGGAAAAGTTCTTCTGTAGCTGTGTAGTTGAGAAATTCCAAGTCTCCCTGATGGTACGAGTGGATATTGCTTCTATTAGCAGGGAGAAAGGAGAAATTAAAGAAATCCTACAGGCACCCAAAGAAAGTGGTTTCTTCACCTAGTGTTCAGAAAAAGGAGAAGCCATCTGATAAGGTAAAATCATAGCTGGGAATCCAGGCTTTTGGGTTGGGTGGAGTAATGAGGAATTCTCTCCAAGTTTTGGACTTAAAACACACTTACTGTAGTTTCCTTTCTTTGGCAGTCAAGCTCCCGGGATGCATCTCCATTCGTGTAAGTCATTTTCAAACCCTTGGGAACACATTTTAGGATCTCCCCCTCTGTCAGCAGTTACTGATAATTGATAACATGGTGTTACTGATAACATCTTTCTCTTCCCCCAGTGTGAGCATGCAGCAGAACAAATGGGATGCTTCCAGGTCCCTAAGGTTCAACCAAGATGCCCAAAGAGAAGATGGTCTGTTCTTGCATGAGTTTAGCTTTCATAACAGTTAATATTAGGCAAAGAAAATTATGCTTTCCCTAACAAACAGCTAATGTTCTTAAAATGTAGTTACTTAGGAACCTTTAGGTTGAATTTAATATCAGATTACAGCAGTGGGGTTTGGGGTGTTTGTGTGATTAGTGTGCTTTATTTGGAATGTCAGCACATCACCTACAGAGATTATAGTTGTGTCATCTCATGACTATAGAACTATGCAAATAATTTTTCCTGCAACCCTGTAGCATTTGTTGTCTCTGCAGATAAGCAGAGGAACAGCCACTTCTATCTCTTTCCCAGTCTCTGAAATATTCTGTTCATTTGTTCTGCCTTTTTTGATCTCTCTTGAGACTCTTGGGGCATTTCTGCTATTTTGAAAACCTCTGCCTCAAACCCATTTCCATATATTTAGATCTCAATGTAGTGCCTGAGGCTGATTCTGGTATGTGCCAAGAACACTCCTGAGGTCACATCCTGCATCAGGATTCAGGGTCTTGCCTGTTCAAGATCATTATATGAGCTGAAGAGCTAATTTTACAAATCCAGTATCACTAAAGTGTGTGTCTAATCCTTCTCTTTGTATTCAGCAGTAAGGAAAACCTCTGTTCTAAATATCCTTTCTTCTTTCTGACAGATCAGAGAAGAATGTCTGAGATTACAGGGCATTTAATAAAGATGAGACTGGGAGACCTTGATCGAGTCAAGTCAAAAGACAGCAAAGAAGTAAGATTTGTCCTGGGGCAATGTGATGTTTACAAACTTAAAGGGAGCCTTGGTTAATGAAAATATGTAACACAGATGAAAATACCATCTACTTAAGCTGAATGTTATCAATCCATTTTGTTCCAAGCTTAATTTTCTTTGAGATTTAGAGTTTAAAATAACATCTAACACTCACCACCTTTAAAAACTGGTCATGGAAAATAAGATGGGTTTAAAAAATTCAGTACTGGGTTATGCTAATGAAACAATGTGTGCCATGGCTTCTGATTGCATTGAAATAGTATCAAAACCTGATGACTTTTCTCTGGATTCCAGTATGCAGGAGGCATTTATTCTAGACTTGAAGCTCAGATAAAGGCCTCAGCACAGGTCAGTGCACGACAAAACAATGCTGAGAAGAATGTCAGGTAAGACTTTAAGATAAAAGGAAGAAGTAAAACCTGGTGGTGGGTGTTTAAAGGAAAACATGCCTCATTTCACAACCTTTGTGGTTCAACTTCCCTTCCAGCAGGTTCAGCCATATAAGGTGTGAAAGCTCCTCTTTGTCACATTGAAACTCGCGCTAAGAGAGTGAAACTCTCATAGCTTTGCTGTAAAAGCTGCTCTACAGCATCTGTTTTGGAAAGTCCACTCCAGCTCTAGCATCATTTTTTGCATAGTTACGGATAACTGGGAAAGTGTTGGCCAAGATTTTCAGCCTGTTCTTTCAAAAACAAACCCAGAAACTCCCACACATCTGAAACTTGCATTAATAATGTAAGATATGTTTGTTATGTGTTTTTCATCCAGGTCAAAATCCCGTTTTGGGCAAGGCCGTCCCACATAAGGAGTCATGACCACACTTTAGCCTGAATTCATTTCTGCTTCCTGAAACTCCACTGCACTCTGACATGGAGAATGCACAGCTCTGAAAGCTTTCCAGTGACTTATTTATTACTTTAAGTGTTGTAAATTATTTTGTGTGATAAATGAATGCAAATCCACTAAGACCTGTACTTATTTTAATTGTAAATAGACTATTTCTTATATTTAAATTTAATTGCTTTTTTTTAGGCTGTTGTATTAAGTTGCATAGAGAATATTTTATAAATCTACAGAATTAAATTATCAGACTAACTTTATTTATGGGGGAAGACAGAAATATGCCCTTTGGTGTGCCAGGAATGCTGAAAGGGACAAAGCAAGGCTACTGAATTGTGAATGCAGCATGAACACAAGTCTCCCTCCTGTATTTATATTGTAGTGCTTGATGGGCCATTTTAGATGAGTCTTCTGGGGATTTGCATTTAAAGTCCATGACAATACCTGTGACTTAGACTAGTTTAGACAAAATTTTAGTGCAGTTCTGAGGCTTCCTTCTGTACACGACACAGCTCCCATGCAGCTGGAGGTGGGAGCAGGCAGGGACTAGACCTCCAAAGATGATCCCAACGCCATGGTGATGCAGCTTTGCATCTTGCACGTGAACTGCTTGCTTGGCTTGTACATGAAATTAATCCTCACCCCCAGTCCTGACCCCTCTTGCACAATCCAGCATTTTGTTCCTTTCTGATACCCAGACCTTGGGATGCAAAGCAGTTCTATTTCGTATTGATGCTGTGCCATGAAATTTCTGAGCAGGTCCACTATTAATTCTGCATCTTTAGCATTACAAAGGTTTGTGCATGTAGATCTTCTGGGTCTAATTACTCTCTGAAACCTTCCTGAATAATACTGTTTAGAAGTCAGATGCACTTTCAAGTTCTGTATTTGGAGCAATAGAATACAAGTTTGTAAAATCCAGGGCTACCAAAATGAAATAACTTGCCTAGAAAATGTCTTATTAGCAAAGAAAATGGCAATAATAATGATGATGATGATAATGGCTGAATTCAAGGAAACACATTCTGACTTTTTGAAACAGGTAGAAAGAGTGCTCAGGGAAAGCTTATTCCAACTCATGGCTGTAATAAATTGAGTATGGAATTAAGTCAGCAAGATCCTGGGTGGGAGGGCGGGGTGGGGTAAGGAGGGGGAGGTTGTTTAAATGCTCTTCTCTCCATTTGGGGCTTTTTGTTTGTCTTGTTTCCTGGTGATTTTCAGTGGGTGTTAGGAGACTAGGATAGCAATACTTGAAAATAATGCTTTCAAGGTGGAAGATTTTTATTGAAACAAGTAAAAATCAGTGTTGTTTGTGTGTTTTGTCCAATGCTGTAGCAAATTCGGAGCTCAGTGAAAGCAACTCAATGGCTTTGCTTTTGGGCAGGAGTAACTTTGCAGGAGTGCTGCAATCTGGATCAAATAAATCAGGTTTTATGAATGCCTCAGGCCTGTTTGCAAGTGCTGATGCAGTTTTAAGTACTTAGAGTAAACACTGGTAACCTGATTGGGTTTTGTTGAAAGTATTATAAAATCCACCAGGTGTGAAAACGCAGTGGAATCAAATGTTCTGCTACAATTTTGTGACTTTGGGTAGAGGATTGTTCCAAATTGCCACAGTAAACTCGGGCTATGGAAGTTCCAGGCTGCATGTGTGTGTGTTTACTTTTCATAGAGCTACTGACTAGAAAAGAAAGGAAAATTCTGCTGGTTTTGTTCTGTGGAAAGTGCCAGTTCTATGTGCCAGTATTGTTTTATTCAGGAACATTTTCGAGCATATAGAAATAACACGATGTGCAGTCTATCTTTTTTGCCCTTGCCAACCACCTTGAGTTTTTATCTTGTATTAATTTTGAAAATTTGTCTTGGTTTAATGGAAATAAACATTATTAATTTAAGAAGTGTGTGAGTTTTTTATAGATACTTTTAAGAACTAAATACGTGTGTAAATGTTGTTTGATGGTCTCATTCATGTGTATTTGTGATTAAATTGCAGCATCATAGTACAGGCTTTTTATCTGTCAAGACTAGGATCTCATTAAGTGCAGAGCTACTCCAAATCTACATGAACTTAAAAGGATTTTTATCTGCATCAAGTTTTGACGCTGGATTAAAAATTCATGAGCAAGCTGCCCTCCAAACGACCCAAGTATGCACAATGTTAAACTAAGCTGTGTTTAAAAAAACATGTTTAACTTTGCCTTGCACTGCCACAGTGCACCTTGTGCCATTTAAACAGTCTGTTAAGTCTATTATACAATTAGTTTCCATAATTCTGTTTCTAGAAATTGCAATATCAATGTCCTGTGTGTCTGCAGTTGGAATATTAGGAAGGCTACAATGCACATCCTCCTATCACATGTGGGTATAAACTCACTGCACTCTGGAGCTGTGCCTGTTTCCTGGATGCCCAGAAATCCTGCAGAATTTTAAATTCAGTAATGGTTTCCAGATAAAAAGGTGGTGTGTCAGGAGAAATGTAGAGAGAATCATTTGAGTTGGAAAGGACTCCCAAGATGGAGTCCATCTTTTGGAGGTAAAGATGACTGCACTTGTGTTAAATCTATCCTGGGAATAGATTTATTGCTGAATCCACTCCTTGCTCTGTCTATAAATAAAGCCAGCCAGAGGCTTTTCCAGGCTTGAGGCCAAGTGACAGCAGGGAACTGCAGTGTCCCTGAGGTGAACGCCTCATCCTGTCTTTGAGCATCACTGTGGTGGAGGCTGAAGGAGGCTGCAGCAGCTGCCAAAGGTGCACAGCACTGTGGGAGCTCCTCTGCTTTGGGAATCATGTGGGCTTTGGATGTTATTTTGATGGGAAGTGCTGCTGCTGCCTTGGTCCAAGACCCTCACAGCAAAACTGCTGTTGCAGCTTCCAGAGAGCGAATAACAGTGTTGTGTTGCATCCAAGCACCAGTTTTCATTTGACACCTGCCTGGAGGTGACATTTATATTCAGGTTGGACTTGTGTACATGCATGGCCTTCCTCCTTCAGGATAACGTGAGAGAACCTTCTAGAGTTTGATTTTCTAAGGTCTTACCACTGAGCTGGCAGGTCCCTGGGATTCCTTTGCTAACAGAGGTCCCAGAGAACATTGAGGCTGCATTGCCTTTGCTCTGACTTGGAATATCCAAAAGTAGGGCTTCCTTGGTGGATTTAGACTTCCAGCACATATTTCCAGTAGAGATTGCTGGAAGAACTTTATCCCCCTGCATAAGCTCAGGCCCAGAGCAGGGTATGGTGCTGTTTGGGCAACGAGGTCAGGAAACTTCTTTCTCTTCTTCCCAGGAGGCATTTTGTGCACTGATCTGTCTTCTGTATTTTGACACATAAACTTGCTAAGGCCTGGCCCTCATGGACACAGGGAACAATTAGGCCAGGAAGGCAAATTAAATAGTAATAACACCACTGAATGCATGATCCGCATGTAGCCTTTGTTCAAAAGACATGGTGCCCATGCTTGAACTTCTTTTAGTATTTTTTAATTAATTCTCCTTGAACTGCTCCAATACTTCAATTATTCAAGGCTAGGACAGCACAATGATAATTTTGGTTGTACATAGTGTTATATGCAATTTTATTTTATTCTGTGCTCTCATTCAACCTACAGTAATTACTTTAGTATCCAAGGTGACAGCACACTCTGGCACAAACACAAAAAGACCTTGGTCTGCCAGCACCTTCCTTGCTGTGTCATCAGTCTCCCTTTGAGTTAAAGGTATATTTACCTACAAATGGCACATCTGATCCTGTGGTTTGTTCCAATCATTTGTGGTCTTCGACAGTTCTCTAAAAGCTTCAAATGTTAGATATAGGGTTTTTTTGGTTTTTGAACAGAGTTATGGGAAGATACTCTGCCACTGTTAGGAGATCAAAGAGACCAGCATTGCCCCTTTGACACCTATTTATTTTCCCAGGAATCTGGTTCTCTCATATTGACCAGGACATCTAAATTTATTCTCATACCTACATATTTTGAATGTTAGAATTAAAACACACATCCCTTTTTGTGTTACAGCACAAATACCCATTTCCTTGTGGATTTATTTTATTGCCCTGAAGGACTTTGATCCCACAAGCTGAAAATGATAAGCACATTATATAGTTTGTGGATTGCTCTCAAAGGCTTATTCCACTCTTTTGCCTTGTCCTCAGTGAAGCATTTGTCAAGAAAATCTCCAACATATGATATGGCAAATGAGATGATTCTTTACAAGTACTCTGTGTGAGAAACAACTCTCTGGGTTTGCCTTCAGGAGGATATTTTTTCTGCAGTGCTTATGGCTCTTTCTAAAACTCTGGTTTGTGCTTTGGTCTGGGCTACGTTCGTCTGTCTTGATGCACAAAGTAAGTACTGTTAAATTTATAAATGCGTGTGAGTATTTTATTGCTTTTATTGAAATGGAACAAAACTAAGTTTATTAAATTCATACAAATCACAGTCCTAGAAGTTTGAAATAAATTGATCTATTGCCTGATAAAATGATAACATCTAAGCTATCACTCCTAGTGCCCATGGAAGTCGTTTGTGGGCTCTCAGGAACTCAGTGATGAGAAGTTGAAAACCATGTTCTTATGTATATATGAGAGGTCTGACAAGTTTTCTTTGAATTTTTGGGGCTTTGGTTATTTTATATTACGTGTATGTATGTTTACATCGGACATTAAATAAAATACCTAGGCTGAAGTCGAGTCTGAGGATGGATAGTTTTTAAGTTGGGATCAGTTGAATTCCTTACAGGTGTAGATAAGGTTGCAGTATTTATCATTGTTACATGTCAGCTCTATGGTGGCAAGGACTCCATTAAAAATTCTCTTCAGTGTATTAAAGAGAGGACTTCCACACTTTGAAAACTGCCATTTTTTTTGCTGTTTTTCACTAGTCCAGAGCTCAGGCTTTTGAATCCTTAGAGGCAGTGAACTAGACCCATAACCAGAACCTGCTGAGTATAGAAATATTCTCTAGGGTTTTCTTCTCTTATTTGTGTCTATTCACTGCCCACTTTTAAAGGCAATCCTGTAAAGTGATGCAGATATGAAGGAATCCACCCAGCCAGGTAAAAAGAGCCCACTATCAGTTCCCCAACTGCCCCTTTGAATAGTCAGTGAGGATGCCAAGGAAAAGAGTGAGAATGTTCTTGGCATTGCTGCAAACCCACATAAAACCACAGAAGTTGCACAATAGGTATCCATAAGAGCATGGATTACACTCTGGCAGCTTTGCTGATTAATTCTAGCCAGGGAAAGGGGAAAAATCTGCCAGGTTTCTGTGTTTCTGTGTTTATATTTGTCAGATCCACAAAATAAAAAGTCACTTTTCTCATACACACTGAAAATGTAGAGAGAGGTGCCTGAGGTACAATAACCACTCAGGAAAAACACTTCTCATGAAAAAAACCTGCACTCCCAAAGTGCCACCTTTACTAAAAGTTTAAAGAGAGTAAATTTCAAATTAAGTCTGTCAATGTTCCTTTACCTTCAGCTCCTGGATTCCTGCTTACATTTCTGTGGGGAGTAGTTTTGTGTTTACAGTTTTCTTGGAAGCGGAAAACAATCTCAAGGCCAAGGTACAGAAGTAGTTTCGATTATGATTTCCAGGAGTGTTTCAGCAGGAGGCTAATGAGCAGTGACTCATTCCTGTCAGCCAGTAAAGCCCCAGATGGGGTCCAACTTTGCCCTTCAAAGTTCATGATAAATGTCTTTGAGCTTAATTTGAACTATCGTGTGCATCTGAGTTTATACAGCACAGGTATTTCTACCTTGTACTGTTTCTAGAAATAGTCCCTCTGTGTCCTTTGGACATGACGTTTCTGTTTGTTTTTAGAAACCACAACTATAAACTGTGATGTGCCACCCCGCCCACTCGAGCTGTCAACCTTTTTGGATGGATATACAGGTAAAATCTGGATGCTAGCCTAAAACTGTCTGGTTTGCTCCCAAATGCACATAGTGCTTTAATGCTTTATATAGTGTATTTTTATAATGGGTCTGTATTATTCATTGATTTACAGTGGTCTTCATGTCTGGATGCAGCAGCTGCCCATGGGACATATTGCTTAGTAGAATAAATAAATTTAAACCCCAAAATTCCCTGATCTGAGGAAATGAGTACAGAAAGCATTCTCAACTGCCCTTGGCCAGTCAGGATTGTATGTCCCTGATGGATATACAGCAGCCTTACATGGCAAAGTGTTATGACCAAAGCCTTCCCTTTGGGATCTGTCATAACCCTTAGGATCTCATGGAGACACAAGCCAGGCCCATGCTGAGTGTCCACAGGCAATTTTCACTGTTTCTGGCTTTCAGCAACATCAGAGAGACACAGAACAGTTTGGGTTGGAAAGGACCTTAAACTCATCCAGTTCCAACCCCTGCCATGGACAGGGACACCTTCCACTAGACCAGGTTTCTCAGAGCTCCATCCAACCTGGCCTTGAACACTTCCAGGGAGGGGGATTCACAGATTCTCTGGGCAACCTGTGCCAAGGCCTCACTACCCTCACAGGACGAATTTTTTCCTAATATCCAATCTAACCCTGCTCTCTTTCTCTTTGAAGCCATCCCCCCTTGTCCTGTCACTCCATGGTCTTATAACAAGTCGCTCTCCATGGTTTTTGTGGGTTTCCTTTAGGTCCTGAAAGGCCACACTTAGGTCCCCCCTAAACCTTCTCTTTTCCAGGCTAAACAATCCAGAGCAGGGTTTCTTTTCCAATCACTGTTGAATCATTTCTTTCAAAGCTGTAAGAGTGTAGCCGCTGTGTCTGACTCTTGCATGGAGTTAGAAAGGAAAAGAATTACCTTTCACCTTGATTCCATTTAATTTTTAATCAGGTAGCATGAACTTTGGCCATCTGTGTGCCGTATGTGTGTGAGGGAATCTGCTGACAAACCTGATGAATAAGCCACAGGGAGAACCACTTCCAATTTTTCTCAGTTCTTCCTTTTGTTTGGGTTCTCTCCATTGGAGGGAATGCTACTTCCTAGCCAGCTGCTTTACTTCTTCTCTGAATGTTTCCGCCTCTGGATGGAGATCTGACAAGATGCAAAGATGGATTTTGTTTCCCTGGAATGTTTTCTTCCAGAAATTTCACCACTGCACTCAGTAGTGGGATACCACACAACGTTGTGGCCCTGAGACACAGCCCTGGGCTTCTCTGCTCACTGCCAGCTCACTGGACTTTCTCCTCACACACAATAAAGTCCAGTGTCTTTGGCGGCTGACAGAATTCCAGACATTCCTTGCTGTTGAAGCAGACAAGGTGGTATTCCTTAGGCACTTGGAGACTGAGAGCACAAGTCTCTGTGTGGAGATTAGAGATGGGACTGCAGCAGAAAGGGTTTACCAACCTCAGTTAGTTGTGATGGAATACAAAAACAATGGAGTAAGAAACACACACAGCTGGGCAGCTTCCTGAAGATATGGAATACATCTGGGATGCTCAGGAAAGACTTTGGAGGGGAGAGATGATTATGGGTCCAACCTGATTCTGTGATTCTGTGATTATGTGGGTTCACAATCCTGATAATGTGTTCCATGAGATTTCATAAAAACAATTATGTTGATAACATGAATAAGGGAACTTTATTAAATAAATGGATGCTTGTAGAAAATCAGGTCCAATGGATTCAAAGGTTGCAGAGTTTTGTGTTTGTGCTCGGTACAAACAGGAAGAGGTTAAAGGCAGGGCCACAGCCTCACCACTCTGTGCCAAAATCACAATTAAACAACAACAAGCCTGACTCCAGATTCACACTGGAGTGTGAGAGAGTTAAGTAAGAGGTATGAAATGCCCTGGTGTTTGGAAAACACTGAAACTCATCCCACACAGCCCTGCTAGTTGTGTTTTATTCCCTGATTTGATTACACTGTGGTTACATTTTCACAGTCAATGTGAAAAACCAGTTTTCCAGCATAAAGCTATTTTCATAAAATGGTGGAAATTCAGGTGTGAGTTATGCCAAGCTTTTTAATTCTGGATGTACTGTGCGAATGTGTTGGAAAAACTGGGTTTGTGTGGTTTTGATGCACTTGTTCAGAGTGTGTAAGGGGATTTTAACAGATCTTATAGTTCAGCTGAGAATGCCAAAATAATATAAAATACAACTGAAGGTAAACAGTAATCTAGGGGTCAGTACATATAAAATGAACCTATGGATTTCTTTTCCATAATGCCATAATCTAATTTGCTGCACTTTCTCTTACAGGTGATATAGAATGGATTACAGATATCCCACCCAATGTCAATTTGGAATTAAAAGAATATGTATTCCCTGAACACATCAAATATGTGGAGCTGGAATATAAACCTGGATTTAGGAATGCAACTGTGAGGACTCGTGAGGCACTGGATGTTGATACTCTTGAGGTATTACTTTTTCTGCATTGAAAGCCTAAATAGAAAGGTTTTCTTGAAAGGTGAAACAAAAGTAGCACTAAGACAATGCCTTTTAATTGTTTGTTCCCTCACAGGTTTGTACTTCAAGAAAGTGACTTGTCAGAATAGAATTCAATATCTGCCTGTCAATAATGTCTGTTAAATGTCTCAGTTTTCTCTAACTGTAAACTTCCCTGTCATCTGACAGTCAGAGGGGTTCTTTTCTAATCATGTATTGTAACGAAAGCTGTAAATTCACAGCCCTGACAGGTGTCACTTTCCTTCCAACTCATCTCTCAATAACAGGAATTATTTCATCAGAGTGAGATTGAGCAGATATAATTTGGTAGAAGGTAATCCTCAATCATGAATATTTATGCAAGCTTTAACTTCACAGGTGAATAAACACATTGGCCTCTGTTGCTTGAGGCACAAAAGGATAAGGAACAGTCAGGGACAGGGATGGTGGGATGTGGGTAGGTGGATATCAGATGAAAGGCAGTCAAATGCTCTGTAATTAATCTGCTCTATAAGTAGGGTGTTTTGGTACAGCACACCTTGGGATTCAATCATTAGAAGTAATTTTGTATAATTTTAGCATAAATTATCTTTGATAATCATAAGTTCACAGACTTATATTTGCTTGTTTGCTCATTTTCAGAATACATTTATCTGGTATGCTATTGTTTGCAAAAGGGATGGAACAGTAAGTAAAGGCTTTGTTTCATCAAATGTATTTATTTTGGTCTAAGCTTAATGCAAATTATTATTTTCTGAAATACTATTTAATTTAAAGCTATAATGCAAGGAGTTCAGAGTAGCTTGCAGAAGGTAATCTGTCCCCGCCAATTGGAATTAGTGTTTTTATTCACAGGAAACCAGAGGCAAATTTTTAAAAGTTGATTTTAAAATACTTTCACAAACCTTCAACTCCATTATTATTACTGGTGGTCTAACTCCCTCAGTCCAGTTTTTAGAACTGAAGGGGTGTCCCTGTGAGGATGTCATTTTATAAGATGACATGAAATGTTGGCAGTGTGCTGCTGCCTCACTGTTGCCATTTCTCACTTGTCTTTTTGCTTCCATTGCTCAGACTAATGCGATAGAGAACCCTCGGAACGTACGACTGCAGGACTTAAACGACAATGCTCCAAAATTTCTACAGACTAATTACAGTGCTTCAGTATCAGAGGTGGGTTGTGGGAAATGGTAATCATTTTCTTCCTGTGGTATTTTAAAATTACTTTTTTGTGAGGTTCTAATGTGATCCCACTGATATCAGGTCAGTATATGCAATTTTCTGGGACTTATCCAACCTTCCCTTGGGCTGCAGGTGCAGCTGGGGGTGTGTAATGAAGGGGGAACATTCAGCTCCCCAGTAAAAATGGCAATGGGAAGTGATTTGCCAAAGAAGTGGCACAACTTTCCTGGCCCAAGTTAGAAAGGATGTCAAAAAAGTCTCGTGGCTGAGCATTGGATGGTCTTTATTTCCTCCAGGTGGCTGAAGTAAGTTCCACGGTTATAAAAGTGGAAGCCAAGGATGATGATTTTTCACCAGAATTCAACATTCTCACTTACAGTCTTCAGGTGAGTGCCCTTTGTTTGTTGGAAACTGTGAACACCAGTTTGCTTTTCACAGATTCATACTTGGGACCTGACCACAGGATGCTCCCTTGCACTGTGTGGTTAAGGTGGCAAATCTGCAAAAAGCCAGCGTCCAAACACTCATTTAAAATCAGAGCTTATAGCACAGGATCAGCCTTGAACGTGGTGAGGCCTGAATGTTAACCTTTGGGAGATGATTTGTGGCACTCTTGAGCTGCAGTTAAGAAGCTCAGTGGTCCTTTGTAGAAGCAAGAGTGAAGCAATTTCCCCTCTTTTTTGAGTTTATATTGATACGCTATTCATCTTCAGTCCCGAAGCCAACTGAAGAGGGATTATTTCAACTAACTTTAGATATCTGCAGTGGAAATCTTCACACCTGAGCTTGATGTTTGTGCTCCTTTTATAGCTGCTGAAGGGAAGCTGATGCCATTCCTCTGATGTGCTTTATTTGTTGACCATAGGATGAGATAAATCTGACAGAAGTTCCATTGGCACTGACAAGAGAGGCAATAGAAAGTTTTGAAGTGAATCAGTCTTTATTTTCCCATGGTGGTAGTTGAGAGATTCCTGGTCCCTTATGAAAAATAGTCCAATAAAAAAGGTGAAAAAAGAGAAAAGAAACTGTGCTTCATCTTTAATCATATAATTTTTTCATTTATTAATTTAATAGGGTCCAGACTCTGACTACTTCTCTATAAGGGAAGGAGATGGAAGTGTCATGGTGAAGAAACCACTGGATTACAACAAGGTCAACCTTTTCAATTTAACAGTCCAAGCAAAGGTAAAACAGAAATTAAAAGAAGCATGAGACCCACAATAGTCCTACAATAATAGTTCCTTTGTTTCTGCAGATTTACAACTCTGGGAGTTCCCAAACCAAAAGCTGTGTTTGCATCTTGGCTGATACTGCAGACAAAGTAGCACATTGTTAATATTTGGGCCATTGTTTAAGTTTCATTTCAAATACCAGCCCAAATTTCTTTCTGTGTGTATTTCTCTAGAATTATTGTACATATTTATTCCCCACTATTCTAACACACATTCACCTATTTAGTCTGGCAGATCTATCATATTATGAATGCATCTTACCAGGATTTTTTGAGATTTGAAATCTATTGGCCTTCATTTCCTTTTAGAACTAAAAATAAGTGTGTTTGCTGCAATGATTGTGAGATCCATCAAGTAGTACAGATACAGCAAATGTACTGTTACTACATTCTACTGTGCAATACCTGATATAGAATTAATAACTAAGAACAATTACCTGTTGATAGTTTTATTCCTAGAACTGGATTTTCAGAAATGGAAAAATCTGACAACGTGACAGTTCTCATGTTAAAAATGCTTAGACCCTGAAAAGTACATGTGATAATGTTCTGCTGTATTTTCCACTGAGACGTGGTTCCTTCATTACAGTGTTTCTTATTTCCCTCTTTCCCTTGGGATGCAGGAACAGTTTGGAAACCAGAGCGACACCACATCGTTAATAATTAACGTACAAGATTATGATACCTTGAACCCCTATTTCAGCCAACCCGTGTACAATGGACATATCAGTGAAATCCAGGTAAAAGCTTTTTGCTGGATGCTGCAAAAGTAAATAGGTTATCCCTGCCCAGAGCGCTTTTCTCCCAAGGATTCTTCATCCCTGAGCAGCTCAGGATGGAGGGTTGGTGGAGTGTAAAGTTATCAGCTGTGAACCTCCAAGTACCAGCTAAAGAGGCCACGCTGTCTATGGAGCATAAAATTTCCTGCTACAGAAACAGGTTCTTTTGTGTTTGAAGGGGAAAAATAGGGAAAATAACCTCAAACAAATACCTCTTCTAACAAGATTTTTAATTTAAACTTCAAAGGGCAATGACTGCCCAGTAATTCTGAAATTAGCTGCCTAGTTTCAGTTTTAAGTGGCGTAATTCTTTTACACTGCATTACAACCAGGTAAGCAAAAATAAGAATCTGAATGGTAATCTGTGGTTTGTATTACCTATATTGTCATTTTTTTTAATCTAGGGTAGAATTTTCTTGGTGGAAGGTATTTGTTTGACTCAGGCTTCTGCATGCATTTAAAAAAATACAGCATAGCATTATCAGAGTAATCCACTAAAATTAAAATAGTTAATTTCTATATCCCTATTTCTTTGTCATTATCTTCATGTTAACATATTTTAAACTACATATACTTTTAGTCTTACACCTTTGGGTCCCTCTGGTTAGAAGTTCATCTTTCAGTCTCCCAAAGGGATCGTTTTACCTATTCTAAGATGGCTTTATCTTTTAAATTACTGCTTTTCTTAGGGTTGCACTATAAACTTGCTTGTTGTTTTCCAGGAGAGGAATGGAACTGAAATATTCAATGTTCTTAACGTAAATTCTCTCTCATCTGGTGTTTCTCAAACACAGTGTATCCATCAAGTATTTTGGTCATAGTTTTCCTGTGCCAAGCACAGATGGCAAAGCAAGAATATTTTTTCTCAATCCCAGTGATTAAGTATTTGTTTCTTGTTTCTTCAATCAAAATTGTGACCTATCTAATGAAAATTGCTAGGTTTATGTGTATTTTTTCAAGTTAATCAAGTTAATGTGTGTTCTCTAGGTGGGTGCTCTGAATATTCTCCCTGAGAACATATTGGCTCAAGATGGAGACAAAGGTATAAATGAAAGAGTAGTTTACAGCATCAAACTAGGTAAGAGCCTTTCTTTTCTTCTAGACATTGACTCACTAATTAACGATGTCTGTGTTACTGAAGATAATAAGGAAGTGCAGGGAACATTCAGAGATGTCTTAACTGCACACAGCTGCACTACAGTGCTGTTTCACAAGCTAAATCAGCTTCATTTCAGTAAATTATAGCAGGGTCCAGCTGTTTTAAAATGTTTAGGTGTTCTTAACCTCCCTCCAATAAACAGTTCCTGATTCTGAGTTTAGGGGCTTCAATTTGATCAAAGAATTTCCATTCAGGACCATCTGGAGAGATCAGTTCATTCAGGAACTTTCCTTCCTTCACAAGAATTGCCAAAAGCTCATGTTAGCTCCTTAATTTAGGACCCTTGAAGTGTGAGTGGATTTCCTAGAAATTATTTTGAGTGTTTGAAAACTGTGAGTGTATCTAGAATGTCTGTTCATCTTTGCCATGGCTGAGAAGGCAACACTCATAGAAAGGACAGATCAGACTTAGTGTTCTGGCTGATTCTCATTAACCCTTTGCAATGTGTTGCTTTTCAGTGAACCCCCCAGCCTATAACAACAGCTTTTCCATCAATGCTGACACTGGAGTGTTGGAAGTAGAGACTGCCATTGACAGAGAAATATGTCCCTACCTTGTGGTGGCCATTCAGGTAGTGATGCTTTTAGTGTCTTAATGCAATCTCCATTTCAGAAAATAATATGTAAGTTGCTGGTAATAGCATTTTTCATAGTAATGTTAGAGGGTCATTGATATCAAGGCTCCATCCTGCCATTGAAAAGGCAAAATAAAGGAGAAATGGTAAATTTAAGAACATGCAGTTGTGGCACGTCCTTGTGTTAAGCCAGAACAGCTTGTTGTTACCAAGGTATGGAGTTTACAGCTATAAACTCTGTTTTCTAGGCAGCCCAGCAAGACAATATTTTCAAAACAGCTGATGCAGTGGTGCTGGTTACTATTGAAGATGCGAATGACAATGATCCTGTACTGTCACAGTCAAGTTACGAGATCTCACTTCCAGAAAATTCCCCAAATGGGCTGGAAGTTCTTCAAATAACGGCCACTGACAAAGATGAGGTAAAGGGAGAGTGTTTTTATGGTTGCTACAAATACTGAAACTTCTGACATATAAAAGGCATTTGTCTTATACATGTACAGTGAATAGAATTGATTTTTTTCTGACCTCCTGAATGTGCTTAAGCAAAGGAAACTGCAATCTAAATTACACCAGAAAATTCAAGGTTCTCCACTTGGAAAATCAAAAGGAATCATCCTAAGGGACTGGCTCAGTGATTGCCCCATTCATTAACAAATGCCATCAATGTTTGCAGGGAGGCTTCCAGGGAACGCTCATTCTCACTCCAGATGACAGCCCCTTCCAGCTAAGTCAGGCTGGGATCCTAACTGTGAGGAACTCCATGCTGTTGGACAGGGAGAGAACACCATCTATTCACCTACAGGTATTAAAACCAGGCCTATTCCTTCTTTAGCATGAATCAGAAGCTTAATTGAGGAATCAAATCCAGACTTTGACATCAAAGCTATCTGGAGAGAAATACCACTAGTGACATACATCACTCAGCTGGTAATTCTCATTTATCCTTCTTACTGTTTGTTGAACAATGCAGTCATTTCCCCACATGGTTTTTCCAGGTCACTGCTAGAGACCATTTGCCACCTTACCAAGAGGTTCACTCTCCAATCAACATATTGTTGCTGGATGAAAATGACAATAGCCCAGACTTCATAGGCACACCATATAAACAAGATATTTTCCTCAACATGACTGCAGGAATGACCATTCTTCAGGTACTAAAAACACTAAGTAGAAATGCCATTTTTGAGTTGAATGTATACATGAGGCCTTGCTTAAACTTGTGTAGAAGCTCTGTCTAAAAGGAGATCTGTTTTGAACTCCTGTGAGTTCAGGAACAATCCACCTTTCCTTTCAAAGCTTGCACCTACTGGTATTCCATAATTACAGTGTCCAGGATGCTCTACTTATATCCTAGATCAGGGAAAAAATTATAAAGGACTTTTGTTCTTGATCTTAGATCATCATCTTGAATTCCATAAATATAAGACAGAAAATAAGATTCATTAATTTAGTTGTTGTACGGTGTTAAATGAAAACTGGATGCTGTTAGAGTCCAGGAATTGAAATATTAAAACAAATTTTTTGAATGGCTGCTGAATGCTGAAGCATCGGCAATAATTTTTAGATACCATATACCTTTTCTAACATGATTTAGCTGATTTTTATGTATATCTAAAATGAGATAAAATTGGATAACTTGATAAAAGCACAGAAACGGTTTTTTTTCTCCAGGTTGCTGCTGCTGATCCAGATGATGGCTTAAATGGAGAGATAAGCTTTAGCTTAGCTGGTGGCAATGAAGATGAATACTTTGACTTGGATACATCCACTGGACTAATCAGTTTAAAAACAATAATCCCATTAGGAATCAACCAGCTTAAGAAGTTTGTGTTGTGGGTAACAGCTACTGATGGTAAGAGAAGATTTAAGTCCAGATCAACACAGCTATTCCTAATGATGAGTTTTGGTTTGGTTTTTTACTTGAAGGAATGCTGTCAAAATAGGTTCACAGGCTTTATTTGAAAAACACCAAATATGTTCATCTGTCTTGTTTGTTGAGATAAGAAGAAAGCTGTCTTATTTATCCCAAGTAATTGCTGCATCTCTGGTAAAACCCCACTTCCTGCTGATGGTGTTCCATCAAATCTGTTTTCTTTATGGCTGTGGGAAAGAAAATGAAATAACATAAATCTCTACCTTCCTTTAATTTATTGACTGGTGTTGCACAGCACAGAATACAGAGATTTAGGCAGAAGTTAGGAATTTATGACTCAGTCAATGAGGAGTAAAAGACAAGTAAAATGTGCTGAGTAAATTGATCTTTGTTTGCACATTCACATGGATAAACTGACAGTGCCAAGCCCATTTTTAGGATGACCAGCATTTCCTTAGCCACAGTTATTGGGGATTTTAAAAGAATGACAGAGAATATCCATGATCTGAATAAGGACAGAAATAAATGTAACCTAGGAATGGAGTCCCACTCCTGGAAGCATGAGAATACAAAGGGATTTTCAGCCTCATGCTTTGGTCAATATGAGCTCTGTGTCTTCAAATTTATGGTCTCATGAATACAATGAGTCCTGGGGGGGAATATGGGTACCAAAGGGATTCATCAGTCCATCCTTTTCTGTGATCTTGGTTTGGAGCTCTTCAGCAGTACTGTAACAGTAACATTAAGGATTAAAAAACTAAAAAAAAAATTCATTTAACGATGGAAAAGGGTGGGTTCTTTTTCTTTTGGCAGTAGGTATTTTGTGCATCTGCTGGGAGATTGTTTCCTTTTGCTTGCAGGTGGGACCATTCCAAGAAGTTCATCAGTGCCAGTAGAGATCTTTGCAGTTGGAGATTCCAGACCACAGTTTATTCAGAAAACATACAATGTGTCTGTGGAAGAAGAGCTGCTCAGTCCTGTTGAAGTAGCACAAGTAAGAACAACTTTATTTTACCTCTGTATAAGGCATGAAAGCTGGACAAAAATCCTGTAATATATGTGCTCTACATACTTTGCGTAACTGGATACCGTGTTTTCTGCATATCAAACTTCACATACGGTGCTCAGTACATCCCTCAGATGAAGCTTATCACCCACAAAGGTGGGTTTGCTTCCATTTAAACCTGTGCAAACCTTGAAACAGCATCTGCTACCATTTAACATTAAAAAAACCACAAAAAAGCCCACGCCCCCCTCTCCCAATCAAACAAAATAAACTCCAGAACTGCTTAAAGAAATAAACTCCCATGCTTTGCCCTTTGTTGACTTTGGGCACTCTCCAAAGCCCATAGTGGCCCAAAGACATTGGAATAGGCAACATTCCCTCACCTGTTGGTGATAAAGCTAAAACCCTGTGATATGGTGTGAGACTTCCCATCAGAGAACTGTCATAAAAGCATTTTCAGAGAAGGCTCTAGAACTTCCTCCTCATTTTGATCAAAAGTGCTCTAATAAAAAGGTCACCAGAAGCTCCTTCTTGGATGCAGACCTGAAGACAGATGAAAGGTCTCATACCAAAGCAGTTAGAAGATAATGTGTTTTACTGTTTTGATTTATTGACTTCCTGAGTTAATTTTCCACCCTTTTTACGGTGGAAAAGAAAGGCAGAACCAAAGGTTGAAGTGCTGTCTACTATGTTTATTATGTCTTATACTATTCCCATTTCTTTATTAGTGATGCTCCAATGAAAGGCAATCCTCTCCAGCTGTATTTTTATGTATGTGGTGGCTTGATTTTTACTTCTTTTAATGAATCCATGAGGTTAACAAGAGTCTGAAAGGAAACTAATGGATGATGCACTTAGTAGTCTGACTTGGTATCAGGACAGGGGTTGTGGTATGTTGATATCAGGTTACAGCAGGCTGGGTATTAGGTTAGGTTTTATGCCTTAGGATAGGTGTGTTAGTTGGGTGAGGTTAGACTGTGGTTGGACTGGATGACCTTTATGGTCTTTTCCAACCTAAATAGTAATTCTGTGTAATTCTGTGTAATTAAAAGAAGTAAAAATCAAACCACAGTGTCAACTACCAGTTAATATCAAGCAAGAAAAACAATCATAAAATGGGTTTGGACATAGTGAAAACCATTACTCTTTTTTAGACAGTGGTTTATTGGTTTTAATTCATTTATTGATAACATGCTGTATCTTACACAGGTACAGTATGAGTCTTTAAATCCCCATATACCAGTTGAGTTTCAAGTGCTGACGGAATCTGCTACATTTGGTATTGATGACAAGGGAGTCATCTCAACAAAAACCAAACTGGACTATGAATCCCAGAAAAATTACACACTGAATATCTCCTTGTCAGATGGGGTTACTACTGACTATGCTACAGTATTTATCCAAGTTATAGATGTCAATGACAACAGTCCTGTGTTTGGTACAACCAGCACCACCATTAATATTCTTGAGAACCTGCCAACTGGAACGAGCGTCACCAGTGTGTCAGCTACGGATGTGGATGAGGGATATAATGGACTAGTAGTTTATACACTGAAAGGTGGAGAAGAAAAAATGGATATTGACTCCTCAGGATTAATTTTTCTGGAAAAGGAACTAGACAGAGAAAAACAAGGCATCTATAACTTGGCAGTGATTGCCAGTGATCAAGGCCAACCCATGCGGTCAACAGTTCTCAACTTGACAGTCATCATTGATGATGTGAATGACAACCCTCCAGTCTTCTCATCGAGCAGGTATGAAGTGAGTGTCCCTGAAGATGAAGTGCTGGGAAGGGCACTGCTGACACTGTCTGCTACTGATTTGGATGCTGGGAACAACGCCCTGGTGAAGTACCGCATTGTCAGCCAGCAACCACCAACCTCCGTACCGGTGTTCCAAGTCAACCCAACCACAGGCCAGCTCAGCCTGAGCCAGCAGCTGGATTATGAAACCATAAAGCAATTTGAAGTAGAAGTGGAGGCATCAGATGGAGGTCAGCCAAGTCTCAGCAACAGAACACGTGTCGTTGTGGATGTGCTAGATGTCAATGATAATCCACCAGAATTCAGCCAGGCAGCTTATGATGTATTTGTGTTTGAAAACCTTCAGAAGGGTAGCCCTGTCTACACATTCAGTGTTGCTGACAAGGATGAGGTGAGTACCAAATTAATCTCATCCTGATAAATCAAAATTACATGGTTTTCTTTGTTAGTCTGGAAAAAAAGCATAGTCACATATAAGCAAAGGGAGACTTTTTAAATGGTTAGCACTGAGTATGTGCAGGTTTTCATTTATTCAGCCTGGCAAATCACTTGTCCTTTTGTAATGAGAAGTCCTGTAAAAACGTCAGGTATTATTATCAATAAAATTATTTTTTAACTTTAATATTAATCATGTTAATCTTAAATGAATTGTGTTCTCTTTTTAGGCTGGCTTTTCTCAGGGACACTTTACTCATAACAGTACTTCATTTACTGTGGATATGCCCGGAATACTTTCATTAAGGAATGACACAGAACTGGACAGGGAGACTACATCTGGATTCACGTTACAAGTAAATATGGGGACAGACTCTGCAGCTTTAGATCATTCCCTGGAACACTTTTTTATATCTTTATCAGAGGTTAAAAGGACAATGCAGTCCACTAAAATTCCATTTTTGTTCCTTACTTTGGCAGGTATGGGCAGTTGATGCTGAAACAAATGGGCTGAGTTCCAGTGCCTTGTTCCACGTCACCATTCTAGATGTCAATGACAACAACCCTGAGTTTCAGAGGCAGCCCTACAGCTTTGAGATTCTGGAAGGAGATTACGTGTTGGATGCTCCCGCTGGAGTTGGACAAGTGACTGCTACTGATTTGGATGAGGGAGAGAATGCACGAATTAGTTATTCCTTATCAGCTGAGGATGGGGATAATCCATACACCATCCAACAGGTGAGGGTTTGGAGGTGCTGAAAACAATACTCAGATACTGCTTTTCATGAAGGCACAGTAAGACACATCAGGTAAAAAGAGTTGGCAATAACAATTCTAATACACATCTAAACCAGCATGTGCCCTGTAGGTTAGAAATACATATAAGTTGATAGTCAAAAACTAAAACATACCGGTCAGATGTTGCTTGGAATCTGAGCTCTGCTTGTCCAGAGGAGAAGATGATTTTAATCCATCATCTCTGAGAACTGAGAGCTATCAAACTGATCTGTGCATTAAACTGTGTTACCTTCTCCAGGATGGAACCATTTTGGCTACTGGCTCTATAGACAGAGAAACTAAAGACAAGTATGAGCTGCTGTTGGTGGCATCTGATAACGGAGCACCTCGAAGGCAGGTAAAGTGGAACAAGTTATGCTTTATTTGCACCTTCTTTTCATTCCTGAAGTGAAGTGTGTGTGCATTTTCTGAATAATGGCTTTCTCCTGTCACACACCAGAATTTCACACACATCAACATTCAAGTGTTGGATGTGAATGACAACCCTCCTCAGTTCACAAAGGCTCAGTACTCAGCCAGTGTTCATGTGGCAACAGCTAAAGAAGGACAGTCTGTGCTATCAGTGTTTGCTACTGACCTTGACGTTGGGGACAATGCAGTCATTTCCTACAGGTGAGGTTATCCTCTGAGATTAAGGAGTGTTGTGACAGAAACAGAAAGGCATTTTTATTTCTCACGAAGTATTTTTATTGGTCTTAAGAAGATAAGATCTGTTCCAAGGAGTAAGTTTTTCTCTGAGCATGACTGTTTTTTCACGTATCTTCTGTTTGCTGGGAGGAGGAGACCAAGAAATGCATACTAACATTCCTAGTGCACTATGCATAGAAAAATTAATGGAGAAAAATTTCTGTATGAGCCCTATAGCATGGAAAAATACCAGGCTATCTTGACATGAAAAGCACAGATTGAGGAGGACAGATGAATGAACCAGTGAAATTGTGGATGTTTAAAACTACTGCCTTGAAAGAGAATATTTTTAACTGTGAGATGGTGAGCAATCCAGTTATCTGTGGGAGTTCATAGAACACTAGGAATTAGCAGGTCTTCAGATGAATATCCTTTGGATTTCTTCTATTGCTGAAGATGCAGCTGAGTGTGCAATATCTGCCTTCCAGTTGTGGGAAGATCAAATGCTTGGGCTATACTGGGAACTGAAGGCATAAATGCTTTTTTTCATGATGGAAGACATACTTGGAAATAAAAAGGCCGATATATTTAGGCTAATGACACAGCAATTAAAACCTGTTCTTTACAATTAAGCAAACACTATTGAATGCCCCTTACAGGCAGCAGTAAGTACTTCCAAGATCATTAATATGAATGCTCTCCTGATTTATCTTTAATCAGCCTCATGGACCAGTCTGATGATTTCCATATAAATACCAGCAGTGGAGAAATCACCCTCAGCAGTAACCTGGGCCACATTACAGCTGACACAGTTGTTACACTGACAGTTGTTGCTGCTGACCATGGAACTCCCCAGCTGACATCAAATGGTAAATCATAATTTTACCTTTTTCTTTGCCCCCACATAAACATAACCCATACAAACACTGAAATTGGAAATTAGTAATCCCACCGCTGTCAAGTCAAACTGAATTTAGGGCAAAAATCATGTTACATTTCAGCAATGATAAATACTCCTCCAAGATGGTCATATTAACAGAAAACTTGGTTTTTATAATCCTAGTTTGAAATAATTTTTTATTAATTTATTGCAGTTGTACTTATGGTACAAAAAACCCAGGGCTTCATATAGTCACTCTAAGAAAGATGTATTCCAATGATATTGGTCATGTGTTTCAGTTTTCCTTTATCTTCTTAGAATTAGAAACATTTCAACAAACTGGCAAATGACCTTCAAATGAGTTTCTGTTCTTTCAAAAAGTATTAATTCACATGGTATTTTCTGTAATCTTTCCATGTGTGTTTTGGAGATTAACTTTGATTTATCATGAACAGGAGAAACAACTGATTTTCTTAAAATAGAATGAGTGGTACAACCGAAATTGCACTCCTGCTTTTATGTATATCTCTTCTTTTGTTACAAAGCAATTTAGTCTAAGGTTTTTAAGGAATGTAAAACACCTGCACATGCCATTAACTTGGGACTGGTGATCCTTGCTCTCCTGTCCTACTGAAGCAACACCTCTGTGATCAGGAAAGTGAGGTTAATCTGGAACATTAATTAGGAATAAAAGACATTATGTTTTGTGTTGCTATTGATTTCTTTTTTCTTATTGTTCCAGAAATGACAATTTCTGTCTTTTTCTACTAGTTCCTCAAAAATTGAAGGAAAGAAAGTACAGATCATCATGGTTTTAGCAGCAAATTCCCTGTTTTAATTTGTTTTCTCTCGTTAGTCTCTGTCACTCTGTACCTGCTGGTACATGACACCAGCTTTGGACTGATCTTTGAGAGCTCCAGCTACGAGTTCAGCATTGATGAGAACAAGCCGGCAAAGACTGCAGTTGGCTCTGTGAAGGCTCTGACTGGAAGCATTGCTGTGCAAGTGGTGTATTCCCTGAAATCCCACTGGGACAAATTCTCTATTGGTGACCAAGGAGACATCGTGACTCTGGCTGAGCTCAATCGGGAAGAAGTCGACCTGTACAGCATGCTTGTGGAAGCTGTTGATTCTCTGGTGCCACCCAACACAGCTGTTGCTTTGGTATGGAATTCTGGTATTCTGAAAACACTTCTGGTATTCTGAAACACTTTTTATCAAGGAATACAAAATGGCTTTAAAAAACATTAAGAACTGAGCAATATGCAGATACGTGTCTTCTGTTACGCAGTATGAAGCTTTGAGAGCCTTTTATTTAATTTCCCTTCTTTCTACCCCAAGGAAATATACCCTAAGGAAATTCTGGCACTTCCCAGGCTGCATCACTTCCTCAGAGTTCCTCTGTGAACCCATAACCAGAGAAGTGATTAACACCAAAACTGATCCTGTGCACACTTCGGTCAAATGCATGAGGTAGATGAGCCCCAAAGCCCCAGGTTATTAATCCTGCTCATCTCTTCCAGTTAGAGTAGATGTTATCTCTTATATATGTTACCTTGCAACTGAGAATTAAAAAAACCCAACTGCTGAAGTTGTGAAAATGCTCAAATGCTGAAAAATGCTGAAGTTGTTATGTATCCCTTTGGGGTTTTTTGGGTTTTCTTGTTTATTTGCTGTTTGTTGATTTTTTTTTTTCCTATAGGCTTGAATAGACTGATATGAATCAAAAGTCTCCTTCCTACAGCTCAGATTTATCCCTTTTTTTTCTTTCTTTTTTTTTCTTTTATTATAGGTAACTGTGAGAGTTAATGATGTCAATGACAACCCTCCAGTTTTCCCAACATGGATTCAAACTAAATTGTCAGCTCCTGAGAACGTACTTGCTGTGGACTTGGGCACATTTTCTGCTACTGATCTGGATACAGGAGTTAATGCACTTTTAAGATACTCCCTGCAGGATGATTTTGCTGGGACGTTCCATATTGATAGTTCTACGGGCAAGTTGATGACAATGAAATCCTTAGACAGAGAAACAATGGACAGTTATGAATTGAAAATAATAGTAAGTTGACGAATTTAATGCAACTTCATAGAATCCCCAACATAAAAAATGAGAAAACACTAGATCATCACAAGAAAACCACTTACTCTTAGAGAATTCTACTAGACTTCATTAATGAATTTTCACTGTTCTTCATGATTTGCACCCAGAGCTCTGTTTTCTGCTGTGTAAATTGGTATTAGTGAAATGGCCTGTGAAGCCAAATTTTAAAGGTCACAGTCAAATGACAGCTTATTGTGACATCTGCAAGGCACTCCTGAGTCCAGTTTGGACCCTGCAGCTGCATTGCCTATCCATGTTGTTTGTCCCTTCCCCTCAGTTTTTTCCATTTTTTTCAAACTCCACGTCCACAAATCTTTTAAACACTGTCTGAAATATAAATTTTCAAGTTAAGAAAGAATGAAACCATAAAGTTTCATTCAACATCCACGTGGGTATCTATTTTTGCTACTGACTTAATTGATTTTTACTTCTACTAATCAGATCTATTACTGTGCATACAAAGAAGTGTTCCAGCACTGGCCAACAGGTCCAGGAACTTGTGGAACTTATTCAGCAGACCTACAAAAATTGAACAGCGTCTTCTGAAAATCCCAGAGTTAATACAAGTGGACGCTTTTAAGACTAATTGAAACGTGTGTGTGCGTACCTATAGATTAGAATTTTCTATGGCAGACGTTTGTAGAGTGTAAAATTTGCCACACAGCGGCTGCTCTTCACAGCCCGCTTTGTAGGGACTTCAAACCCTCAAAATGCAAAGGGTTTCCTTCTCCTTTTCAAAAGGCATTTCCTTATTGTTTTCAATGCCACAGTTCTGTGTTGATTAGTGCCACTTCTGGTCACGCGGCATGTTTGATCTGGATGCAGGCTTGAGTTTTTGATTAATTATTAATGAAATGAGGCGGAGTATGTGATGGGGTGAGGACACCAGGCATGTGCCAACTAATCAGGTACAGGACCAGTACAATGTCACTGGTAAATAACTGGTCCAGCAGAAAGTCTTCAGAGACAGAGGTTCACAATTTTTGGAACAAAACTGAACTGGTAAAGTAAGTTTGTGTCAAAGCAGTGCTGCTTTTAATGAGACATTTCTTTTCAGGCCACTGATTCTGGCAAACCCCCACTATCTGCAAGCTTAGTTCTAAGCCTCGCTGTGGAAGATGTGAATGACAACCCACCAGTGTTCCCCCAGAAATCCTACTCTGTGACTGTGAGAGAGAATGAGCCTCCACATGTGGTATGTGGCGTTAAGAATAAACAGGCACTTGTTTTCTCTCTGTAAACTTGGAAGGGGTGCAAATCTATCATCACTGGGCATTGGTAAATGTAATTTTTGACTTTGTGGAGCCTGTAAAATCACAGAGCATGTTACACTATGTGACAGTGGAGTACCACTGACTGTTCCTGAAGCTTTGTGTTGCCCTGCAGATGTGACCTAATGGTTTACAGGAACTGTGGGAAGAGGTATCACCTGAAAATGTGTAACATCTGTCACAGTACATGCTATGTCGGCACTTTAGCAATGGAATTAAAGGCCATATGAATAATTCAGTCAGCAAACACTCCACAGTTCAATACTAGTCTTGTGTGTATGTTTTGCCACTCTGTTCTGCTCTAAGCCTTGTGTTTATCCTGTTTTCTTTTCTCTCATTTAGATTTTGAGTGCAGTAGCCACAGATGAAGATATAGGATACAATGCCATTATTCATTACACCATCACTGGAGAAACAACTTCATTTCATGTTGGAGAACTTTCTGGAAACATTGCAACTCTGGAGCCTCTGGACTACGAAAGTCATTCCCAGTACACATTTATTCTGAAAGCCTTCAATCCTGGAGAGCCAAATCTCCAGGACACTGCAAATATTACAGGTAGCTCTAATTTGCCACAGAAAATGTACCTTCATGCCCCTTAGGGAATATGTCAGCATGTGTAATCATGAGGTAAAAACATGCCCTGCAGTACTAATACAGTCTGCTAAAGTAAACTGTCAGAAATTATGTGATCTTTTCATTACACCCAGATTAAATTCTTCTCAAGGAAAGTTTGCCTTGTCAAAAATTAGGAATTTTTACACATTATTTACTTCAATGTACGTATTCACAAATTTTTCTGTTACATTTTTTGAGTACCTATTGGCATTTTGACTGGAAAGGTTTCCAAAATCATAACTCAGTTCTTTTGCTTCTTGTATACAGAAATCCTCTTTCTAGAGTGATATTCACAGATTTTTAGTGTTGTTAAAATAACAGTGCTTCATTGCTATTGCTTTTTTACTTAAAAAAACACAAATAAATTAGTTCTGCAGGGGGAAACAGGTATAAGGATTACTGTGAAGTTGGTATTGTAGCTTTTGGTCAGCCCTACTTTGGACCAGTATGGCTGGAAGTATTAGTTTATTTATTATTTCTTGGTTTGTGTTATTTATGTTGCTGGACGGCCAACTTCCCTAATTGTGGACCCTTTTACAGGTCATGTACAAATGTAAAACTAAGAAATCCTGTCTCCCAATGTTAAGGCAAGGACTAGAGACACCAAATAAACAGGGACACAGAAGGGAGCACAATGAAACAATAAGATGATGTTATTCCTGACAGAAAGCAGTGGCAGCATTCCAGCCAGGAGTGCAGCCACTGGGGGAAGTTATTGCTTGAGCAGTAAATAATTTCATCCATAAAAGTGTTTTGAAGTACATAAACCAAGGTTTTCTGGTTTATATAGAAAGAATTCTAACTCAGTTCAGAGGAGTTTATATTAGCTGAAGAAATAGCTTGCAAATGTTTAGGCAAAACTCATCAGACATTGACCTTCTCTCTCAGTTAATGTGGAAGATGTTAATGAAGAAGGACCCGTGTTTGACAAGCCCTCCTATCACCAGATCCTTCTAGACAATTCCACAGCTGGCACACTGGTAGTAGATATCAATGCAAGAGATGAAAGCAAGGATTATGACGAAGGCATTTTCTACAGTATTGCAGGTATGTTAGAAAAAATCTTACAGCTCTTTATTACTGGGATACTGAAATACTGCTAAACTAAGCTGCATGGCACCAGAATGAGAGATAATGGTCATAAATTGAAATGGCAGGTCCTGACTGGATACAAGGGGTAAAACTCCTCTGTGAGGATAGGTGAGTACTGGAACAGATTGCCCAGAGAGGTTCTCAGCACTGGATGGTTACAGGTTACACTCAGATGAGTGTCATCTGTGAATTCACTCCCGACTGTGCTTTGAGCCAAGGGGTTGGACTAGAGGCCTCACAAAGGCCCTTCCAGCCCAAATGATTCTGTGACACAGAATCCAGAGAGGCCAGGGATGTCGTGCTCCAAATCCCAGATGAGGATTTCAACCCGTATCTCTTCAATCCTGGGCGTACAATCCAGTCACTTGTCTCCACTCATTCCATTGACCAGCTCCAACACTTATTTTTCTGTTTTCAGATGGAAACTCAGAAGGCCTCTTTAGTCTTTCCAGTACCACAGGAGAACTCAGGTTAACAAGGGACTTATCCAAACAAACTGAGCCCCAGTATTACTCCTTGAATGTCACAGCCACAGATTCGGGTTTGCCGCCTCTTTCAACATCTGTAAAGGTACAAAAATTTATACCTTAGTGTCTTCTTCCCCAAATTGTTTTGATCATTTCATTTCAGAAAAGACAGACAGAAGCTCTAGGCTGTGAGGGAGGAGGATTAGAGGAGTAGAGACTTCTGTGCAGTGTCAAAGAGTGGGGCAGTCAGAGGGGATGTAATGGAGGTATGTGATAAATAAACAAGAGACAGCACATAAGGTGTTCCTGTTTATTTTCCTATAAACCGAGAAAAAATAATTTCTGAATTAAACACTGAGAAGTGTAAATATGATTAAAATTTTCTGCATAGTGCTTATGACTTGCTGAAGTTAAGATGTTAAAAAAGTTAAGAATTTGAAAAAAAAAAGTAGAAAATTACAAGGATAAAGACATGTAGAAAATTATCTTCAACAACCTTAACCACAGATTTACAAATCAGAATTCTTCAAAGCCTTGGACAGTAATTGTCTGGCATAATTTAGAAATAAATTATTTTTGTGAAGCAGTAGGTATTATTCATTTACCACCTGTTCACCCTTTCTTAATTTATAAAGTCAGTTATAATGCTTTTAAAATACTGTACTTAGAAGCCCCTGCTCTGGTTGTACACTCTCCAGTGGAAGAATTTGTTGCAAATACAGATCAGTACATCTGTTGAGAGCTGTTCAGCTGGACAAATCCTTTGAAATGTGCTGCATGAGATGAGCTGGAATCCCTGCAAAATTTTGTTACAAAGGTTTTTCGTTAACCTTCGCTGCCTTCCAGACACTGAGGTGTCAAAGTCACACACAGCAGCCCTGGGCTACTTCCTACTGGCCAAGTTCTAGACTTGTGCTGTTGGAAAAGCTGCTAAACCTGCAAACATAACCTTTGTGGCCACATCCTTCTCTCTGCAGGTGTCAGTCTCCATAGCTCCCCTGGACGTTTCCTTCCCAGTGTTCTCGGAAGCAGCCTATGCTCCAGCCCCCCTGAGCGAGAGGACACCGCCAGACACCATCGTTGTGCACACCAGGGTGTGGTACCACAGCTCTGTGAGCTACAGCATTGCCTCTGGAGATGGCAAGGGTAAGCTCTCCATGGCAAGTAACAGCCACAGGGTGTGTTGAACAACTTGGACAGCACTGAGCTTTGGGATTGTTTCTTCCCTCTCCCTTTTTGCTCTTATCTCAGTTCTACAGCCACTAATCCTGGATGTGGGTTCAGGTGAGGGCACATGATTGAATCTCTGTCACACGATACAGAGTTGGCTGCACCAGCTCTACCCTTTGTCTGCTCCAGGAACACCAGGTGGTACCTGATCAGGCCTAAACTTACAGTGACTGCAGAAAAATGACCTAGTGGAAAAACTAACTCAGAACTTCTTCTTAACAAATGTGAGCACATAGATTAAGTTTATGTGGAGTCCAGTGAATCAGTGCTTTGCTGAACGTCTATTTTTACTAAATTTATGGTATTATCAAACATAGCCAGTTGGTATTTCTGTTCTGTATGGAGTTGTGTTCTGCTTGAAGTTACTTGCAGAATTCCTCATCTGCAGTAAGAAAAGGATTTTAGAGGAAATACAGTAATTTCTAACTGAAACAGGGACTGTCTCATAGGAAGGTGAAGACCTGACTTGAAGGTGGTGAAACGAATTTTCTCCCCTTTGGTTCCCTTCTGACCTTCTAAATTATTCATGTTTTTTTAATTACAGCCCTGGATATATCTAACATTCTTATGAAACTTATAAAAACGTTGAATTTAATTTTGTTCTTTGAAGAATACTGTAACATATGATATTCATATAAATAATGTCTAGTTTGCACTGAAGGATTCATACCTTCAGATTCAACTACATAATACACAAAATCATAACCAGAATAATTTCTGTTTGGTTTTTTAAACAGGATATTTCACTATTGATTCATCCAGTGGTGTCATAAGAACAAGAAAGAATTTAAAAGTGGAAGATTTTCCAGTAAATTTCATTGTAAGAGCAACAGACTCTTCTGATGCTGCCATAAGAAATGAAGTTGAAGTGAAGGTGGAAGTTATTGATGAAAATGATTTCCCTCCAGTTTTCCCATCCTCTCTACTGGAAGAAAGATTGGCAGAGGTAAGGAAATGTTTCCCAAACTGAATCACTAAATCTTCAAAATAATAATAATAAAAATAATCTTTTGGTAAGAATACAAGTAAACCTCCTGCAGCTGGGCAGGCTTCCCCTTCTGTCATACGATGTTTTGAGGTTTATTTCAAGCTGAAAATCCCAATACACAAAGAGAATGGTCTAAAAGGGTGAACCTATTGAAGAAAAAGTCAATCTTTTAATACAAAGGGGCTCCATGAAGGAAGAATTACCGCTCCACTTTGCTTATTTACACTAAGAGAAAATTCAGGTGCATTCAAAATCCAGTGGATGTGCTGGGCTCCTCACAGACTCTCAGCCTTTTGTAAGGGATCTTCAGATAGAGAAACAGAGGGAAAAGTCTAATTTAGCAATATTTCTGACCAATCTGTTGTGATTCTTGCTGACAGAGTGATCAGCAGCAGAGAACAAGCCAGATTTGAGACAGACTTTCAAACACTGTGGTTCTCTTTAACAGCCACAACTGAATTTAAAATCTAGTCCACTTCTACCCCTGAGCTAAGCATAAGTCCAATTGTCACAGCTACTTTTAGTGTTCCCAGTTATTTTAATGGAGAACAGCTCGACTCACATTTCCCAGACTTAAAAAATTGATTTCCATGTGAAATATTTACGCAGTAGGAATTGCTGGATGCCCTGCAGGATCAAATAACTGCAGCTCAGGTCTCAAATGGCTGTGCAAGTGAAATACTGATACCTTCTGTCAATCTTGGTGCAAATACACTGTTAGAAAGGAGAAATTAGATTATGGATTTATTTTGGTAAGAGTAATTATCAGCCAAATAGCGTTCAGAAATACATAATGTTCATTTTGGAGTTGAGAACATACTCTGAGTTTCATAGGAGAAGAGGTTGTTAAGCACAAATAACAGCAAGTAAAGGTTTGGGCTGTTAGAAATCATGGTGATTTTTCTTCCTGAAGATTCCTGCCATAGGTGGAGATATAGGGGGAGGAAAATAGTTATTTTATGTAAATTAGAGAAAACAAGGGACTCTCTTACTGTGCTGAACATGCTGCATAATTGTGATTTTAAAATGTCTACACTACTGTAAGTGGATGCAGTATCTCTTGCCTTTCCCCTTTCACATAATTCAAGGAATTGAAATTCAAGGACAGCCTCAATCTTTCTTCATCCACAGAATTTAGCTGCTACCTCGATTGTCCAGCTGAAAGCTCAGGATAACGATACAGGCAGAAATGGTGCCCTAACATACGGAATTCTTAACGGAAACGGACTAAAATTCAGGATAGATGAAACAACTGGAATTCTTTATTCCAGTGCCACTTTTGATTATGAAGAAGATCCCTTGGAGTACCAGGTTTGCTTTAGATTTTAATCTTTTTTATTCGAACTCCCTTACCATTCCCTTGGACAACAGGTGATACTTGTGGGGGTTTTAGCTTGATATTTCCTGCGTGGGTTTAGAATCTGAGCACCCTAAGATGTGAGGCATTATTAAACCAAGCCTCTGCCTTTTGACTATAATGAAATTCAAGCGCAGCTCATCGTTCACCTGCCCTACAAACACTTCAGCACATGAGTACCTAATGTCACAGTGACAGCTCATGTGTTCAGCGCTGTATGCTTGAACCTGGACTGGACTGAGGTCATGCAGATATGATTCTCACTTCTTCTTCTTTATTGTTGTTGTTGCCGCTGGGTATTTTTTATGATCTTACTTTGCCTCAAGGAAACTAATCAGTGAAATTGTTGGTTCTACCCAGAAAGGCTTGTTTAATTGACCCAAATACTCCTTAAGTTTTCAATAATCATTTTGAGGTGACCTCAGAATTGGACTTGGCAATTCTAAGAATTTTCCAAAGTTTAAAAGTCACCAAGATTTTTTTAATCCTTATACAAGTTCCTCTTTGTATGATTTCTCATTATGAATAACTGGGTAATTCCAGGTTGTGGTGTATGCTGAAGACGATGGAATCCCTGAGAAGAAGAGAGGATACTGCACAGTTGTCATAAAGATCACTGATGTTAATGACTGGCCACCTGTCTTTGATCCAGTGACAGAATTCAGTGTTAATGAAAACGTGCCTGTGGGATTCACAGTCGGAAAAATCACAGCAACAGACAGAGACACGGGAGACAATGCCTTTGTTCTGTATGGCCTCCCAGGTAACCTGGAATTCTGTCCCTGCACTGGAGGAATTGTCACTTTGTTGTCTATACAATTGTGAGCATAAATAGTATTATGCATGTTATTTCCTAATTCCGTTCTACATAAGCCAAAAAAGTTCACTTCCACTAATTTATGCTCATACTACTTTCAACCTGATTGAGCAGGAACTTTGCAGATTGTGCTTTTAATTGTATTTTTAATGCTGTTAAGAACCAGTTTTATAAAAAAATCTAAAACTACTTGACTGCCACAGCTGCAATCAGAGTAATTTTGATGAAAAAAATGCCCATATTTTTCTTGAATGAGGAATAAGGGTCTAGGGCCTAATTGATCTCTGCTTCCTAGAATTTAAGAGATGGAAATTTAGACTCCTTTGGGCCAAAGACTGCAGGAGCTGGAATAGTTGGTTTAGTTGTAAGAACCATCAAGAGCAATGTCAATACAGTTTATATGTTTTTAGTCTTTTATTTCCAATATGCAGACAGACTTTGAGGGTGGCCAAATCCGTGGACGTGTAATTTAAGGGTGGAGTTAATTATGTGCTTCTAAGATACATGTATTAATTGATGATGCTACTTTAAATCTGTCGCAGATGGTGGAGAAAATATATTTGAAATAGATGCAATACAGGGCATCATTAAGATAAAGAACTCTCCAGATTATGAAACCATGAATAAATACAACCTTACAGTGACTGCAGTCAACAATAAATCTGCCCCTTTCTATCAGGTAATGAACTGTGGCTCTGCAGAGTGGATGTTGAACTAGTGGGAGGGAGATCCATCCAAGACATTTATTGTGTGGAATAAATGAGTCACCTAATCATGTAAGGAGTCAGACTTCTACAGCCTTTGACCACACTGAGTAGCAGTGTGCTTTAATTGTTTGAAATACTTCAAAATAATGCATGCTAGGGTTTGACCCTGAATTGTTTGCTGCCCACCCTGTGCTGGTGAATTGAGGTCTCTGCCTGCTGCTGTCAGAACTATAAGTGATGTGATAATTTTTCATGGGAAAAAAGGTGTTTTCTGCAAATTGTTTTAAGCTCTGCTGTATTTCTTTGATTTGAAAAGATGTTAGACACTTATTTAACAGAACTAGAACATGTGTGGTTCCCGTAACTGCCATGTAGGACATGCTGGCCTCGTAAACACAACTTGTTCTTCCTCAGTAGAACCCCACTGCAACATTGAATTCTTGCCGCTCATGCTTTAAAATCCTGTAGTGATCTCTGACGCTGAGATCACAAAATGAAACCCAAGCTACATTTTACCTACAGCATTGTTGTGCTTTAAGCTGAAACCAGGACAAGTGTCTCCAAAGCCTCATTTATAGTTTTTGTTGCAGATGTAAGGAAAAAACATTGCTAAATAAGACTAAGTAAGTCTAAAGATTCTCAAATGCACAAATCCATTTTGTTTTCTAGGCAACTACTTATGTCACTGTTGTGGTGATGGATGTGAATGATAATGCTCCAGTGTTTGCTCAGAGTTCCTATTCTGCTTCCATAAACATGATTAATCCTGCAGGTGCTCCTGTCATAACTGTGAGCGCCTCCGACAGGGATCAGGTAACTCCTCTGGTTTGATCCTGACACTGCTTTAAGCTGCAGCCCAAATAGATCCTTCTCTGTTCCCTGGGCATGAAATAATACCAAATGTAGCAGAAAGTGAATCCTAACTGGGAATTGGAAATTAGGACTTTGGATGGCTCTGCCTTGACGCTGATGTACGCTCCTTCTTTGAGCTTCTATCCTTGGCTGTATTTGCTTGAATTTGCCCCCTTATTATGTAGAGCTGCCCCAGTCTTTCAAAAGCACACAAGGACTGAAGCAATTTAGTGTCTCTGAAGTTACCTGAACTTCTGAACTAAAAGTTAAACATCATATAACTGAACATGGAAATGCCTGCTTACCACATGCCTCTGAAGAAGTGTGGGACCCTGTAATTCTCTCCATCCCCATTTTTTGATGTAATTTTGTTTGATATCTCTGTGCTACACCCATCAAGTAATATCCAGACGCTGGCAGGGATATCCAGCAGTCAACCAGATCACCATGGCAACATCACTAGTAATTATGTATATCATTTAAGAGATGAATCCTCTACAAGTGACAACAAAATAGGTGTAGCAGGTGCCTTCCTATTTCCCCACGCATAATTTCAATTAGAAAAGCTGCAGCTGTGGTACATTGCTGCAAATAATCCAACAGCCCTTTTTTAATCACCCTTTTCAATGGTTTTGCATAAAAAGTGAAATTGCTTTTGAAAAGTGCTGGACTGTGTGAGATGTGCATTGAGGCCCTAATGAAATTCCTCCTTCAGCTGCCGGGTCCTGTGCCATCAGAGTGGCACTTGTCATCTCTGTGCCACTCTCACTGCTCTGACCGTCCCCCTCGTGATGTCCTTAACTTACTCTCATTAGAGACCTTTTACCCCATGTTTTTACTGTGTAACTGGCCAATTTATTGTGAATTTTCTTCTGCTTTGTGAGAGGGCTTTTTATTACCATCCATCCTATCTAAGTTAATTCCGATTTTTCATTCTTAAAAAAAAAAAATCACTATTTTCAAAATAATTTCGCTTGGGACCTTGAGATTTTGGAATCTCTTGTCTCAGTGTTTATCCCAGTTCCATGAATTTGTGTTGTTTCCATGGCAGGGGCAGAATGGTCTCATTGAGTACCACATCCTCCCGGATCCAAACGTGAGCCCGTTCTTCCTCATAGAAGATATGAGTGAGGGGAAAATAATTACAACTGGGAACCTCTCCAGGTCTGGAGAGATCCATTTGACAGTGATGGCCAAGGACAAAGGCTCTCCTCCTTTAAATGGCACTGCTCTGGTTACTCTTAATGTGTTTGACAACCGGCCATTCCTTCCTCAGTTCAACAGGAGTGAAATCAGGTGAGGCTTTCATATAACTTGCCTATATTCTATATACATTCTCCAGGTACTGCTAAGCATAGTAAAGTGAAGCTCATTTTCCTGTTTTTCCATGCGGAAGAAAGAACACCAGGGATTTTTTTCAAACGTTTAGAACGTTCTGTGGGTTCTGTGAATGTGATTTGAGGCATCACCTTTTATTTCTTTATTCTGCAGCTTTTAAGGGCCAGGCTCTTTGTCCTGTTCCTCCTGCACATTATAAAACATTCTTCCTCAGGCTTTACTCAAGGATAAACCAATGTCTGATAGAGAAGTAGGGCTTGCACTGCACTCAGGCAGCTCCACCAAATAGCTGGAGGGGAGTGGGCAGGGTGTTCCACAGAGAACTAACTCTTTGAGTTCAATTTCAAAGTATTCCCATGCAAAAACTGGTGGGAAATTTAACATTCTGATTTATCATTTATTTTCTGCATTAGCATTTCAGTTGCAGAAAACACAGGAGTGGATTATCCAATTTATACTTTGACTGTAGTTGAAACTTCAGGAAAACTGATTGAATATACTATTGCATCTGGCAATGAAAAAGGTAAGTACAATTTCCTTTAGGAGTTAAAATAGCCAAGAGAACATTATAACCTGTCTCTTGTGTGGCAGATAGCTTTGGATGTAAATGAGGAGATGGACAGCATGGATAAAAATTGATGTGGGTTTTTTTTTTAAAAAAGGAAGTACACAGGGAATTTTTTTCAGACCTTTCCAGCATTGACTTCACTGATCTTTGGCTACAGAGAGGGTGGTAACATGCTAAAAAATAGGGGGTTGTGGTCTTAAATTAGTATAATTTGGAGACTTAGCCAGAATAGAAAGCTTGGAAATAGATAAAAAGAAGGGTTTGCAACAAAAAGCTGCAATTTTACCTTCCACATATATCGTTCCTTTACATGTTTAAGAGCAGCTTGCTCTGGAATAGGAGCCCAGCTGTGATGCCTTTGCTGCTTGCCCAGTGGCAGTGCTGCATTTCACGTTCTGAAGAGCAGAGAATGCATGGAAACATCCCAAGAGCAGGAGGGATACAAGTGAAGTGGAAGCTGTAACAGCAGAAGCGCATGTTTTTCCTTTCAGGTCATTTTAGGTTGGATCCCACAAGTGGTCAGCTGAGAACAGCAGTTAATTTGAATTATGAGGAAGTTTCTCAGTATGTGATTTTAATTAAAGCAAGTGAAAAAATCTCGTCTGCCACAGAAGTCAAGCGTTCAGGTAACTTTCTGCTTTGAAGGACCTTCCAACTTAAATCAGGGGCAATGGGCACATCTTCTATCCTTACAAGCCAGTACAGGAGTTGTCCCCCTGAATCCCCAGGTGGGATACAGCTACTCTGGGAGCTTCTCTCTGCTCTGTTCCCTTTCTGTCTTCACGTGCAGCAGAGATGCTGCAAAGCCACAGCCTGATCCAGCCTTTGGGATTTGGGCTCTGGGGGTGTTTTTGTTGCTGATAACTCGTGTTTTTTACAGGCCTGTTTGCTGAGAATGTGGCCATGCTGACGATCTCGGTGCAGGACGTGAACGAAGAGCCGGTGTTTCTGAGCAAAGCCTACTCGGCTCGGGTCCCCAGCTCAGTGCCCTACAAGTACACTGTCCTTACAGTCCAGGTGCAGTATTTTCCATGCTCTTCATAGGCACAATGCTGTGAAAGATCTGGATTTCTTCCACAGTTAAGCTGGGTTAAAGGCGCTCTTAAATCTGCTCTTGAATGCTTGAGACAGGTTTGGCCCACGCTCCAGGTTTAACCTGGTGCTGGTGCAGGGAGTCAGTCCATACCTGTCCTGCCAGTGGGCCTGTCAGAGTTGCTGTATGGCCTGTTCTGCCCATGCCACAGATTACAGACTGCACTGATTGCTCTTCTCCCTTTGGCACCATTAACTGTTAGTTATCCATCAGACCCAAAAGGAAATTAATTACAAAACACAGAAGCTCCCATCTATGTATTTCCAAGCCTGGTGTTATCCCTCAGCTCTAGCCTGCTCTTCTATGCTTGCAGCTGTAGAATCCTCCAGACTTTATGATAAATGTATTTCCCCTTTCATACCTATGGTCTCATTGTGATAGTTTGTGCCCAATTTTGTTTGTCCTGGAATACTCCAGCCTTACACATAGAAATAGAGGAGTTTAATGATTGAACAGCAGTGTGCAGCCCAAAAGCCCCAAGATGAGTGTCACAAATCACCTTTTTTTAATCCCAGGCCACAGATCCAGACTCTGGAGCCAATGGACTTCTGCTGTACAGTTTAGTGAATCACCAAACAAATGAATTTGACATCGATGAAAATACTGGGCAGATTTTTACAGTTTCTGTAGCAGGAAAGGCTGGAACATTTTATCTGGAAGTCCAAGTGTCAGACCAAGGCACAAGAAGACTCACAGACCGGACCACAGTCAACGTAAGGAATTTTGCTGTGTGTAATCCTGGTTTGCTTCCATGTCAAAACTCTGAGTACAAGAAGGGCTGGGTTTGGTATGACAAAAAAAATTACTTATCATCAGTGACTCTGTTGCAAACATGACTCGTTCCTACATACCAGAATTAAGACACATTGGCATGAAGATTTGGCTTTGGGAGGGCAGTTCTTTTATATCAGAGGGATTTTGGTGTTTGCTTGGGTTTTTTAATCAATCAGAGGTATAAATGCTTTAGAAAACCTTACATGTGATTCTTTCTTTATTAGGTTACTGTTGATTCCAGTTCCAGTAGCAACATTGTGGTGGTGGTGCTGAATCAGCAGATCAATCTTGTTGAAAGAAACATCGTTGAAGTGAAAAGGTATTTTTGAAACTGTGAAGCTTCTTCTGGTATAATATCTAATGATAAACTTAGAGTTCCTTTGGGATAGGGCTCTGACAGCCTACAGGGAGGTGATGCAGCTAGTGCCCAGGAAAAGCAAGGCCTTCAACTTGATTCAGAATAATTTGAGGGAATTCACAGGAATCCAGCTATTTTTGCCCCTAAGTTTTTGGCCAGAGCTGACAAATGTCCAAAAGGTCCTTGGACTAGACAATTTTGAGAAATATCCTGCCACCTCCATGTTTCTGTCATGTTTAACAGCCTAGGATAGAGGTTTTCATGGTCAGCAGGACAAAAACGTGGAGACAGGTAGGGCACACACCACAAACCAAACCCACCTTCGCTACAGATGAAAAAAGCCCCTCCATGGCACAGCCAGGGATGTGTGGATGACCACACTGCAATTAAAACCATATTTGGGCCTTTTTGGCATGTCAGTGAAGATGTAAGATGTTGTTTTTGACTATACATAAACAAATATTTACACTGGACAGGCTGAGTCCTGTGCTTATGAAGGGAAATCACTTTGAAGGTTGGAAAGATGAGTTTACATTATTATGGTGCTGGTGCCACAATTAAATGGAAAACTTTCTTGGCAGCAGCTGGTACTGATCACCATCAGAATGGTGGATTAACTGGGCCACTGGGCCAGTCCAGTGTGAAAATCCCTATGGAAAAGGAGGACAAAACAATGAGGATTCTGAGACTGAATTTCCATACTCCTTACCCTTAATCTATAGATATCACTGCCTGGATTTTTTTCCTCTGCTACTCAATTCCCCAAAAATCCCCCCAAATCAATTTTTGGCAAACAGCTTAATTTATTTGCTGATAATAATCCTGCATTTTTACATGCTTAGAATAAAATACCTGCCAAGTGTTGTATTAAATACTGCTTTACTTAATTTCCTGCGTAGAAGAACCTGTCATTAAATATTTTAATATGATGACAGGGTCCTGGAAGATAAACTTGGGTGGAATGTCTACATCGTTGATGTTTTTTCCAATGAGCTTGAACGAAAAGCAAGAAGCAGCACTGATGAAACTCATGTAAGAATTATTGCTTTCAATGAGGAACACCAGGAGGTACCTGCACAAGATGTCAAAAGGTCTGTGTGGCACAGTCTGGGTGTCAGAGTTTATGCAGACAGGATTTCATTCCCTGGAAGTTATTAATTTCTTGGACTGGGTAGTTTTAGATGAAATAGCAGTTTATCTGAGATTTATCTCAGTGGATGTTTTAGAAATCAGAAAGCTTTCATTATTTATTGAAAGGTAATTTTCACAGTTTGTCAAAAACATGAATAAGGCTGTTAAATTGTGCAAGATAGATTTAAAAGTCAGCTTTGTTTCAAAAGCTGGAGTAGAAAGAATATACATAGTTACAATAGATACTGACTCTAGAACAGGAGGTTGTTGATTAAACACTTACACTTTAGGTGTATTTTCCATTTGTTTCACAACATGGCAGCGATGTGGATTTAGAGGATATACTGACCTCTCCAGTTTAATGGTCCAAGCTTTGCTGCACTCCAGGTGCCAGGCACCAGTGCTGCTCCCTTAGCAAACAGGATTTTCCCTTAATGAAACTGTGACAAGTCTGAATCTTCAGAAAGGTCTTGGCAGACCAGGGAGGGGTATTCTCTTGTTTTCTTCTCTACTCCTCTTGCCAAAACGAAGGCCTGGAAAATCACCCCCATTTTACCCTCCTATCTCCAGAAAACTCCGGGAGCAGATGAGCAGCCTTGAGGCAGAACTGGAGAAAGTGTTTTCAACACCTGTCAGTGCTGCCATAGAGGAGCCTCCCGCAGCCTCCACCTCTCCGGAACTGGTGGCAGCGATNCTGGTATAATATCTAATGATAAACTTAGAGTTCCTTTGGGATAGGGCTCTGACAGCCTACAGGGAGGTGATGCAGCTAGTGCCCAGGAAAAGCAAGGCCTTCAACTTGATTCAGAATAATTTGAGGGAATTCACAGGAATCCAGCTATTTTTGCCCCTAAGTTTTTGGCCAGAGCTGACAAATGTCCAAAAGGTCCTTGGACTAGACAATTTTGAGAAATATCCTGCCACCTCCATGTTTCTGTCATGTTTAACAGCCTAGGATAGAGGTTTTCATGGTCAGCAGGAAAAAAACGTGGAGACAGGTAGGGCACACACCACAAACCAAACCCACCTTCGCCACAGATGAAAAAAGCCCCTCCATGGCACAGCCAGGGATGTGTGGATGACCACACTGCAATTAAAACCATATTTGGGCCTTTTTGGCATGTCAGTGAAGATGTAAGATGTTGTTTTTGACTATACATAAACAAATATTTACACTGGACAGGCTGAGTCCTGTGCTTATGAAGGGAAATCACTTTGAAGGTTGGAAAGATGAGTTTACATTATTATGGTGCTGGTGCCACAATTAAATGGAAAACTTTCTTGGCAGCAGCTGGTACTGATCACTATCAGAATGGTGGATTAACTGGGCCACTGGGCCAGTCCAGTGTGAAAATCCCTATGGAAAAGGAGGACAAAACAATGAGGATTCTGAGACTGAATTTCCATACTCCTTACCCTTAATCTATAGATATCACTGCCTGGATTTTTTTCCCCCCAAAAACAATCCCCCAACAATTTTTGGCAAACAGCTTAATTTATTTGCTGATAATAATCCTGCATTTTTACATGCTTAGAATAAAATACCTGCCAAGTGTTGTATTAAATACTGCTTTACTTAATTTCCTGCGTAGAAGAACCTGTCATTAAATATTTTAATATGATGACAGGGTCCTGGAAGATAAACTTGGGTGGAATGTCTACATCGTTGATGTTTTTTCCAATGAGCTTGAACGAAAAGCAAGAAGCAGCACTGATGAAACTCATGTAAGAATTATTGCTTTCGATGAGGAACACCAGGAGGTACCTGCACAAGATGTCAAAAGGTCTGTGTGGCACAGTCTGGGTGTCAGAGTTTATGCAGACAGGATTTCATTCCCTGGAAGTTATTAATTTCTTGGACTGGGTAGTTTTAGATCAAATAGCAGTTTATCTGAGATTTATCTCAGTGGATGTTTTAGAAATCAGAAAGCTTTCATTATTTATTGAAAGGTAATTTTCACAGTTTGTCAAAAACATGAATAAGGCTGTTAAATTGTGCAAGATAGATTTAAAAGTCAGCTTTGTTTCAAAAGCTGGAGTAGAAAGAATATACATAGTTACAATAGATACTGACTCTAGAACAGGAGGTTGTTGATTAAACACTTACACTTTAGGTGTATTTTCCATTTGTTTCACAACATGGCAGCGATGTGGATTTAGAGGATATACTGACCTCTCCAGTTTAATGGTCCAAGCTTTGCTGCACTCCAGGTGCCAGGCACCAGTGCTGCTCCCTTAGCAAACAGGATTTTCCCTTAATGAAACTGTGACAAGTCTGAATCTTCAGAAAGGTCTTGGCAGACCAGGGAGGGGTATTCTCTTGTTTTCTTCTCTACTCCTCTTGCCAAAACGAAGGCCTGGAAAATCACCCCCATTTTACCCTCCTATCTCCAGAAAACTCCGGGAGCAGATGAGCAGCCTTGAGGCAGAACTGGAGAAAGTGTTTTCAACACCTGTCAGTGCTGCCATAGAGGAGCCTCCCGCAGCCTCCACCTCTCCGGAACTGGTGGCAGCGATCGTGCTCAGCGTTCTCCTCGCCTGCACCTTCATTGCCTTCCTGGTCTATGTGATTCTGGATGTGAAAAGGAAAAGGTACCAATGGTTCTGCTCTAACAGTGGCATTCAGACTTGCAGATAATATGTTTCTTTAAGTTTCAGCTTGAAAAAGTTGATAAATTGCTCATATTTGCAGAGAGTGTTGCCTAAGGTTTGCTCTAAATCCCAATGACAGGTGTTGTTAGGACACACCAGGTAACTGAGAGTTATTTCTTCTTGTGTTTGGCACACAGCAACAGCAGAAACAAATAGTTTTAAAGCAGAGAAATGCAGACAGCAGAAATTTTAACTGTGAAAGGAGGGACGAGTAGCTGTAATACACCCACATAAATTAATACACCCTCTAACCCCATAAATGCTGAAATCAAGGGAGGTTTTGCCACGTAACTTAAACTTAAAATACAAATAATTAGTTTTCTGTTTCAGAGAAAACTGTGAAGCCAATATTAAAAAAGAATTAACAATTTGATTTTAATGCATTTGTCATTTTCAGAAAGTATGGGCAACAGGCTTTGTTTAAGAAGCAAGCAGAAAGTTTGGAGGGTATTGATAACCCGTGGGCAAGTGACAAAAATGGAAGCCTGAAAAGCTTGGAGAAACTGGAGCACATGAACGATGGGTAAGTAGCTTATAAAAAATGTGATTCTAGTTTAGTCTGGTACACAGGATTTTCCTTGGATCTTTCACTAGTACATAGGTCAATTTTTAAGAACCCTCATAGTGCTAAGTGAGGAATCTCTACAGTTGAAGGAAGGTAATACCTTTTAATCTGGTATCAAAAATTACACGGGCAAACTCCTACTTACTCTGTAACAAATTGTGAATCCTCATGCAGAAATGAACCTCCAGGATACAAGAAGCTACTTAACATAAATCCTACTAATTTTGAGATCAGCGTACACACTGCTCTCAGAGAGGCTGAGATTTTTGTCTCAGCTCCAGGTGTTAGGAATTCTCTTAATTGTCTTTCAGAAGAACTGAGACAACAGCATTTGACAACATGTATTTAACCAGAGGAGTTGATGCTGACAAAGATGAAATGCCTGAAAAAGGCAATTACCTGGAGACAATACTGATGGATTACAACAGGGAACATGAGGAAAAAGCAGCATCTGAAAAAGCTGCTGAACCTGGAAGCAAAGAGGCCCAGCCCACTGTGGAATTCACAACAAAACAGGTAAGGAGCTGCTTGATTGCAAAGTGTGGAGTGAAAGGTATTTTATTGTTACTCATCAAATAACTGAAAGAACTGAAAAACAAACAAACAAAAAATCTTATTCGAAGGAATCCCTGGAAGTGTTCAGGGCCAGGCTGGGCAGGGCTTTGAGCAACCTGGTCTAGTGGAAGATGATCCTGCCTAGAACTCGACTGGCAGGAACCAGATGATCTTTAAGGTCCCTTCCAACCCAAACAATTCTATGATTGTGTAAAAATCTTCGGGAAGTGCCTCTTTGTCCCTGCATAGAGGTAGGAGAAGGACTTGTGATCCAGAATTGATGACTCTCCTGTCTTTTATGGAATGTGGACAGTAATGACTTCTGGTGTGCTGCTCTGAGAACTTGCTGCCTTAAAAATAATGCTTAGTTTGCAAACCTCACAGACAGAAAATATCCGTTATATGGCTTCTACTGCTTCAAATTTTTCCACTCTCCCATTTGTAGCTTTCTGCCTCACCCGCACTGTGGTTTCTTGCAGGACTCCTTTTTGACAGACACAACCCAGAAGTCAGCCCTTCCCTTAACACCTCATCCTCCACAGCCTGCCCCTGAAAAAGAACTGAAAGGAGTAAAATTTTCAGAAGTGGCAGTGATTTTGGACACAGAGCCTGGGGATGACGAGTCTGAAGATGAGCCTGAAACTGAGCCTGAAGATGACAAGGCTGGCGATGACATCTCTTTGTGATAAGAAGACTTGATGAAGAAAACCACAGTGACGCTCACTGGAACAGCACAGAATTCAATGAGCGATAATACGGGAATGCTATCCAGCTTTTAATTCTGCTACTGCTGTTGGCAGGGTGGGTAAGAGAGAAGGGCTGCAGTGCTGTACAGGGCGGCTGTCTCACTGTGTTCCATCGCTTCTGGCATCTGTCAAACGGACGAGACAATAAACCCGATTCCCAAGTATTTTTCAGACATCCATTTTCTGTTCTCTAGCACAAAACTCTCCGCCGCGGCTGGTGTTTGAAAACCAGAGCCCGTTTCCCAGGTTTCCTATTTAATTTCTATTTCTCCTCCTCTTTTCCGCTCACACGGTGCCCGGAGCGGAGGCCGAGCGGGTCGGGGCCGCACCGGGAGCTCAGGGCGGGCCCCGCTCACTCCTCCCTCCGCACCGGGACAGCGGGCAGGGCGGCGCGGCATCGCCTTCCTCCTCCTGCTCCTCCTTCCTCCTCCTCCGGCGGGGCGGGGAAGTTTCTGGCACCTTCTGGCGGTGCCGGCGGAAGCGGCGGGGAGCGCCATGGCCAAGTGGGGCCAGGGGGACCCGCGGTGGATCGTGGAGGAGCGGGCGGACGCCACCAACGTGAACAACTGGCACTGGTGAGGGGAGCGGGCGGGGCGGGGGGACTCGGGGCGCGGCCGGCGCTGACCCGCGGCCCCGGCGCTCCCCCGGCGCAGGACGGAGCGGGACGCGACCAGCTGGTCCAAGAGGAAGCTGAAGGAGGTGCTGGAGGGGCTGGTGGTGGAGGGCGAGGCCGGGCGGTGCGAGATCGGAGACCTGAAGCACGTGGAGGGCGAAGCGTCCTGCAACAGCCGCAAGGGGAAACTCATCTTCTTCTACGAGTGGAACCTGCGGCTCGGCTGGAGAGGTAACGGCGGCAGCTGAGGGGCTCCTGAGGGACGCGGGGCCTGGGGCTGGTCCCCGCTGGCAGCGGCAGCCGCAGGGAGTCCTGAGGGACATTGCGGGAGCCGCCTGGGCCTGAGCTCTGAAATAACCTTGAAGCATCCGCGGTACAGAACTGTGCATTTGGCTGTGCCGGGAGTGGATGCTGCGCTGTGGTGGGACATGTGCTGCTTGCGGTTCTGTGCCTGGGCTGTTCAGCTTCCCAGGGTGCCCACAGTAACAGCTGAGGGCTTCCTGCAGAGCCCAGGAAATGGGAAATTGCAGGTGTTTCCGAAAATTAAGTGCTCGTGAGTTGCATGATGATAAAACTCTTCAGGAATAAGCTGGACACGGTTGTTAGGTATGTCCGTGCGTTTGTGCTGTGTCCGTACGCACTCCCAGCCTCTGGAGCTCTGTCCTCCGCTGTGCTTGACCCCTGACAAGCGCTTTGTTTGCAGAGCTGCTTTTGGTGACGCCAAGGAATTATTTCCATTTATTAGAGGCCTAAAACTTGACAGCAAATGGTGAACCGTCCCTCGGAGTAAGGAGCAGGAGGAGCTGATGGAAAACACCTGCACCCGCAGCTTTTCCCTGGGTATTCGCAATAAGTCCCGAGTAACAGGCGGCTTCTTCCCAAAGACTGTCCTGACTGCTTAGGCCTTGGGAGGTTGGGTTGACCAGAACAGATTTGGAATTGAGATTTGATGCCAGAGTAAGAGGGACTTTTAAAAAGTAGTGGAGTTTATTTTTAATGGTTTATTTTAATAGTTTTAAATGTTCCAGGTGTTAGAAACTAGGAACAGAGTTAAAGTTGTGGTATAAATGTTAACAGAGAGGAAGGCAAACATTATACCCTGTTATGCAGTTAAAATAATTGTAATCAGCTTTTTTACTTTTTAAGTTCTGCTAGAATCACCTTGAGTTTTAAACACAGTTGAGTTTGTTTTTGTTGGGTTTATTTCAGGTATAAAGTTTAAAAGTAGTAGGAGGTAGAATTTGTATTTCTGTGCAAATTCTTTGTCAGTGTTTATAGACAGCTCTGGCTCAGCTCAGTGCTGCACTGGGTGGATCGTGCCTTTGAGAGCTTATTTTTGAAGGAATTGGCTACTACACAGAGCAATTCTAAAAAAGCAGGGGCTGATTTTTTCTTTAAGTTGGTAGCCATCGTGATGAGTGTTTGGAAAGCTCTGAATTAGAAGTATGACTTGAGACTGAACTGCTAAAAGCACTAATTGCTGTAATTAGTTCCCTCTGCAAGTCTTGTAGACGTCAAGCTATGATTGAGATGTGGGTATGTGAGGACAAGTGAGAGACATCCTGAAATTTTCATCCTGTTTGGAAACTCCAGTTTTGGAAAAGCATTGCCTTTAACAGTAGTTTATAGAGCAACAAGAAAGTGAGGAACCGAGGTTACTTAAGAGCACTAAAATTGAGCAAGACTGCTGTTCTAGCAATTGTTAGAAGATGTAATGAGGATTTTAGTGGCTTATTCTACATTCTGATGGAAGTTCTATGGAGATAAGTTTGTCCTTTGAAAGCAGGTCTTTCTGAGACATGTTCTTGACAGTTCATGTTCTAAAATACTGGATTGGCAGGAAGCAAAAAATAATTTATTCTTAGATCTGTTGGTGAAGTCCCATGGAATACCAACAGATAGTTTGATAAGAAGTAATGAAGTTTGGTTTACTTAGCAGTGGTACTAAAACTGCGGTGCCCACATCATGTTGACCCAGCAGCTGTTCACTGGCTGGGCTTTGGTGCCCAGCAAGACTCTGGAATTGTGTTATTCATGAATGTTTTGTGAAAGTTGTTACCAGAATTAGCTGAGTGGGTAGAAGTCAGGTTTGTGTTTTGAGGAGCAGAACTTCCTGCTTGCCTTTTCTTTCTGGGGGAGTAGCCAGAAGCAAGATTGGCTTTGCTGTCTGCAGGGACAGTATTGTGTGTTTTCCTCTGTTAATGCTGGTGCTGGAGGAGAGCAGGGAAGAGGACACTGAGACGGCTGGGCCTGGTTTGTGGTGGGCCCTGAAGTGTTTTAGGACTGAAACTTATTTCACATGGCTTTGTACCTGAGCTGCCAGCCTCTCCTGGGACCTGGAGGAGCCCAGCAGAGGTTGTCTAGTTGTGTGTGGATGTGGCTACTCGTGGATTAACAGCCTTTGCCTGTTGTGCAATCCTGCATTGCCTCAGGTCCCTGTAGGGAGGGAACTTTGCACTTTGGGTGGCCAACAGCCATTCACGCTGTTCCTTGCCAAGAAACACCTGAGCAGGTCTGTGTCCCTCACCGCAAACCAGCCCCGTGTGGGTTCTCTTGGTGCAGTGCCCCACAGTTACATGGGGCTTGTTTCAGGGTAGTAATTAAAAATTGAGAGTAAGTACGTGGTAGCTGGTTGGAGCTGGCTCCAAGAGATAGAATCCAAAGAAATGTTATGTCTCCCTTCATGACTGCCCTTCTGCAGTCCTGGGTTGTTTACATTTGGAGTTTTGCCAGTGGACTGAACCTTGTCGTGTTTAGTGTTTTGACACTGAGTTGATAGACCTGCCTGTTTCTGCTGTTGCTGCCTAAAAAGATTTTATCATGATCTAAGTAGTGAGCTAATTTGAATAACGAAATGCTTTTACCAGGCAAAGAGGGGGAGAGTCTGCAGTGTAACGAAAAAAGCGTCAAACCTCAAATTCCATCTTCTCAGTGCACGGCCCAGGGAGCACATCCCAGGACAGTCCTGGAGCTGTGTAGGTCAGAGGGCCCTGAAGGAGCTCCAGAAGTGGAGCATTTCTCTCCTTGCAGAGTCTTTCTGCTGCGTACAGCAATTGTAAAGAAGTTAAGAGTAATAAAGAATTCTAAAATGTGCATGTGGATTGCCTGTTGTACACATATTTCTGTTGTGTGCCTGCATGTTGGGAGCTTTGCAAACATTAAGGCAGGCATGGCTGGAATTCCAGGGAGCTTCTGGACACAGAGCAGACAATTCGGGGGAAGAGAAGGTGATTTTTGGCCAACCTCCCTTTAGATGCACATTCTGTGCTGGCAGGTGTAAGAGCTCACTGGGAAAGCACTGCAGCACCTCTGAGACTCCAGGGTTAAATAAATCAGCCTCGAGGCTACTGGCTTCAAGGAACACTTTTGTACAGTTAATTTCCAAGCATAAAACTCTTGCTGTGGGGGAAACAGTTTTTAATAATGCATTTAAGAATTCGTTATGTTAATACAGGTACAGTGAAAGAGTCTGGTGAGAAACATAAGGGATCTGTTGAAATTCCTAACCTGTCAGAAGAAAATGAGGTAGATGATACAGAGGTAGGTGTGAAATACTGGTATGGCTGTATAGGTCCAGAATCCTTAAATAAAGCATTAATCAACCTCCAGGCATCATGCTTTGATATACCCTGTCATTAAGTGGGATTATTGTACTTGGGTAGTTTATTTCATGTTTTCATTCATTATGGTTGAAATGATGACTCATTTCTGTTCTCAAATTTACCTGCAAGGAACGTGCACAATTTACTAATTATTGTTTGTGACAATCTTAACTAGAAATTTGAGAAGAACTCTGCTTGTAGTCTTAAAAAACCACCCCAAACCAATCCACCAAGCCTTAGGAACTGAAGGAATCTCTGGTCTTACAGGAGTCAGTACTGTGGCTTCCACAGATTCCTCGGCTGAGCAAGTCTGTAGTTGATAAACTGGACTAAGTGCAGATATTACTTTTATTTAAGTCAAAACCCCAAAGGATTTATTTTTAGCCAAGGTCAGCTGACCCAGGAAGATAATGAACTTGAAATTGCAGCTGTCCTTTGAGCATAGTAACTAAAGCCCAAATGCTTTGCTGTTTGCCAGAACCCAGACGGCTCCTGATTGGGTGTCTCTCTTAGATCGTGTGATTTTTCTGTTTCTAGATCAATGTCAGCAAGAAGAAAGGGGAAGGTGATGTTCTGAAGGACCTGATGAGAACTGAGGGAACCATGAAAGTCAGAGAGGCCCTGAGAGATTATCTGAAAGCACTTAAAACAGGTAAATGAAACGTGTTTCTGTGTGGGCATCTCTCCTCACCAGGTCGGTCATACGTGTATCGACAAGTCCTTGAGTTTGTGTTCTTTTTCATTTTCATCTGTGCTCCCGTTCTCCACAGTTTTGGGGATCTTGGCTCTGTACCTGAATGTCAGGGTGGCTGTGCAGCTCACTTTCACACTGAAAAGTGCTTTTCTTCATTACAGAATTTACCTTGGGGATGATCCTGCCAACCAAAGCTCCAGTTGGCCAGGAGGTGACCACGGAGCGCAGACCAAGCGGGAACACTATCCACGTATGTTGGCTTTAGTTTTTTCACTGAATTTAGGGACTCCTGATTAGTTACACTGTTAAATAAATACAGAAATATGTTGTGTGATTACAGTGTATTGACAGCACTGTATGTTTGAGAATGTGCAGGTAACAACAGTCCTGCCAGGCCAGAACTGTTAAAATTCTTCATTCCTGTGAATATTTGTTGAATACTTTAAACGTCTTCATTCCTGTGAATATTCGCTGCTTTGTAGGACTCTGTTTCACCACAGTCTCTGGATACAGTTGGAGTAAAAATTCCAACAGTGAGGATACTTATGAGGGAAGTGTTCAACTCTTCAGCTGACGAGCTTTACAGCATCTTCACAACAAAGGAAGTAAGTGATGCTTTCAGCAGGCTTATTGCACTTACTGCAGCTGTTGATCCAGCTGAACAGTTGTGCAAGTGATAAACATCACAGTCAGTGTCACACTGTTACCTTTTTAATAAGAAAAGGTGCCTTTTTACCTTTTTAATAAGCACTTATTTGCCTTAGACTTTTTTTGACAGTTTTTGCCTTTGACAGGAAGCTAAGCCAATTAAACAAAGGGAAGCTGCATCTTTGTGCAGTTTGTGTGCTGCTCGGTCCCAGTGTTAGGTAGGAAGAGCTTTGCTGTTTGATGCAGGGGTGTGTTGTTCAGGAGCCTGAGGTGCTCAGTAATGGCACTTCCCTTGTCCACAGCCAGCAGCTTCAGCAGATTCAGTCCTGGAGGTGACAGTACTGTTGTTTATAGGGTATGAAATACAAAAATCGCTTAATTTGGGGGTTGTGTCCTTTGTAAATCTGGGCTGGTGTAATTGTTAAATTACAATTGCTGGGAAAAAGTAATGGCTCCTGGCAGCATTTTTGTGCCTTCCTAGAGCTGCTGCTCCTTTTTCATCGTTTCTCAGTCCAGGAATAGCCAGTTCTGTGTCTGTGCTGTTCCCATAGTCTGTATTTCCCACTGCACGTTTCTCAGCATTTACATTCTCATTGTCACCTCACTGGACTGTGTCACTTCCACAGCTCGCTCTCAGTGCAGTGATGTATAGAATAATGAGTATTTAAAGAAATATATATCACAGTGAAGTTAATTCCTGCACCAAACCCCCTCTCTCTCCCAGTGCTTTTGTATGCCAGTAACTGACTTGTGCTGGTTTTGTTTTTTTCTAGTTGGTGCAGAAGTTTTCCAAGTGCCCAGCTGTGATTGAAGCCGAGAAAGGAGGCAAACTGCAGATGTTCGAGGGCTGTGTCAGCGGTGAATACACAGAACTGGTAAAAAGCACCTACTTTGCACTTTAAAAATGTGGGAAGAGTGTTACCTCCTTGTGTTAATTAAAAGGAGTGTAAATTTGTGACCTTTCAGCTTCCCTAACGCATAGTTCAGTTCCTCTATTCGAAAGCCAAAAAAGTGCTTTTAGATTGTGTACTTTTTTCATCCAGGAGGAAGTGAGTTACATTCATCAGCCTTTGCCATTAGATAAGGATCTGATGAGATTAAACTGAGAACACAGCCTGTGCCAGGCTGTCAGGTCATGACTGAACCACAACTCTTAAATGTTTATTCCAGTGGGGAAAAGGTGGCTCCTGCTGGTGTAATTGTTTTATGTGCACTAACTAATGAGCAAAGATAGAAGAGTGGACTGCAGCAAGCTGAGAGCTCCATGGAATTTATTTCAAACAAAAGCTCAGTCCTGTCTTATTTATATGCTTGTGTCTGATGCTCCACAGGACAATGGTTTTCTTGTTGGTTGTTGTGGGAGAATTAGTGCTGAGTAATTCCAGCAGGAATTATCTCCAGTGGTAACAAGGGGAACATCCTTTATCTTCTGCAGGTCCCAAGCCAAAGAATTGTCCTGAAGTGGCGATGTAGGAGTTGGCCCGAGGGTGAGTCTTTCTGAGGAGCTCTGAGGGCTCCTTTGCAGGGACAGCATTTGTGGCTGTCCTTGTTCTGTGTTCTTGGAGAGCAGCTGGGAGAAGAGGCTTCAGGCAGGAACAGAGGCAAAGCTTTCAGAAGCACTTCTTGACTGAAATGTATTTTTTCTTCCTCCAGAACATTATGCCACAGTGGCCCTGAACTTCAAGGATGTGGTGGCTCAGACGGAATTGCAGCTGGAGTGCAAAGGAGTTCCTGTCTCCAGTGAAGAGAGCACCAGGCAGTGTTGGAGGAAGCAGTATTTTGAAGAGATACATACTTTACTCCAGCAATCCAAAGACACCATGGAATGGTAACAGCACTGTAGTTTTGTTAGGGCATTACTTTTTATACTTTGTTACCATTTGTTTTTTCTAAAAAAAAAAATAATTTATTTGTGGGAAGAATAAAGACCCACTTCTCTGATACTGTATATAATTTAAGCATTATTTATGGATTTTTAGTGAACGAGGTGGCAAGGCAGACTATGGATATAAACAGCTCTACTTGGGGAAACTGAGCTCTGCAACTTGAGATGACAAAGCTTGAGCTGCAGTCAGGACTCTGGTAGGACTCACACTTCCAGCAGAGGTAGGCAAGGTACACTCAGCAAGAGGAATTAAAATAAAATCCCTGTAGGAGATGGGTCCCAGCAGATTGGAGTCCACAGGGATTCTAAAACTGCTCCTCCATTAGGTCTTTCAGATTGCTTTAAATGCAGATAGACTTGGTTTCTAACTGCAGGTTTAGATGATGAACAATGCCATGTAATAATTAAGTCTGCATGTACTGTACTCCCTTATTTGACCTCCGTGTGAACGTAATTTTGGAAACAACCAACAGCAATGGGGCTTTCTTACTGCAGTTCTCTAGACCTCCCTCTTTAATAATTTCTGGCCTCTGCAATTCTGTACCTCCAAGAGAACAACTGTTAGAGAATTTTGACAGGAGCACAGTGGCAATACCGAGGTGAGCAAAGCTAACTTAGTTCTCAAATGCTTTATAAAAAGTGTACAAATGAATGATGCAATTTGAAACAAATACACCACAACAAGGGCTGCCTTTGGAAATGTGCTTGGCTCAATAAAAGATCTGACTTTACATGCAGTTGATCTCCTCCATGAACTGGTACTATCACACTGAAATTTTGAATTTCACAGCTGGCAAATTTACCAGCCAGAAATTTTGATTTTCTACAGGGTACAGGTGTGCTGCTCTTTGCCACAGGTGAGGTTAATCCTGAAAACTGGCAGTGAGTTACCCCAGTGGGGCTCAGGTGAGGTGAGTGATAGCAACAAGAACAAACACCTCCCCTGCCAGGACAGAGGCACAGCCTGGTTCCTTGAGGGTTGTACTGGTTGTGGTGTCCAGAGAGAGTGTGGGAAACAGCCTCCTCAAAATTTAGTTGTATTTTTTTAGGATTAATGTCCAAGGGGGAAAGGCCTGACATTGTGAATACAGAAATGACTGAGGGAATTGGTTGACAAAGGGCTGAAATAAAAATAGAAGTACGTAAATAAAAATAGACAAACAAGGTTTAAGACAGACGAGGCTTCAGCAGCTTTGCTTGTGGATGATGGAAGAGTTTGTGACAATTAAGGATCTTAGAGTAGGTTGTTAAATGCAATTCCAAATTTCTTCAGTGAAGCTGCTGCTCCTCTGGTCTCTTCCCCTCGTTGGACAATTGCTGATCCTGAGAGTCAAAAAAAGACTCAACTTACTTGTGTTTCCACTGTTGCACCAAAACTGGAGCTGGTGTGTCCTGGTCTGTGTTTGGGAACCTGCACAAGCTCTCTGGAGTTACACACATGGGTTTTCCCACCTTACCATGGGCAGCCAGTGGGCAGAGACAGACTGGCCTTGCAGGGAGGGAAGTAAAGGACATTTTTCCTTCCCTTCAGCAGCATTCCTGTGCTCTTCCCAGCACCACTGTGTGCTGGAATTTGCTGGAATTTCCCTGACATTATACTTATAGTGCTTGGACCTGGAAGTTCCATTTCTGCTCTCAGTTACCTTGGAATTGAGAGAAATCCAAGAGAGAAGTTAATTTTACTTGTAGCAGGTGCCCTTCAGGAGGAATTCCAGCACTGTCAGCCAGGCACAGCCTAAAGTGTAAACCAATTGAGTCTAAAATTAGTGCTAAAATGTCTCACAGACTCTCCAATAAGCAGCAAAAAATATTAAATGATTGGTTAGCTGAGAAAGCCAAAAGGAAAAACATGATTGGTAAGATTATGGCCAAAGTCAGTAGAGGGGATGGGATCAGCAGTGGGAGCCTGAGAGCAGAGAAGGCATTTAAACACTTAAATACTTCAGAATTAAGTGTGAGAGGGCAGTACATATTACTTGGTTCCTGAGGAATAAATGAGATGGGGTAAAGCCTGGAAGAGACACCAATTAGAGATTAAAGGGTTTTCAATGGCAGGGGTAAGGAAATATTATTGAAGGCACAGAAATACAACAGAAAACCACAAACCAAGTCAGAAGCGGGGAGGAGTGTGGAAGAAATAATGGCTTACAGAGCCTCTAAAGTGAGGGACAGACGGGATGTGGCAGAGCAGAGACAGGCAGGTAGTGCTTGCTTTTGTTTAGAAAAAATGAATATAGGCAAAAGAGTCTCACTAAAAGTTGCAGGAATACTCAAGGGGGAGAATGCAAGGTGATAGAAGAGCAGTAAGAATGATCATACTTTCAGTAATACTGGCACAATTGGTAAGGATTTGTGGGTCCTTTAGGAAAGAATTATTACGTATTGGTAATAATTGGTCTGCTTTAAAATGAGATAAAAACCATCCCAAAAGAGAATCCCACCCTGGTGTGGTTGCATAGGTAAAGCCAATGCAGGGTAATAGCTGGAAGCTGAGATCAGACATCATCATAAAGGTCTTCAATTCACCATCTCAGACACTGCAGCTCCAAAGGTGACTGTCCTCCTAAACACACCCAACCACGGATCAGCTGGTCTGGCACAACTGACAGATGAATTCTGATCGTAGAGGTTTTCACCAGAAACTGATGATTTCTCTGGAGTTGAAAAGCTGATAGAAAGGGTAATAAAATTATTCCTAAAGAGAGCAAAACCATAATTATTTCATGTCTGATTAATAAGACCAACTTAAGCACTCACAGCATCAACAGTGTCTGTACATGCAGGAATAGAAGTGCTGAATTAAGGGGAATAGGAAATGGGAACTTCAAAGACAAATCAATAATTACAAATGTTCAAAACAATGAGAACATCAGAATCAGGGAGGAGCAAATGTTACTGAACTGAATTAGATGGCAGATGAAATGAAAGAATTAGGAAAAGACCAAGGTGAATGAACTGTGAAGACAATAGAAAAAATAAGCAACTGGAAAATGAAGCTGAAAATGGAGTTTAATCAGATATTAAAACCAGTATCATTGACAGTCCAAAAGGTCACAGAGGAAATGGATATTGCTCAGAAATAACAGGAGGAAACATGACAAGAAAGATGATCAAACTCATTCCAGCATTTCAGGGCTGCAGGAGCTGTCAAAAGTGAGGGAACACAGCCAGAGGGAAAAGAGAAAGGAAGTCTGCAAATGGTGCAGGAGAAAAATGACTTAACACAGATTAAAAATTAGGGAAACGAGATGCCAAGTTCCACTGACGTCTGACAGCACTCCACGTTCCAACATCAGCCACCAGACCCAGTCCACTCTGAGACTGAACACTGAACAGACCAAGATTTACATCAGTTCTGTACATCTGACCGTCATTTCTCTGCTGCTCTTGCACTTACAAAGTTCTTTGCTGAGAAATCCAGAGACTGAAGCAACGTATTATAAACAAATGAAAAGTCATCACAATCAGTTTAATGAAGTGCACAGAATAGCAATTGATCATGTCAATAAAAATAAAACAATTAATTTTACATCAAGTGTGCTTTATTTCCTCCACAGGTATTCTGTTAAATAAAGCACCATATATATACTGCCAGGCCACAGCTAAAGAGGATTCTTTACAGAATCAAATTTCTTGTGGTTGTTTAGTATACAAGTAAACTTAATTTTGATAATAAGAACCACAGCGATCTGAGGCAATCTGCCTCGATTATAAGGTACAAAACTGGCACAGAGGACACCATATTATACACAGTAAAAATGCCATAAGTTTAAATTACATCATACAGGGCCAGGAGGCCCTGTCTCCCAGACAGCCATATTAAATGAAAGCCACTACAGTGAACTCTTAATTACATAAAACATAGCCATTATCTGATTGCCCTTTAAGAAAGTGTACGGTAGATGCAAAATAAAATAAAATAAAATTAAAAAAAAAAAATCTTGAGTTCTGCCTGACCAAGAATTAAGCATATAAATCTATCTTGCCATTCAAGCAGAGAGCACTGGACAAACTGAAGCACAAAACAGAAATAAGCAAAACTTATACAAACAGCATTTCGGGAGGGGGGGGGGGCAAGAGGGAGAAGGATTAAAAAAAAAATAAAAAGACTTAAAAGCAGACATGCTCCATCTAATGTCAAGAAGCAGCTTGGTTTCCTTTCCCGGATATCCGTGTGACCACATGAATTGTAGACTCAATGGTCCTGCACAGGATGTCTAAAATGTCATGCTGCTGCATGTGACTAAAAAGTCCTCTGGAATGGCCACAGCTGATTGCTAAACTCGTTTCGGGGTCCTGGGGTGGTAAGGCTTGGCCATCGCAGCCTCTCAAGTCTGCGAGGTCGGATAAAACCGCAGAAATCGACGTGGAAGGAAACTCCGAGTCCTCCTCGGCTCCCATGGAATCCTTGGACGTCTGCAGGTCTTTGAATTCTTTGCACTCTTCGAATTTCCCATTCCCCGGCTGCTCCTCCGTGTGCTGCGACCGCGCCGCCAGCATAATGTCTTCTGAAAACGAAGAAGGGCCCTCCATCCTGTATTCCTTGACGGAACTGTTCTCGGGAGAAGGAGGGTCTTGCTCCGTGCCCGGGTCGATGATGGAGGAGTCCCGTGTCTCGTTGTCCGAAGTGCTGGTTGGGGTCAGGGCCTCCCGGGGCTCACCTTTGATGTCACTGATACAACTGTCCACAGTGTGCTCCTCGTCGCTGCTCACCCGCCGCCGCTTCACCGGAGTGGCTCCTTCATCCTCTGCAAGAGAATGGAGATGTCACTTAGGGAAAATGCACTTCTCCTGCCACACCTCCCCCATGGCCATCCTCTCCCACGCTAAACACAGCCCTTCAATAAACACTTATATCCTCCTGGAAAATGCATCAATTTGAGCTGCTTAATAAAATGGTATTTCCCGTGCAGGGTCGGGAATTGGAAGCAAGGGAAAGCTTGGTTAGAGCAGCAGCATTATACAAGGCAAACCTTTAGTTTTTCTTTCTTTGGCTTCTTGCTCTTGTAATGAGTTCCTCTGTTGTTGACAAGCTCTACATTTGCTTAAAAGCTCTTGCAAAGTTGGGATCAGGGCTGAATTGAGCTGTTTGGGGGTGTGCACTGAAAGCAGCAAGGCAAGTGCTCGGAGGTCCTGGAAACAAAAAAGAGCAAATTTAATGAGCCTTATTTCAAATTGGCCTTTGATAAATCTTACACAATATCTGGGCAATAAGGAGCTGCTTCAGCATTTTCTGAAAAGCCAAAAGATCAAATTCTAAATGTATTTACACTGCTGGAATTTCCCACTCACTATTACTCCCTGACCTTAATGCATATCTGTCCTAAGGTAAACTCTTGCTGGGTTAGGACATTTCTACTGTTAAATCTGTTGCATTTTGCATCCTTTTGCTCCCCACAGTAAGGCTGAGATTCCTGGGTTCCCAAATCCTGTCCAGGAGCTCAGTGAGGCACAGAGTTGAGTGAACAGTTGCCCACCCTTAACTGAGGAGCTTCCATAGGAAATAAGCTGCTCCTAAATGGTATCTGAATGGCTTAGGAAAGACTCACCCCATTTAAAGTAGAGCTGGCTTTGGAAATTTCAACCCTCTGGTTGCTGAAATCAGATTCTAGGCTTTGATACTGATTTATTAGGTTTGTAATTAGAGTATTGATTAAGTTGGCACAGTTTGCTTCAGAAAACACCTGCCCTTGCACCTGTGAAAAGAAAGTAGTTTTTAAAAAAACACAGGTAATTGGAGCGGTGAAAACAGTATTTGAAAATGAAATAGCATCAGTGACTGCATTCCTTGGAACACAAATTACTGCTAGAGAACCAACATACCTTGAGAAGAAAATGGGTGAGAAAGGTGTACACGATGTTGTTGTTAAGAAAGGTCCTTTCATCCATCAGAATACATTTGATATATTCTGCAAAAACCGGATCTTCACAGAGCAGCTTCACACAGTTCTTGGACATGGCAGACTGGCAGAGAGAGAGGAGGTGGAAAGTCATCACAGGCCCACTGACACACAGTTCAGCTCTGTCAGGACTCAGTAAACTGTACAAATCAATTGCTGCTAGTTCTTATATTTTCCTGTGATGAAGGAGGAATTTCTTCCCCAGGTCAGCCAGTTTATCCCATCAGTGTGTATGGGAAGGGATGGTGCCTCCTACAGAGATCTTACAGTTTTTTTCACCAACCCAACACACCACCCAAAAAGCTGGGATTTCACAGGAACAGCACGAGGTGGGTTCTGTACCCTGTGTTCTGCCATCCTGCCAGTGGTACTGTGGGGAGCTGCTGGGTTAAGTTTTTGCAAGATGTACTGGGAGCAAATCCAGTTGACCAGATCCTTGATTTATCAAGTGGCAGCAACACAATCAGAGGTATTTCATTAAACAACACCCACCAGTTCAAATTTCCAGACTGCTCTGTTTCACACTCTTTGTACTCCACCTGTATTCCCATTCCATTCGTTTTCAAACTGACACTTACCTGAGTCTGACAAAGCTCAGTCCAGAGTTTGGGGAACAGGGCAAGGTGAAGTGGCAGACCTTCATAAGCAACCAGGACACCTGGAATTGCATGAGGAAACAAGTCAATGTGGGAAAACCTTGTGTTAGGGAAATACCTGAGAAAAGCAGTGCCAAGCTTTTTTTATGATCAGAACCCCCCCGTTTTTATAGCCCGTTTAATAAATATGTGTTACTGTAAAAGTGTAACAAACCAGGAGCAGATGGGTGATTCAGGGGGTAAAAGAACATTCTGTCATCACTCTCTGGGCAAGATTATTGGTGTGACACTGAGATCTGTGCATACTGAAAAACCCTTGTGGGGGAAGATAAAATTTAAAATACTGTGGATTAATTGTCATTGATGAGATACTGAGGATTCAGGATCTGATCCAAAGCCATTTAGACTGACAATCACCCCAAAACCAGCCTCTGAGTCTTGTATTAAACGTTAAATGTGGAAGAACATCAAATTCCCAGTGGTTCCCTCAGCTCCTTTTTGAACAGGCCCAAAGTGTGCCAGTCATGTGGGTAAGGCTGCACTGCCTTTTACCCAGAAAAGTTTTGTGGATAAAATTAATATCCAAATGCAGCAAGTGTCACGAGCTCTGCTCTTCCTTAAAAATTCTAAGTGGAGAAGCATTCCAAGTTGTATCACAGAATAAACCCCCTCAGGCCGTTTAACTTTGATACTCACTCATTTTAACTAAAGTTTCAGTAAACTTTTCACAGTTGATTGCAACTCGACACAGGAGATGGATGAACTGGTGGTAGGAGAAGAAATAGTCCAGCAGCATCCGGTCGTAAACATCATCTTTGCCCTGAAGATTTAAGGGAGCCTCATTTAAACTACAGAGCACCAGGACAGCTCCCAGATTCCCTAAACGCCTCCTTTTCATGTTACTGCACCTCCTGCCCTAAAATGTTTCATTGTGTACCACTCCAGGTGCCCCCTCGAGCACCAGGTGCCGTGGGAAGAAGGGGTGGCAAAACTTCCCCACCAGTCAAATCTTTTACTGGAGGATTCCGAATCAACAGGCTGAGAAGGTGCAAGGCTGTGCAAATACCATGTCTTGAAGAGGTCAAGAAAGGAAAGTAATTTTACATCGCAAGCAGTGTACCTAAATGTAAATACACTGCTGCTTTTTAAATCACAATTTGACAGTTAGGATCTGTAGAAATCAGAATTCTTTCAAGACTAAAACCTTGTGAAGCTCAAAGCAGAATTTTCGAGCATGTCTCAAACCCAGTGATAAATGTATGACAATATTTTAACATATCTTGGACATAGGTGCTTAAAATGGCATCAGATTCTCTAGAGCAGAGAGCCAAAAGGAAACTTCAAAAACTCAACAAACAAATGCAAACCTTATACCAAACAACTGAATGAAAAACAAACATGCGAAAAACCACAGGGAAATGTGCAGAGAGATTTACAAATCTGCTTCCTAGTGTATAGGAATTGGAGGTAAAGTGTAAAACACAGTGTCATGTAATATGATAACTTTTTAAGCTCAAATATTTATGTTAGGTAGTATCACTCTGGATACAGGAGGGGAAAACCCACCAGGGGTAATTTCTGGCTCTCTCAGTTTTAGACGCTTGGTTTACACAGTAGATTTGATGGTGCACAAATAGACACAGCATCATTCTGAAAGCTTTAAAAAAGAAGGGTTACTTACCCTACAGTAACCGAGCTTCTTCGAAATGTGTTGCCCACACAGATTCCCATCTACGTGCACATAGGCCCCATGTGCAGGAGATTGGATTCTTTCTGAAAAGCTGTGTCCACTGGGGCTGTGCCTGCACCCAGTGTGTCCTTGCGACCACTGTACCTGAGGGCACAAGGGGTATGGCGGCTTCAACCACCACTCAAGTCCTTCACCCATAAGAATCCCCTAGGACATCACCTGGAATTAGCACAGAATCTGTGTGGACAAAGCATCTTGAAGAACCACGGTTACTGCACAGCAAAAGTAACCAGTTCTCCTGCTTCAAATGATTGTCCATACATATTCCTTGGGGGTGGGATTCACCTTACCTGACTTTAGCTATCTAAAATCCAGTCACTCGGGACTCCCTGCAGTCAGTGGAGAGAGAGACCGGGAGTCACCTCATCCACACTTTGGCCGGGAGGGAGGGGAACTATTTATCTCCTTCCCTGGGCAACTGTTCATGGCCATGAACCACAGGAGAAGCTGGAGGTTGACCTTTTAGATAGGCAAAGTGATGTGAGCTGAATCCCACCGCTGCTGCAGCTCTAACAATGGGATGTGGCAAATCACTACGGAGCAGCCCCACAAACTGGCATCCCAGCAGGAAGCCCACAGAAGGGAAAACGGGAAAGCCTGAAGCCCTGTATGGCATTTCAGGCACTGGACTTCACCCCAACAAAGAGGAGATTACGCCTCAGTCCCGGCTCAATGGACTCTAATGGAACCTGTGGGACCTACTTGACTGTCTGGCAATAAACCTCAACATCATGTGAAACCCATCTGGACAAACCCTCAATTTCCTTTACAAATGCCACAGACAGATTGGAAAAATCACCAAAATGTGTGCGACAGGTTTTTTTTCCTAACACAAGGTCCAAACCCTTCTGCCACCAAAGGGCAGGGAAATGGTGCTTCTGGAGTGCACAACTAGAATGGAGTATATGAGGACAACACATCTTGAAGAAGAATTATGCTTTGAAAAGGTCAGTGTATTGAACTACTGGATTCTTACAATACTCTATAAAAAAGGGAAAACAATAGAGAAGGAGCTGTTTGCAGGAGCCCAGGCTGACGTACCTTGCTGGCTTCCACCATGGTAGGGAGGAGGCACATGTTGAGTTCGGGACGCGGAGGACGAATATTGCTTTTCCCCCCTATTAATTTCAAATTTTCACGACATGGAAAATAAGGTCCAAGAGACACTGTAGTGTAAGTTTGGATAAAATAGGGATATATTAAAAAGGTCAATATTTGACATCAGCAAGGAACACGATAAGAGTAATAATAGCGTAAGAGAACTTCAAAATACAATCACTGAAATACCTACTTGGGATATTACTGTGGTGGTATGTACAATGATTGTGCTGTAGAAATGGAACCAGAGTATGTAGGAAATCATGAGGACTTAAAAGTACAAGCTCCTTGAGGACATCTACAAACAAAAAGTTGTTTTTGCTATTACATATTGTTATTTCTTAACAGTAAACAGTTCAACTTAAGGCTCATGCATTTGCAAACTCTCTGTATCCCTTTCCACTCAGCTCCACTGTGAGTAACACCTGAGTGACACCCCTAAATCAGGCCCAGTTCCCATCACCTCTACCACTGGGAGGAAACCTGCTCAGGGGGACGTGAACCACCAGTGAGCAGTGTCAGCTTGGACAAAGGAGAAGCTCAGTAAGATTTACCCTCTTGGCTTCTTCTTGAACAGAGTTTTACTCCTGGAAAATGTCAACCAGCAGCAGAGTCAGGAAGACAAGGAGGAAATACTCAAAATGGGCAGAAATCATACAAATCGTACAAAAATGGTAGTTTGGAGACAGTTTTAGGCCTTTATCTGTAATTCATTAAATAAGGCTAAACTAGAAAAAGCCTGGAATATTCACTTTCTGAAACAACAGCTAATGCAAGAGACACTTGTATTCAATATCTGTGTCTACATTTTCAAAAGTGAATCCATTTCACTGTAACACCTTCCAGCAGTGTATAATAAACACCAGGATGAAAAGCTGTTTCCCAGATTAACATGGTCACCACACTCCCTTCTGAGGGGAGGGTTAGTTCACGCTTGAATTTTAACGTAAGATTTGGGATTTGATTCTAAACTCACTAACTGAGGAGTTACTCCTCAGTGATGCCCCTCAGCAGGTGGCAAATTTAGTCTCTCAGAGTGACAGCTGAGTGTGCCCACAGTGCATGCCTGGGGAAGTGGGAATATTCAACTAAACCTGACAACTAGAATTCCTTAGAACCAGAACATCAGTACTGACAAAATTCCACGAACAGTCCCGACCTAAAGAGCTTCTAGCAGAGCACGTGCCCTTACACAAGTGGCATTTACATCTCACAGCAGGTACCTGAAGGACAGGTCCTTCCATGGGCAGGACTTACCAATGCAGGCATTCCTAAGCTCGGGAGGGCTGTAGGAATTGAGCAGGGTTAGGAGCTTATGGGCAAATTCAATCCGCTCCTGCCACTGGATGAGAGCTTGTTTCACATCTGCAAGTGCAAACATCACAGTCTGGTCAGGTCATTCCTCAAAAGCTCTTTAAATCAAGCACTGAGTTTTACTGCTGGAGAATCTCTTTTTTCCTCTAACAGGATTTTAATCCATTCAGAAATCTGTTAAATCTCAATGACCTACTGCTATTAAATTCATGTAATCTACTTTCACACTAGCTCAATAATAAGGAACAATTTAATAGCTATTAGCAATGATACATCCTGTACAACTGTACAACAAGTTTGTAAACACAGATAATAAGCAAGACAAAATACAGGGTTTGGGTGAGGAAAATTAATTAACAGACAACAGGCATAATCCTTGCAAGGGTTACAGTCAAACCTTTTCTTTGCAGATATGGGCGTGTTGACTTTAGAACCGACAGGAAAATAGACAGAAGCTCCACCAGGTCTCCAGTCACATGGCAAGCTGTGGCCTCATGGTACATCATGTGCAAAGTGTTAAAGGACTGTCAAGAAAAAAAATTAACATGCCAGATTAACATATTTTTTAGTTTCTCTTTTTATCCTGCAGTATTTTATGCTCACAAATACACAGTCTTGGATATAATCACCAAGTTCTTCATTTGTTTTCAAGGTAAAATCTTTGTGTTAGTGGCACAAAATGATGACAGTTTTCTACACTTTGATCTACAACCCAATGAACAATAATTTAAGACACAGTATTTTTATCCCCCTGTAATCCCAAACTTTCTGTGCCAGCAGGGATACAAGAGGTGCACAAACAGACACAGGGAAGAAGGAAGTAAGATCAAGATGGATGCAGTAATTTTTCAAAATGCTGCTTAAAGACATAGACTGTATGATTGTTCATCAGATAAATTACTTCTCCCTTTATAACTAAAATACCTTCTGGGCAGCTGTGATTGATTGAACTACTGGGAAGGAAAAGCAACTCATTTCCGAACTGCAAAAACTGCAGCACAAGTTGTAAGGAAAGATATTTATTCTCTTGGGTGTTTGAAAGATAAAAGAACAGCAGCCTCATTCCCTGTCATGCAAAACCTTGCCATGTCCTTTTTATATTAGAGGGAAGGTAAAAGGCACATGGCCACTCCTAAGTGGAAAACTTCTGAATGTGGCAACTCTTTGGTGCAGTTCTTTGTCACCACACAAAACACTCTCAAGACAACAAGTGAAAATACAAGGCCAGGTGAGGTCAAGCTGCAAAGCAACATTGGTTTTATCTCTTTTCTAGAACTGTTTTACACAAGATAAATGAATTCTATATTATACACTCTTTATAACCTTCATTATCCATTGTGGGTACGGATCAGCATTAATTAAGCTGTTACACAAGTACTTTTATGCATCTGTACTTGTGTATTTTAGTCTAATCACATTTCATGTTTGGGTGATGTTAAAGCTCAGGTCCCAACTTTTAGGACACAATTTATTGAACGTAGGCAATTTTACAACAAAGAGAAATACATATTCTGGAGTAATTAACTATAGTTAATTAATCAATAGGCTTACATGTATAACAAGCTTCTGAAAACTCACAAAAAGCACTGCAGTATCTTCATTTTAATTTTTCTGTTTCTGTCATTCCACATTTTTCTATCATACTTTTCCCCAGAAAATATAAACTAATGACATAAGAGAATTTTTTATACAAACCAGATGAAAATGGGATTGGAATCAACCTCAGAGCATCCTCTAGTCCACCCCGTGCCTTAGGGGCAGACTAAATACCCTTGACAGGTGTTCGCTCCAAGTTCTCCTGACAACTTCCAGCTGCACTGGCTGACCCTTCCTGCAGCAGCCTATTCCAAAATCCCATTTCTGCACAGCCACAGCTCCCTCCAGGCTGCTTATCCTGCACCATGGATGTTACCAATGTAATACCTCTCTCAACACACCTCTCTACACATGCCAAGAATGAACTGGCTCTTTGTGCTATTCCTGCTTTTTCCAACACATCCAGATTTTCCTGATCTTTACACCACTAAGGAATGGGAAGTCCCCACGTGAGATGTCTGTTGTCCTTAAATAACAAGGTTCTCACCTCAGTCATCAGAATCAAGCCTCTGTTGAACACAACCAGAAGTCTGTCTTCATCAGATTCTAATAATATTCTGAAGGCACTAGGAAAAAAATCCAGACATTGAGACCACTGAAAGCTACATCCCATTTTTCATAATTCAGACAAATCCTGACAATTGTTAAGACCATGCTGCATTTTAGAAAAACCATCACAGAAGAACAAAGAAATCCCAAAAGAACATAATCATTCTCTTCACTTTCCCACTTCACTTTTTCATTTAAAAAAGCCTTTACTGTTGACTTTCTGTATGTTATGGAAAGCATTTTATAACCAACCTTTACAGAAATATTTCCCAAATAACATCTGCAAACATGCTGGAGTCTGCAGGAGATAATGTACTTCAAAAGAGAGAGGTTTGTGCTTCTCAAATGATATATTTAATTGAGCCTATTTAAATGTATGTTTGGCCTTTTAAATGTGTAAAAAGGATTATGCTAATGAATGGTTTCCCACAGCATTTGAGACAACCTTGCTGTGCGCTCTGTGCCAGGCGACTCCACAGAACCTTCCAGGTAACACATTCCCTCCTTTTCAGTGCATCAACAGCTGCATCTAAACCCCCAAACCTGACCTGCACACAAATCAATTTATAGTTACATGAGAATATAATTCATACTGCCCAAGCAACAGTTTCAGATGTACTTACTAAGAGCGGACAGGAAAAACTCTTTGAAGACACAATACAATGAAGCTCCTGCCTCAAAAACACCAGCCAGCAGCAGCTGCAGTACAGCTGTGCCCACGCAGAGTGCTGGGGGCCAGGCTGAGGGTGCCATGCCAGCTGGAAAGCTCAGTGGGGTCAGTGCTGTACCTTATCAGAGTTGTCCAACAAGAGCGTCCGTCCAAGCAGCGCAGGTAACAGCTGATGGTGGTTTTCTTAAACTGCTTGATGTCCTCAATCTCTTCCTCTCTCATGTCTGGCCTCTGAGCTACAAACAGTTGCATGAGGTTAAACAGCTCTTCTACTGCCTAGAACACACAAAGATACTCGGTTAGAGCCATCTCTCTTATTGTGTACTACTAGTAAGTAACAGAGGGAACAAACACATATAAGCATTTTTAAGCATTGCAACAAAGTTATAAAATCAGATGTTCTGATGTTTTTCTAACAGCACAGCTCATTGGCACATATATATGTACATATGCACAAAGGAATCTGAAATTCCCATCCCTGGGACTAAACATTCAGAAAGGTGCCTGTGCTAAAACCTGCTGCATTCCCGTAGGCCTGGGAAACACTAAACACCGTGGAAAACTCAAGTCCCTCACAAGGCAAGCCCAGACTGCCAAGGGGAGATGCCAAGCAAGAGAGCAGCAGGACGTCTCCCAGGACTGTCAGAGGATGAAACTTCTCTGTGAGCTGAACCAGGCACAAGTTTAACCTAGAAGATGCAACACATCCTCCTCTCCATAGTGAAGGAAATCTTTGTATTCTTTCTGTTCTCACACTCACCTAAAGGACCCCAAAGCAACATGCACTGAGTAATTAAGCAAACCCAGGTACTTTGTCTCTCAAAACCTTTGTGAGCTGTTGTTCCCCCATTACACACTGCCTGCTTTAACATCTGCTCTCCACTGGAAGTGTCGCTGTGTTGTTGCGATCGCACAACTCCCAGTGTTTTGCCAACGGTACGTCAGTGTTCCTGGGGTGAACACCAGACCATCCCTCCACTGGAATGCACTGGGAGAAATCTTGGCCCTATTCCAGAAACTGGGAATTCTCCAACTTTGTGATGTTGAATGCAACCCTTCTTCTAGAGACCACCATTGTTCCTTTCTTATGACTAGGGTGGTACATGGAATATCGAACAGTGGAAACACCAGTGTCTGCTCTCCAACTGCTTCACAGCAAGGAAAACCCAACCCACAACACAGTAACTGGTTCTACCCCAGGAAATCCCAGTGCAATACTCTGCCACTGGATACGTTAAATCAATACTTCCACCTCTCTCATTATAAGAGGGTAAGAGGGGACAGAGTGTGAAGGGACTGGCATAGTTTGGTGTCAGCTACTCACCCCTGGGTACTGGCTGGCGTGTGGGGTGAGGTTCTTGAAGGCCCACTGGATGTTCTGGTGGGAAGCCAGCTGCCTGGTGAAGGCCGGGGACTGCTCGCAGCACAGGCGCAGGATACCATAGTAGGCCGGGAGCATCCCACGGTTGAAGAGCACCACGTCCTGGTCGTCGTGGTCTGCCAGGATGTAGTTGAAGGCAATGTTCTTGGTGACCACGGGGTTCTGCACGATCAGGCGCACGTTCTCAGGGCAGTCCACGCACACGTTGTACCAGAAGGACAGCAAAGCCTGTTTGTTGTGGTTGGTGGCGATGGCCGGCTCAGAAAGCTTAGGCTGGAAGAGGTTCCATAAGTCCATGAAGTAAGTGGAAAACATGAGTTTCTCGGTTTTGGAGATCAAACAGTACGTCATGAAACTGAAGTAGGGCACCAGCTTTGTAGTGCCATGAACAGCAGCATCTACATAGAGTTTGGCTCGAGAGAGAAGGCCCAGCAGCACGTTGTAGACCTGGTGAAGGACTACCGTGGTATCCGGGCTCAGGGGCAGATCACGGGTAGGGATGTGCAAAGAGCGGGTCGATCGGAACATCTGACGGAAGGAATTGCTTGGAATAAGCGACACCAAGAGATAGGCTGCAGCTTCAAATAAAAACAAATTTGTTACACCTTTGGCAATGACACACCTGCTTAACAGCAGTTAAACTACACTGTATGTTCCAGTTACAGACTTCAAAGCATTTTACATCTCTGCTACTACTACAGTCACACTAGAGATGAAAACATCCCAGTGGGTAAGCCTGGTACGACATTAAAGTGGTGTGAGATGTGCTTTCAGGCCTCTTCACCCTCTATCTCTGTCTGCTGCCTGGTTCTTCCTGTGCTAACACTGCATCCCACCACAGGAACACAAACCCACACGTTACACTGTCCATGGCTCAACTGTCCACTGCTCCAAGACATCGTTACCTCCTCAGACATGTTGACAACTGGAGCCTGTTGCAAACTTGTACCTCCAGCTCCCACATCTCCCTCAGCCACAGAAAAGATAGTAAAGTTCAGTATGTCCTGTACTGTGGAATCTCCTTTGTAAAAAAATGGAGACACAGGAAAAAGGCTGAAAATGTGCCCTGGCAATCTGACAGAGTTATTCTCGGCAGAACAAACTGGAGAGCCAGAACACCCTGGAGTTAGGGAGAAGGAACAGGTGGCTTCTCCTTGATCCACATGTTCAAAGGACTCAACTGAATCTGTCTGGGGTGAAAGAACAAGATGTGCTACTCCTACCTACAGTACAACCTTGTGATGGACACTATGAAGAACCTCCTGGATTAGCTTTTTTACTTTTTTAGGTTCTCCTGGACCTTGTAGATTAACCACATTGGATAAAGAACCTACTAACGTATCATTCAAGTTACCAAATTATAAGAGTTGCCATCAAAACCAGGCAGCGAGTCTGGATGAGGCACCACAGTTGTACCAAGATTAAAGAAGACAGGAGCAGGTAATTCCTTTGTGAGAGGAACACCCCATGCACAGTAACTTGCAACTAAAGGAGAAGAATTTTCTTCACTTGAAATTCACTTACAAGTTCTCACTCTGGGGTAGTTGTGTGCCAGGAGAAAACGCTCAACCCAGTTTTCCATGTTTTGCAGCACCCAGCTGTGAGCCAGCTTGTTCCGAGGCGTTTGTACAGCCAGCCAGTCCAGACACTGGGAGGGGTTGTACTCAATGACCTGAAAGGAGAGTGGAAAAATCAAAAGGAATACATTGACCTTGGCACTGTGGGCTGATTGCATGAAAAACCCCTAAAAATAACTACGAAGGCTTTCAAATATGTTTTTAAAATAACTTAGTGCTATGAAAGCACCTGCAAGATGAGCTGCTCTGGCACCTTATTAAATTTTCACTGGTTTTTGCTTCTGAAGCCTATTCAGGTCTTTAGAAGTTCAGCCTAAGTCTAGGAAATTGCTCAACATATTCTTTCTGCATATTATGAATCATTTAGCACTAAAACAGACCAGTTTTGTCTTGATAAACAAATAAGTATTACTTTAAAATATCTAACACGAAGCCTTAACACTGAATCAGTATCTTTATATATCAAAAGAACATAAATGCTATCGAAGACATTCATGCAGCTCCATGCTGAGGGTGATGAAGACATTTTTTCTGAATATCCAAGTTCAAGGAATAAATTCCTCCAGCACTTTTCCAAGGCAGTGGGGAGCCTGTGGGGTGCTGTGTGCAGCCAGCAAAGCCTTACAGGGAATAAGGAGAAAACAGAGCTTCTGTCCCTTTCTGGCTCTCTGTAGCTGAAAAGGCCAATGAATGTAATGATAATTAGTTCATTTGCTGGTTTTTAAGAACTCTTCTCCTTTTATCTGGAGGCCCAGGTGTCCATAAAAAGGAACTCTATCCAAGGAACCAGAGGATTGCTGAAGCTGTTCCCAGTTACCCTAATCCATCTGAAGAATCAGAACAGCTGACATGCCCCAAACTCTGCTTATAAAATTTTCATCTCAATTTAAAAATAAACACCTTAAGAACAATCTCTCTCCTTTATTTAGAAATGACAGATTGATCTGTCAGGTTTCCTTGGAAATGGCTACAGGGCATATCCAAGGAGGAGACTGTAATTGCTCAGTGTCTGCAGAGCTCAATCACCTTTTAATGACTTCTAGAAACTGGAGTGGTTCTAAAAGGAGGTTCTACACCTTAAATCTGTCTGTGCATTAAATCCTGGGTTTCTCATCCCTGTCTGCACCGTTTCTATCCCTAGACCTGTGTCAACAAGGTGAGGATAACACTGGCAAAACCAGAGACACAACTGATGCCGACTCCTGCTAAAAGCCTGACTTTCCAACAGGTATTGTCACAGAAGTTTGATTAAAAAACTCTCACAAAGATTTCCTCACTGCTGAGGGAAATCCATCACCTGCCACTTCCCCATCCACAGAAAGCAGCTGGGTGTCACCCTGGGCCTTGGGATGTGCTGTTTGAACTCTTCACCTGAGGTGCAGTTACGGCTCATTCATCACATCAGTCACCTGGCAAACACTTGCTGTCCTACAGCTGCTCCCAGCCAGGAGGGAAAGCCTTTGGAGCAGCAAGCTGGGTCCTGCCCCACAGTGGGCTGTGTTTTACCACAGGCCCCACTTCTGCACAGTAACAACCTTGTACAAGCCCCAGCCCCACCTCCTGGAACATGCAGTGCTCAGCAGCTTGTCCTCAGCGGTCTCCAGGCTGGACACACTATTTTTAAGCATACTCTTTAGGCATAAAGAGTAATTTTAAAAAGTAAAATAAACAGTAAAATAAATAGTAACCTGTCCTGGGAACTCCAAGGGCAGGTAGATGAAGTGAAAGCTTTACTTCCTAATCTGTTACTCAGATCAAGGACTTTTTCCCCGTACCAATTTTCAAAAAGTCTTTCTCACTTTAGAAAAGTGAATCTCTATGTAATGGCCAAAAAAACCCACCAAACCCCACAAATGATGGGTCTTGAAACATTTTACAGGCCTTGCAACAGGATAACTGAGAAAACTCTGTGGAACTGGCCTAAAAGGAGCATTCTGGACCCTTACTATGGATCAATTAAATTCTCATTGAACTAAAATTTAAACTGAAATAGCCTTTAAGCCAAACCCTGCTAAAATAACATTAAAAGTTACAGCAGAAATTTAAATATCTGTTGGCTGTTGCCATTTATTTGGAAGAGGGATGATAATAAAAAATCATGGACAGATGCAGCAAATATGACAATGAAATATAAAACCTTTTCTACAGACAAATAACCAACAAGAGAAAGACAATTCAGCTTCTGTTTCCTTTTACATGTTGTACCTCCCATATCCTCTGCAGAATGTAAGAAGCAAAGGGTGGCATTCCTGGAGGTCCACCAGCAAATTCCATGAGCATGGTCAGCAGTTTGAAAAAAGGATTGGCTGCCTGTAATGGAGAAAAAAAATCCATTTTGAGCTATTTTATTTTATCTACTAATTTATATATTTTTTAGAGTTTTTTAAAAACTCCATAATGTCTGTAAGATTTCTATGAGCTTCACACACACACATTTGGAATACTTAAATCCTTTACAATTTAATCAGTAATTAATCCATATATTCCATATCCACACATGGACACAGTTAGTGCAAGGCAACAGGACACTGGACAGGATCAATCCAGCAGAAGTTACAGGTAATGGAAATACCAGTAACATTTCATGTGAGACATTATCCTGGATAAATAAAGGGAATTCAGCTGTATTGTGTTATATATTAAGAAGTCACCAATTTATCCAGGTTTCACCAGCTCAGATAAATGATTATTTTTTAATCTTTGCATAACATGTGACATGGATCCTGGAAAGTTTATCCCAAAGCATCCCCACGTTGAGGGTTTACACTGTTCTCCTCTAACATTCAGCTCCAAGGTGATATTTTTGAAGTTTGCCAATACTCACCCAGCTTTTAACAATGCTTCAAAAAGTGGCGACCACTACAAAATTATGTGTTTTGCCCCCGGAATCCATTTGGAATGCTCAGTATTATTCTAGCACATACATTTAATGTTACCAATTAAAAAAAAAAAAAATCATATTGGTGGAGAGTGTAGAAATAGGTTTTTTGGCTTTGAATACAACTTTCATCCTACGTGGCAAAGTAAATTTCTGTTAAAAAAATTAATATACAGTGAAGCTGGACTTCATTTAATGGCACAGAAACTACCCTGGATCACTTTCCATGCCAAGTTTTTTATGAGTAAAGGCTTATTTAAGCAATTGAAAATAGAAAATACAAATACAGACTATGCATAGACAGGTTGAATGTTTACTTACCTCAGGAGTCAACTTGGCTATGGATGTGAAAAGCATGGACACAATCTTGAAAACAAAACAAACAGAGCTCACTTAGACTTGTGCTCATTTATGACAATACTAAAACTTACCTCATTACGTTTATTAGCCAAGATTTGAAACCAACAAAGAGCCCAAGAGCCCGGTACTCACATGCTCTGCCAGGCGGTTGTTGTAGCGGCACAGACTGAAGATGAGGTTGCAAGTTTGCCTGATGTTGATGCCATCACGGATATGTTGGAATAAAAAAGGAAAACCCTGCAACAAATAGCCAGGTGTTAGTACACTGCCCACAGTTGCATAGCCACACATGCATGTGGTTTTTGGAGGTTTATAAAGTCATGAAGTAAATTACCTTTCCTCCTGTCAATGCTGCCATGTCGTTCTGTGACAAAGTCAGATGCCTAAAATAAGGAAAATTATCATGTTAATTCAGTGAGTGATAAATAAATAAAGTTAAAGAGACATCCAGGAGTGTTAGTTTATATTCATCACTAAGACAATACACAAGAGACAATAAAGGTATTGATGTAAAACTGGAAAAAACACCCCAACATTCTAATGAGGCCAAATAAAAAAAAGAACACCAAATGTGGGCAATTCAGTGTGTTGGAAGTATTTAACTTGAATCTTCTATTTGGTCAACAATGACAAATTTTTAAAGATTTTTAAAATGGTTACAAATACAATGGGGCTTGTGCACAAGCTCATTTATGATGTTAAAAAGCCCACAATAAATCCCCCAAATCAACCCATAACAGTCCCTAATTCCTTTCTGAACCAGCCTGGATTAGAATTGCTCTTGCCTTTCTGAGCGAGACTGTTCCACCAGCAGAGCAATCAGGGCAATCATCTTCTCAAGTGCAGCAGGCCTGTATTTCTCTTCTGCTAAAGAAAGGATGTCTTCCTCCTCCTCCTCTTCCTCCCCTTCTTCCTCAGAAAGTACCTCAACCTGGGGCTGAAGGAACAAAAGGGAAAGCAAACAGACAACTTGAGGGTGAACATTTTGAGCATTAATTTCAAAGAACCTTTGCATTGATCCTGCCCTTTTATTCCAAGCAACTTAAACTTGCATGAATCAAAGCAGATAAATATCTACTCAACTGTTTTTCATATTGAGACATTTTGCATAAGCTATAAGTTGGATTTACAAACACAAAAGGTAGGTTGGCTGCAGAAAGGGTAGTTTATTTACCAAAAAACCAAGTACACTTAATAATCTTGTACAATAGGAGTAAACAATCACTAACAGCATTACCATTAACAGCACAGCAATTAATTGCTTCTATTCAGTATCTATTATATATTCTAAGCAAAAGGAGCCAATTCAACATCTACCATTTTTAAATATTAAATTCACTTAAATATTGGAAAAAATTATCTAGTGAAGCAATTTTAATTTCACAGCTGGAAGATGGTTGAAGAGACACAGCACTGACGAGCACATGTAAAATGTGAAAGGCTTGTTATACAAGATATTCCAACTTACATTTTCAGGCCCTTTAGTTCCCATGTAGAAATGGACCATTGTGGAGATGGCTTGGAGTGAAAGCAAGAACTGGCTCTGAAATACACAGGTGTCAATTACCTGAAAATCCGTATGGCCATACACATAACCACGTAATTCCCCAGAACTCAGGGATATACTTACCTCCTCTTCCCCCATTTTGGCAAATTCGTAAAGAAAGGCGAAATACTCAGTGAGGTGTTTGCTGTGAGGCTTCACCCCGTGCTCCATGATGGACAAGAGGGTCTTCACAAAGCGTGTGACACAAGAGCGGCTGCCGATGTCCTCCACGGGGCCATCCATGTCATCAGAACTGAAACCAGGAACAAACCCCAGGTTAGGGATTTCACACAGCACATGGAGCCTGAAATCAGTGAACCAGTCCAAGAAATTCCTGCTTTCTGCTCTGTCCTGCTGGCACACTCAGCTCCCTCTTTCTCCCCTTCCACGTCTTCTTCATCTGCTCAAAGTGCATCTTATCACTGAACAAGCTACAGTCTTTCCATGTAAGGCTTCCAGAGAAAATGGAATCCTCTTATTTGTCACGAAAACTGAATCTTCATGTCCTCAGCTCTGATATGGCAGCACAGTTATTACAAACTCTGCCGTGTTCACTCTGGGAAAAAAGCTATTGTCACAATCACAGGCTTAACCCAAGAGTGAAAGAACAAACACTTTCATCTTCTCAGTATGTATCCAAAAGTGTTCAAGTGTTTCATAACTGGAGATAAAGTGACAGTTCTCTTGGTAATAAGCAGAAGAAAACAGAATGCAAGAGGGTTCTTCGTACTTTTTGACAAAGACTGATTTTAGGACTTGTCTCTCTTCTCCAACCTTTTTTTACTTTTTAACTTTTTACAAGTTAAAATTTGCACCTCTGTGCCTGCAGATCCCATTTACAGTAGGATTCTCATGTCTAAGCAGTGAGATTTACACTTGCAGGGTAGTGCTGACAGGGAAAATAAAGACCACACTGAAAACCTACTCGAAGGGAACCAATATTCCAAACACTGTCTCTACAGACACCGGCTTGTCAGCCATGTAAGTACTTCGAAATGAATCCAGCAGTTTGGGCAGAATAATAAGGAACAATTAAATCAGCACTATTTTAGGTTTCCATAACTAGTCTGAGTAATTAATTAATAAAAGCAGTTGCAGTAATTAATTGAATAAATCAAAGTTCCCGGTTTTATTTTACCAGTCTTCCATTCCTGGCTGCAGATAAAGGTGTGCATGGACCGGCCTCAGCCTCTGGATCACATGGATACACAACCGCTGGAACATCTGCAAATGGAGAAAGGAATGAACCCCACGTGTTCATCGTTTGCTAAGCAAAGAATATTCCATCTCCAAGTCCCACAGGTTCTCCCATGAAATGTCTCCTGTTACTGGTGTGTTGCATATATGGAACTATGTATGGTTCCATAGGGGAATACCCCTTGAATCCTCAGGAATCCCACTGAAGGAGTCAGGTAAGATGAAGTATATGCTAAATTTTTTACCTCAACAACTTGCAAAGAAAGTAAGACTTGTGACACCATTAATAGTGTATTGTAAATTAAATTTGTGGGGTGGGTTTTTTTCAATTTTAAGTTAATATACTTCCAGAGAAGTATATTAACACATTCTTGTGGCATAATATTATAAAATTAAAGCTACCCGAAAAAACTTAGTACAGAAATTCAGAATTGGAGCTTTAAGGAGTATTGAATGTACACAGGTTGTTCTTTTTTCTTTTCTGAATGTGTATCTTGATGAATTCTCACTGAACTCATTCAGAAAATAACCATTTTTTATGGGAAGTGTTCAAATCTGAAGAGAGCACAAGGGAATTGGTGAAACCTTGATTTGTGGCACTCGTGACCCTGTGTGCGCAGCCGTGGCACTCCATTAGATCCATGGTGTTTCAAACAACACCAACGCTCCCATGGCCTACATGGTGCTCAAGAATGCAGAGAGCCAGACAATTACAGGTAAATCAGGATTTCAGAATCATCTCTGTGTCACAGAATTGTCTCTTTCTGTTCATGGGGCACCTGACTTGGAAAGAACATTTTTTCTTACCTGCCTCACAATCTGATTGGGACACTTTATTAGAATCTGCATTGGCCACCAATCATCATCAGCCATACGATCCAAAAACCACTGCAGAAGATACATACTGTGTTAGTTTGCTTCCCAACTGGCTCTACTCCAATCTTCTCTTTGCATGACATTACAGTCTGAAGAGAAATCCATGTTACTATTATTAAGGAATGGGCAAGTTTTAATCCAAGGGAAAATCTAAATGTCTTCTGTGCATGAAGGAATAAAGAAATAAAGATCAAGAGCAGTGAACATCAATATAAATGTAGAGCCAGTGTCTTCTTATCCCTGTGTCCTGCATGCCATTAGATAATTCTCTGGAAGAACACACTTATCCTGCAAAGTGATGTCAGCACAAGAAAAACAATGCTCATAAACAAGCGTAAGAAGAAGAATCTTGTAGAACTGTCATAGGTTTAAACAGCAATTCCTGAATTAGATCCCTTCTGCATTTACTTGAACATGTGGAAAAGCCTTTCTGCCTCCAGAGACCCAGAACTATCAGAGAAAGACTCATTCCAGGCTGCAATGACACAGCTGAGCCTTCTGTCTCCCAAAATTTTGTTTTAGTCACAAGGAAAGACAGTTTAAAATAAAGAACCCATGGGTTTACTTTCATTTCAATAGTACCTGAGTTTTCTTTACTATATTAAATGTCTTTCCTCAAACACCTCAGGAGTGCACCCACTGAGGCAACTGTTCCACACAAACCCTGAATGTCACATGACCATTTACACACCTAGAATTTTATAACAGAACATTAAACTTACACTAGAACAATAAATCTGATTTCTATCTATTGAATGAGGTCAAATGCAGGACACATTTAAACTATGACAGAAAGTCCAGCACAACGTTTTCTCCACCACAGACAATTCTCTGCATCTTTCCATGTCTCATGTGATTTAATTTAAACACATCTTAATTAGATAAATCTCTATGCAATAATCAGTCAAATAAAGAGATTGTCACACTGTCTATTTTATTCCAGTGACAAAATGATTTTGCCCTGTGGTCTCAACATATGTTTCTGAAAATACAAGTTAAGTCACTCTCCAGTAATCAGAGAGGACGGATTTCAGCTCACAGTGCACAAATAACCAAATACAGCAGTTCATAGTCCAAAATATTCCAGGGATACGAACCTCCAGGAAAGTTAAACAATATATAGAAAGTTGGTTTGTACTTTGCTGAGTTCCTAAGTCACTTACTTCACAAGCTGCCTGACTGTTATTAAACTGTTTTGTTAACAGTTCAATCCACTGAAGCATTGTGGGCTGTAAAAAGAAATACAGAAGAAACTATAACTTAAAATCAAGAACTCGATCTTTAAACATTTCTAAATGCTCAGTCAGAACACCAAATCTTAAGAATTCAGTTGTACACAACAGATGTTTTATAAACTGGCCACACATTGCACCTACAGAAAAGTCAGTACACACATTTTTACATTTTATTCCACTGTGCAGTGCTCAATATTAATGTGTTAAATGACACTCTTTAAACATTCATTTTTCATCTCATCCTACTTGTTACAGCTCAAACCCACACTTTTAAAGGAAAAGCACAGATGTGCTTTTCACTACAGTCATGCAGCTACTTAATGAGAATTGACAAGTAAATAAAATACCTTTTCCTTTGAATGAATAAATGTCTCTAGTACAAAGGAAGTGCTTAACTGGAAAAAAAAATGGCACCATTAATTTAGAATGCATGAATTAAAATGCAAAAACAAGGTGAAGGTTAACAGAAGAAGATTTAATTTTGAAATCCTTACCTTTGCTGTCATCAGAGAAACCGCTTTTGGATCTGGAAGTGTGCTTGGGATGCTACTACACAACTGCCACATAAACCTAGAGTCAGTAATTTTATTTGTTAATTAAAATAAATAATGAAAATCTGCAAGAAGAAATGAAGCATTAATATTACATTTTTAAAGAAAAACTTACCCAAAATAGGTATGTTCAAAAATGTTCTTGTCTTGCAGAAACTGCATGTTATCATGCCATATCCACTGGAGAAAAAATGCTACCATCAGATACAAGAAAGCAGTTTATTTCACTACTTAAGCATGATTTTATGAATATTTAAATGCTTGCTGTGGCTAAAAAAACCGAACATTTTTTCTGATTAAAAAAATTGATTTTGGAAACATTTTTCTTTATTTTAAAGGATTGGCTCGAAGTTGTTTTATTTATACTGTAGTGAATCTTAAGCTTTGCCTGTTCCATGACTGCAGAGAGGAGCTTCAAACCTCCTCTGTGACCTCATTTTTCTAACTTAATTATTCAGATTTTTAGGCTAAATTTGGAGAACAGTTGAAAAAGAAGCACAGTTCAACCCCCCCTGAAGTCTAACCCAAAGCCTGTTCAGTAAATTCCCAAGGAGCAGGATTTTACTCTCCCTCATCCACCAGGCCAGGATGTAATGCCAGGTCTCCCTGTTGTTTTCTCCAAAATGTTTTGTTTTTTTTTACCAAATCTCCCTGTAGCAATTTTCAAATAAAAACAGTTTAAAAGTTTCACTCTGATAAAATCTATTAATACTATTTTAAGACTGAGAAGGATAAAAAGCACAATGTGGTTTGCTGGCCAGGGATGAAGAGTCTTTTTAAGAACCTAAAATGTGGCAGATGCTACAGCAATTCTTCTGGCCAGAGGGAGGAGGGACACTGGCTTTTCCAGCTGATAAAATGGGATTCTGTATATCCCATATGCAGGACAGAATGAAAAAACATCTGAACTATAAACTCTATTTCCCTGCTGTCCCATGACATTCTCCTCAGGAACAGAGTGGAAGGACTGTCATCAGATTTGATTATTTCTGCTTTCCTATGTTTATTCAGATTTCTGATACGTTCAGGATTTCCTACAGTGTTTTGAAATTGGTGTTAAAACAAATCAACTTGTACCTCCAGCAATTCTGATGAAACATCGAATTTGTAGTCCTTGCCATTCTCCTCCTCTGGCTCCATCCGTTTGTAGAAGAGCATGTAAGCACTGTGTGTCTGCAGAGAGAAACAGCTCCCTCGGTTCTGCTGCCACAGGCAGAGCAGGGCATCAGAAACACGAGCACCCAGCTAGAGAAATAAATACCTTTTCAAAGGAGAAGTCCATGAATTTATCAGTAACAGAATCGTAAGTTTTTGTCTGTCAAGAAGAAAGTGAAACATTAATTATAAGGGGCTTTAATTGTGATAAATGTGCAAGTGAACTCATTTTCCTGACATTTGCTGCACTATTTAGTTCTTGCTCAAAGTGTCCTGTTTCTTTTTTTCTACAGTGCCCCATTCTGATTTTTCAAAGCTGCTCTGCCATCCTGTGACCTACATCCTGAGCAATTTCCTGTCTCATCCATCTCTCTGACACCTCTTCTTTTTAGGCAACTAAAGGTACTTCATCCATTTGCCAAACTAAGAGACTTTTTGTTTTATTTCTCCATAGTGGCTTTGTCAGACAGGAACAGAACTGCTGGAGTAGGATACTGTGTTATTCATAATGTAGTTTATATAATGATGTGCAGTTATAAAAATTATCAATCCAAGCACAATCTGGGTGTTATATAGTTCTTTGTGTTAATAATGTGTAAAAATATTGGGACTGATGTCATAGGCAGTGACACAAGGCATAGACAAAGATCCTGAAGTCCTGTTTTTCAGATTAGGAATAAGCTTGATGTAATTATTCCTTCCAGCAATGGTCTGAGCAAAGCAGGCACCCAAAGGATGAATTCCTCAATTAGCTGAATATTCACATTTTTATAAATAAATAAGTACTATGATAAAACCCAGATATATAATATATATAATGGGAGAGGTACTTCACTAATTAACTTTGCTTCATTAGTAATGCCTGTATGACTCTGTATTATATGTACTATTCACACACAGAATTCACACAGAATATTCTGAGCTGGACGTATGTAATACTATATGTACAACTAGCAATATTCATAGTACTTATACCAGCAATACTACTTACAAAGCACACAAAAACACCTGGAACAGATATTTTAGCAGTTCAGCATGACAAAAATTAAAGTTATGAAATAACTTACAGTCATTTCTCCACCAAAACATTCGGAAGCAAGCTGGGCAGAATCAAAGGGTTTTACTTCAGCATCATTGAAAAGGTACCTGTGGAAAAGGAACCTTTGAAACAACTACTGCTCATCTTTGAGGGCAGTTAAAGCCTGATGAACTTCAAATGATCCCTAAGAATTCCTAATGGCTTGTTGTAATTACAGCAAATGAGAAACTGATCCCAGCAAGATCAGAGAAGATGGCTGTGGGTTTCCTCTGGAGCAGAGACTGGATCATGGGTTGGTACTGTCTCAAAACTACTCCAGCTGTTCTAGAGAACAGCAATAGAGGGAAGCTTGTCTCCTCTCTCAGGGCCTCAGTTGAGGAACTGAGACATGGCATCCAGCCATGACAGGCAGAGTGCTCCCTGCTCTCTCCTGTCTCCAGGCAAGACCCTCTTCCTTTCCATGCCCACGTCTCACCCCTTCCCCACACCCACACTCCCAGATGGAGCTGGGTCCAAGCAGATTTTATGAAGGACAATCTATGAAATGTCCATTCTTTTGTACTGAGCAGATGAAAATCTAGTCCTGGCAGTGACATGAGGCCAGCACAGCATTCCCTGCCATCCCTGTGTCCAGGGCACTCCACAACTACCCCGGCTGGAGCACCTTCATTGGTGTGGTAATAAATGAATACATTTACACCAACCAAATTCCAACACCCTGTGCTTTGGAGAGGAGCCTCCAGCACATAATCCCTAGATAAGTTTCAAGGCAGAACATCTAACAATGTCAACAAGCTTTAGGGCACGAAGAAGGTGTTTTGCAGAGCTCACCATTTGTTGTTTTTGTAAGCATGGGGATTGACTATGTCCCTGATGAAACTGTAGTAGTGCCCCCCGTCTGCTGTTCCTGTGTGAACGGTGACACCAATCAGATCATACTCATAACTTTCAGTGTCTTTCAAATATCCATCTTCCTTAAAACCTGAAATAATTGAATATAGTGTTTCATCAGTTATTTCCTGAACTTCAACATTAGCAACAAACTGCACAGAACCATTGGATATTTCTCTCAGACTTTAAAACCAAATTCTAATTGAACAGTAAATGAAACCAAAAATAACTGGCCATTTTGCTTAGATGAAATACAACGTGTGACTTTGGGAATATAGATTGATTAAAGCTAAGTTGGATTTTTACTTGCTTAAAAAGAAAATCACTGTTTGCTTCTTTATTAAGCATACCTTCCTTCCTGTCACTTTTTCCCATGAGGAAATCTTCAGTGTAAGGTGTCATATCCAGGCGTAAAGGGAATGAAAAGTGAGTGTTGACTTTCTCCTTCATCATGGTCACCATATTAAATGTGTATCTCATGGTGTTGAAGCTTAAGATACGAGGTAGTTTCTTAAAACATGCCCTGGAGGATCAGAAATAATCATGAGCTACAAAAGCTTGGCAGGGTAAACTGGCTTTTCACAGGGATTTTAAACATATCTGTTTCAAACATGAAACTGGAGAGCTGTTGCTAAGTCATGTAAATAAAAATAATTACAAATAATTCAAAATAATTCAAGTTACTCTTTCACTCATGTCACTTAAAACAACTATGAGGTTTTCCCTCTCTAAAATAGAAATTTGGTAGTTTATTCAGACAACAAAGTTTTCATTTACTTTCTCTTTATTAGCAGACACAGAAACATTTTTAAGGCTAATTAAGAAATTTGAGGTGATGTAGGAAACCTAAGCAATTAGCCTGTACAGTCAGAAACACACAAAATGAGTACTTTGCTTTGGAAATCTGATTTCTTAGTTATATTTTATTTGCACAGGGCCCACATCCTCACAGGCCCACGAAGCCATCCTGCTTTACCTCAAGGATTACTTTTATTCCAACAGGAATTCCAGTGATTTACTAAAAGCTACACCAGAAATGTCTGTTCCATACCTTTTCTCAGCTCGTACTTTCTTCCCACAGTGTGAACATGTGTACATGTTGTCACCCTCCAAAGTATCTTTAATAGTTACTTCATCTAGAGATTCCTACATGTGACAAACAAAAAGGAGGGGTTTACATTTATCTTGGATATTTATGTTCTGCACTTCCTTGGCCTGCCATCCCAACCCCTTCCTTTTAATCTAACTTTAAATTTAATTAACATTTCAGTAACTTAGGAAAGTAAAGGTGGTCAAAGGCACTTGGATAAGACTTTGACAGGAAAATCAGTTTCTAGCTCAAACAAAATTAAGGAACCAATTAAAATATATACTAAATAGTATTCCAAAATGTCTTAAAGAATTCAAGTCCTTTAGATTCAAATTCCAAGTGTGGGATTAATGGCGGTTTAAAAAGCTTGAAAATGTAGAACTATGCTGATGTAAGCTTTAAATTAACTTAATAAGGAAGAGTACTTGTGGATGTAAAAGCTTTTGACATTTATAATTCTAAGAGAGAAATGGCCATGGCATGTTCAAACACAGTCTTAGGCAGTGATTAGTAAGTAGTCAATGGGAAACGGCCCCAGCTCAGAACACGCTGCTTTCAGACCAAATTCCCTCATAATATCAACCCAGAGACACACCAAAATTCAGTGGTTTGGTGGTTTAGGCTTGACTGCAGCCATTTCTAATTTCTTATTGTGACGTGTGGCCTGGCTTGACTTACATAAATACAAAATGCATTTTACTTACATAAATATTCTTCATATCTGCCACCTGGCAGCGCACAGTGTAGAACTCCTCAGCTGTCTGACTGACGTGCTCACAGTCCTGAATCACAGCAAGGCAAGGCAAAAGCAATGAAACAACTGCTTGGGAAAGTTAGGGGGGAAAAAAATGTCTTTAAAATGCAAGGATGGAGAAGGAACACTTACCAAAGATACCACATTGTTTGTGATAACACCTCCAAACAAACTCTTCACTGTGTTTTTCTGTGGATGAATTAGTAAATTCTGTCAAGGAAATTGGAGCAAATCCCGAAGTTTTCCAGCTCCCTTTTGCTCCCTTTTAATAACTCACCAGTTCTGGAGACATTTCTTCTATTTTTGTTATTAGGTCAGTGAAGAACTCGGTCATATCCTTCTGCTCTCCAGTGTTCAGGGGCTGCTTATCCATGGTGTAGGTCTTACAGAAAGGCCTTGGATTGTAAGCCTTACACTCACTCTCCTTTAGGGCAAAGACATCAAGCAAAACCAAATAAAACATCATCGGTAAAAAAGTAGTAAATAATATTTAATAAATACAAGAATCATCAAAATAACATTCCATCAAGTTACTGTGTATCTGTTCAGACACAGAATAGAATCTGAGCAACACCACTTGTATTGATGGATTTCTGGGCATGGCTGACTTAAATCCTGCCCAGTGCTCAGCTCTCATCCAGCCTCCTCTCTGTTATCACCTACTTTCCAACTGGAAGTGTTTGGCCAGAGAAAAGACGTTGCAGTGTAAAGCAATTCCTCAGAATCTCTGTTCCACTGCCCTGCACACTGGGAATGCAGAACTCAGTTACAGCAGAAGGAATTCTGTTGGAAGCAATATGTACATTCTGGTTTCTTTTAAGGACGTGTAGCAAGACAGTACTTCGTATAAATATTGCCTGTTCTGCAGTCAAGCCTTTCTTCAGGATTTAGATGATGGTAAATCTCTGTATGATTTCATGTTCCTGTATTATTATCTGCTTATGTGAATACCTGGATTTAATTTTTAATATGATTCATGGCAGGCATTACATCTCAAAATTCCTTTTTCCTATTTGTCTTCAAAATGGTTATGAATTTCTTGCACAAAAGCCAGTGTCAAGACACTGAGCTCTCCTCAGTTGCCTTTTTTCATTATTTCAGAGATGTTTCACTGTTTTACAGCAGTGAACACTTGGCAACTGCCTCCATTTCGTTGGATTTTGGAATATCAAGTTTTAGCTGCTTTTTAATGCTTTATTTCAACACATCCATCTTAAAAATATTCGAGCAAGGAAAATGCAATTAATAAAAACAATGTGTGTTATTTTATCACCAGTACAAAATAGGGCACATTGTTTCTTAATTGAATGAAGAATTAAGCTCAGAACCCTTTACATCAAGGTCCATGTGACACTTATGGCTGAAAAAATAAATCCTCTGTCACCCGCTCAGCAACTCTGAATCGATGCACCTTAACTAAGTATAAAGTGACCCTTAAATATCTTGAATCCATATCAAATACTGTCCTGTGTGGTCTTTTCTGCAGGGAGCGTTTCTCCCTAAAATACAGGGTATGTGATAAAATTCTCTTTCACACCTACCATTAAGTATGTAAACATTTTCTGGAGTTCCAGAAGAGTGGTCTTGTGTTTCATATCTTCTGAATACTAAAAGAAATTAGTAAGAGAAGACTTTATCTTTTTGCTTCTGATTTTTCCAAAAGGAGACATTAAAAAGATATAACAATCATCTTTTGAAATTAAAAACCCTCAGCCACTTCATCATGGACAATTAGGAAAAATGATTGTGTCTAAGAACACACAGTTTACTATTCTACATTTACATATTTTATACTTATTTTGCAATTTTTTTGGTCAACATTTAACTTAACCAAAAAACAACTCCACTTTGTAAGAATTTACTTCAGCTAGGAGCTTTTGCAAAGGCATTACAACAGATTAGTAGTTTTGGAGTAATTTCTTTCCATTCCTAGATGTTGCAGGAGTTCTGATCAACCCTCTGTATAACACATTTCATGTACAGAACAGTAGCTTCCCGCTTTTATTTACATTTTAATTTATAAGTGGCTGACTCCAGATGAAGTTCAGTGACAACTACCAACAATTAATAATAACAAAAATGAGGTTATTGCCAATTAGTGTGTTTCTTACATTATAAATGCCTTGTTGATGTCAAGGATCATTAAGCTCTTTTAAAATAAAGAGTTGAAAGTAGTAATATTGTATTTCTGGAAGTTAACCAACAGAATAATTTACAGGACCTGCTGTACTTCTGGTGGCACAAAATACATGAAGAATGACATTTGCCCTAAGTAAATGACGAATTAGGAGTTAAGAAACAACAGCCAATTCCCATCAATCCAAGTTTGAATCCATCAAGTTGACAGCACCAGAAATCTGAGTTTTAGGACACGTTTTATTTCAATGCCACCCTAAGAACCTCCCACATTACAAAGATATTTAGGACAAAACCTCTTCAGCAATCCCCCCCAGGAACACACGAGCCCCACAGTTACCTTTGCAGTGAAAATGGCTTGTCTGGCCTCTGGAATCATGTACAGCTGCTGAATTGTGGAGGCCAAGTAACACGTCGCTCCCAGATTAGTTAAACCCACAAATCTACACTCGGCACGAACGTCATCGTGTGGCCAATAATCCCATTTGTAGGGTGCATGGGAAGCTGCAAAAACCAGGAATCAGGCAGGGGAAAAAACCATCAATTCCAAATACAATGTAGAAAAACATAAATACAATTTAAAGCTCTGTGCTCACACTAAGGAAATGTATCCTGGCACATCTACAGGTACATGACTGTATCCGATCTTCAGGAAAATCCCTTCCTGCTGCTTTTGCTGTGGGATTTGCTGTGTTTTCAAAGCACATATGGGGTAAGCAAGAACTGAATCAGATTTTAAGAGATACTTTCTTTTCCTGCAAGTTCTCTGTTCCTCTGGATTCCGTACCAGCATGTTCCTTACACAGAAAGGCACCAGACAAGCTCGACAGGCCTGTCAGACTCTTTAATAAGCCAAGAAATGAGAGGAATGGGCAAGTTCTCCTCATCTGCCAGTCAAGAAGATGGGAATCAGACTAGACAAAGCATTTGTCAGTGGTTTGTGCTGCTCCTAGACACTGTCAGGCTTCCCCTTCCATGCTGGAGAGTGGAGAGGGGAATTAACTGAGCTGCAGAGGGAAGCAGATCACACCAACACTAATGAGAGGAAGCAGTCCCATGTCCAAAGGATTTCACTGTAGCTTGTCCTCCTTGGTATGCAAGGAGTTGGACACAAAAGCTTGAAGTGCATCCACCTTTGCTATTCATCCCCAGAGAAAACATTCTCTAAAAAACAACAGACACATAACTCAGTACCTCTACTGAAGTGTATGTTCAGATAAAGCAATTCAAACAAAGTATTTCTTTTGCTGTAACTGTAAAAAATCAGTTGGCTTCTTTCTACTTCATGAGAGCAGTTGGGAATATCTTCCACCTCCTTCCATCTCACAAAGAGCATTCACAAATTTGACAGTGAATTTCTCAGGAAGATCCTGTTTTCTCCACCCTGGGATTTTTTTTTTAAGTGGCTGTCTTTATTTGCATAATAAAAGTTTTCCTTCTTCCATATGGATCTTAACTGGAAAGGTTAATCTGAGGCTCATTTATGTCTGTCTTCTTTACTTCTCTCTGTTGTTATAGAAACCAGCCTTTCCTCAGGAAGAGATGGGGAAACTTGAAACCAAACTTGCAATATTCACATTCTATTTTAAGCCAAATGACTGTGATTTTTCTCTATATTCCACCTTGTGATGATGCTTCTGCTCCAACCATAACACCAGACAGGATCTCAAACTTCCCAGAAAACAAAGCAGCTGGTTTTGGTTCCCTCCTTTGAACTCAATAGTTTTATTGGTCTTCAAGGAAAGTGAAACTCCAAAATACTGGAAGAAATTTTACGAACAACTGAGAGGATCTAAATCCATTCCTCAGTAAGATCAGAGCCTGTACAAATTGTGAGCCTTCCCTGTCATGAAAATACATTAAAGGCAAAGACAGGATAGACATTTATAGCATTTTCCTTAATGTCTCTTAGGAAGAATGGAGAGACAGGCTTAAGACTAAGATTTTTAAGGATTAATGAGATTACAGAGATAAGCAAAGTGGAAAAGTTGGGATTTGGAGTGAGGAAAATGCTAATAGTAAAAAATGAATCATTGCACCTGGAGACATACAGAGAACCTCAGATAATGTGCTCAGAGCAAAGAGAAACACCCACTATTTTCATAAAATACATTCTTCATTATATTTCCCCTGAGCACAGGAGACTTTGGAAGGCCTCAGGCACATGAGAACAGAACACAAAACATTATTACGATCAGGTTTCACTTTTGCTTCCCAAATTGTAAGGCACGAAATGAACTTCACAGATCATAACACATTACAGATCTTACATTACAGATCTTCAGGTTACAGGAATTTAACCTGGGCATGAAACAGGTAAAATCCACTCCATGTGTTGGTGTGACTTAACAGGGCCACATATTTAAATAACCCATATTTGAGAACTGAAAAGCTTAAGATTAGACATTAGATTAGACAAGAGATTAAATGCACTTGCTTCCTAGATGAGCACAAGATGTCACTGCTCTGTGACACTTCCCTAAGGGATGGGGGACAGGCAGCAGAGCTACAAATTCCAGGAGCAATGGCCACAACCCCAACCCCAACCCCAACTCCAAAGCTGGAGTGACTGAAGGTCCTTACACTGCATATGCTGTGCCATCACCCAGTTGTGGAGCAGCCTGTAGTTCTCCACGGAGCCCTTGACCATCTCCACCAGCAGGTCGTAGGCAGCAGCCCTGGAGGAGTGGGACTTGCACTTGGGCTGCTGCCTGTCCTTCAGGCTTGGCAGCAGGAACAGCAGGTTGAAGATGTCCCTCAGAAACTCCTGCACAACAGTTAAACTGGGTCATTGAGCAGCTTGAACATAATCTTGAGAGGTAAGTCATATATTAACAGTCTTCCAGAAGCTTCTATAGAATTTCTAGACCTCTGTCATACAGAAATTTCTGACCTGACTACAAGTTCTGAATTACAGATTTCAGTTCTGAATGACAAATTCCAACAATTTCCTTTATACTTCACAAAATGCACTGTAACCATGTTATATCCTAAAGAAAACTTGTTCACTGAAAAACAGTAACAGTTTATTAGGATAATTTAATGAGACAAACAAGACGTATGTATTTTTAGTAACTTTAGGACTCCCAGTGAAAGACAGCACATAACCTTAATCACTACTTGTTTGAGTTTTATGGATCACTAATTAATCTTAACACATATATCATATGTACTCCTGGAATATTTTGTACTGTTTAATGTTTGGAATATTACCTGAACCATAAAATGCACAAAACATTGCAGCATCAAGTTAATAATAAATACATATTACCTACATTAATACAAATACAAATACATACATTAATAATAAATACATATTACTGTTGTTTATCTTTACCACCCAGATAATACACTAAAAAAAAGAGATGAATCTGTCTAAACTTCAGTACCTTCTGAGTAGGTAATTTACTTAAAATTAGGACAAAAATCAACTATCCAAAGGAGAACATAAAAGCGGCCAGGATTCTTCCCCCGTTTGCAGAGCACAAGCTACCAAATTTAATCTGAAGGATCTCCATGCTTAAACTACATTTATTCCAGAAGAATTCCACAGCTCGTGTCTTTTACAATGCTGTCAGCAATGTCACTTCATGTCAGGTAGGGCACAATGGGGACAATATTAAAACTTCTCCACAATCCAAGTACCCTCAGGGCCATTTCCCAGCACAAACAGACAGGATATAAACACCACAACTGGATACAAGAGCCTCCTTTTCTGCTGAAACCTCACTGAGGGCCCAATAATAAAAGCTCAGTAAAGTCTACAGAAAAATACATCAGTTTAAATCAGCTTTTACACCATAAAATTTTATTTTGTGGCCCCCCCAAACACAAAGTAGAATTTTTTAGCAGCTTCTCCTCCCTCCCCACCCTCCCATCTTGCAAGCACAGGTTGAATGTAATAGAAATACTTTGATATATTGAGCCCTGCAAAGAAAATGTTGTAAAAAAGGTGATATATGGAGTGTGTAGTAACAAGACATGACATTATTTTGGCCTTTCAGTGTCCTTCTCTCACCTGGCCTTCCCGAGAAAACTTAAAGGGTGGTTTGTGCTTAATGACACTTGTGGCCAGACGGAGCAGTCCTGTGAGCCCATCATCCTCTATATTGCCATCCTGGTGGTCAAGGATTTCTCTGCTATAGAGACACACAGGGAGAGAAGAAATGTCACAATTCTGTCCCTCTGCCAGCAATATAATGCACATTACAGGTGAAATTACTGTTAGCACAGCTCACCTCCGAATGCAGTCAGCAAGGTGTCTCGCTAGGGCATCTAAATCAAGTAGTGTTGTCTGATGAAAAACAAAGAAGATGGAATATAAATGGGAAATAATTATGTACCACATCAATTACAATTTATAAGCCTAGTCTGAAACCATGGTTATGCTTGTGGATGAAATGTTGCTATTGAACACAGGAAAACAGGGGCAATTAAAACTCATTTTCACTTCACTCTAATTTCCATGTGTGCTAAGTGCCTGTTAACTGAATTTTTCTCCCCCTTCAGCTTTAGTCAAACACTTGATTAGCTCCTCCTTTTCAGCATTAAAATTACCACCAGTAAATCTCACAGGTAATTACAGCATTCCCCTGCCTGTGACCTTCACACAAGTTCACCTTCTTTGTGCATTGTAACAGTTCCCCCTTCTTGACTCTACAGGTTCATTTTCTGAAGCTTCCAAGAGTCACTAAACACACACACATCAGAGGAGGGAAAGCTGGGAGATGGGGAAGATCTAAGTTTGTTGTACCTTAAGCAATGATGTCTCACACTGAAGTGAAAGTGGCGTGAATACCCAAATTAAAGCAGTAAACATTCATATGAATGCAAAGCAAACCCACCTGACTTGCATCTTTGACATGGATGTTATCGATCAGTTTGCACAGCAGCCAAAAATATTCCTTACACCCTGGTCTCAACACTGTTTCCTCTTCATAATCCTCTATCTGTGGAAAGAAATTGCACTTGTTCTGAAGCACCTCAGACCAAACAACCGTGTATTACAAACCACAGTGAACACAGGAACTGTTACAAGAATATTACTTTCTTCAAGGCTCTATTTAAGGTAAGTACAAGAACAATGCATTTTACAGTGGGAACAGTGTCTGCTCTATTTTTCCTCAGCAATATTTATTCATTTTCCTGAAAGACTGTCGGGATGATCTGCCTGACCCATAAAAAATTGGTAGAAGAGCGTTGACTTCATCCCACCCACTGCAAACAGCAAAAACATTCGGCATAAACACAAGAAATGTTGATGTCACTATTAGCTGGTACAACTCTAACTTTAAACTCTCCTGAAAACGAGACCAATACTGCAAAATTGTCTTGCAATTTCTTAAATTCTTACCCTAATTGGTTTCAGAGCTTGAGCATCAGGGAGAAATTTTAACAATGTGGAGGCAGCCAGGAGGAGAAAGGAGCGATTGATTGAGTCTCCCCCGTCCAGCCCAGACAGAGACAACTTGTAGAGGCCGTTGCACGACTCGTGGCGAACAGCAGTCTGAGGGAACAGGGGCAATCATCACACACATTACCTATTGGCAAGATTTGGGCTTCTGCAGACTTTCCTTTCATAGGTACAGAAGTTCCTCTCATTGTTTCTGTCACGTTACGAAGGTAAAATGTGTCTTTCTAAACACAGGTAGTAAAATTAATGTGTATTTTTGTACATTTTTAATGTACTTGCAGACAAATGCAAAAGATAACATTCTAATAAAAATATGATTTGTCTGTGCCCTGTGTCTCTCCTGAGTGAGGTATTTGCCACAGGAAATATTACAGCCAGTGACTAAAATGGAAAATACATCTGGGCAGAGTAAGGAAATCCATGTGATGCCCAAACTCACACTCACCCATTCCCAGCTATAGGGTTAATTAGTTCAATTTCACCAGAATTATTTTCTGCTTTCTTTTATTAATAAGAATATCTCCAGTCTATCTCTAATCCATCTTTGGAAGTTTGCACTCTCTCATTTCCTGGGATTTTAAATGGAGTCAGCATGTAAGCTTTGTCTGTGCTTGAATAATAAAGCAATATGTAAAATTAGCACATCATGCCCATATTGCACCTTAAGTTCAGAAACTGGTGTGCAATCAACCACAGCTTTGCCATCTTAAAACTGATCTGAAACAGGAGTGCAAGGAACTGAGTCAGATCCTGCCTCCCTTAGCAGGAAACTGCGTGTCTTGGATTTAATGGCAGCTTGAAGGCAAAGTCAATGGCACTAATTGGGAATGCCACGGGCTCTCCTCCAACATACCTCTGGAATAAGAAGGGTCAGTTTCTTGAGCCAGTCTTGCAGGTGATCACTGTCAGCCAGGCTGGATTTCACCAGGGAACAGCAGTGGGCCCAGCTCACCAGGAGCCACATGGAATAATGAGTGACTGGAAGGAGAGGAGACAAATCCCACTGTAACCAATAAAACAGGCTTCTGGGGCTGCAGACTTTCATTGCTCCAGCTCACAGGACACTTCACACTAACAGGCAAGACTACATCCTTACTGTCACACAAGATACGAACTAAATGCACAACGTTACCAATATGCTGAGAAATACTGAGCACTGCTGATGACCATTAAATTAGATTAAATATCACCACTCCGGGGCACAAACCCTTCCTGCACCTCCACTTCTTACCCAGTGAAATCAAGCAGTGAACTCGTGCCTTGCTAATGACCAGCAACATGAGCATTTCTCTGGATTATCACAATTTTATAGCATTCTAACAGTGGAATAAATCAAAAACATAACTTGTTATCTTCAGTATGTGTTCCCTACTATCAGTTGATACCACAAAGGTGTTTTGCACCACTAACCTTCATGTCTTGATCTGTGATCAGATTGAGCTTTCAACACCCTGAATGGGAAGAAAATAAAGCCATTTGAACTTTATCACAGAACATATCAGATTAACACTTGAAAATACAAGAACACACCAGTAACAACACAGTTTCTCTTAAGTAACCACTAGGAAAACAAAACTTCTAATCCTGAAATGATTTATTTCTTGCAGTGTTCAAAATGAGAAATATTCATAAAACTACGAAAATCTCCTCCCTTAAAGCTTTATTGACTATTTATAAGTCACAAAAAATTACCCACAACCCCTTTATTTCATCCAAAAAAGATGCAGAGCTGAGATCTGACCCAGAAGAAAGCCAGTGCTCTTCATAAAGAAACCAACATTTGCAAACTTTAAAGGTTTGCATTTATTTACTTACATTTTTATTATTACAATTAAAGGTTATGAACCCCAAAATACTGTGTTTATACTTAATATTACTCAACCAGAGGTCAAAGTCAGGCACACTTGCAGACATGACAGGAAATGCTCTGAGTATCCAAAAATATGGTAGAACATAAACCATTATCCATTACTTGGATTTAAGTAACTCTGGAACACCAAGGCAGCAAAAACCTGAGCTCCCCAGCATCAGTCCAACTCAGCCTCACACAGAATTGCTTTTCTCAGGACAAAAAGGCAACAGGACCAAAATGTGACAGGTAAAATTTTGCTTCCAGTACCTGCCCAGTCACGAAGCCACTAATTCCAGCAGGAATGTTATTAGCATGGAAAAAATAAGTCAAAACCAACTGATGACTGAACAGCACAAAGATGAATTTATTTGAATTTCTCCTTTACACTGCCTTGAAATTGAGAACGCTCAGGAGAGAATGAAGAAATTGTTTTGGCATGAGAGTTTCTGAGAGCATGTCATACGTATTTTACTGCACCATGCCTCATACCCTGACCATGGAATTCTCACTTTCTCCTCTCTCCCACTCCTGTGAGAGCGGGAAAAGCGTAAGAGGTGACTAAGAAAAGCAAGTCTACTGCTTAGAGACTTCTGCTGTGGCTGTTCACAGGACTGAGGGATGAAAATGTGCACACTGGATTAGCTTTAGTACAGAAAGAAGAAGATTTGTACCTAGGTGCCAAGTTGTCATATGTATAAGCAACTGACATCAGTCGCTGAATCAAACTGGTTCCCTGGACAAGTACAAGAAACACCTTTAAAAATTGAAGTCAAAAGAAAAAAAACAAAAAACAAAAAAACAAGTTAATATAACAACAAGCTTTTTTGTTCTGTTTTGCAATTATACACAGTGTGTGAATTTAAAACAAACCCACCTGTGCAGAGGGAGGAAGAGAAAGACAAATCACAGCATCTCCACAGTTAATTTAGTGGTTTTATTAAAGCAGATCTAAAATCCTGTGTTTCACTGACTGGGGCTAGATGCTAAAATTTCAGGCTGTTCCTCCAAGAAAGACAATTCAACTGAATAGAAAAATCAACCATTTATTCCATTCTTTTAGTAAAAACACAGGATTTTTTTAAAAGCATAAACTACTCACTTCCTTCTAAAAATCTTAGGCTTGAGGAGAGAGAGCTGAGGATGAAGTTGGACACATAAATTTGGCCTATCTCTGTGATCAACACATTTTATCGACCACACATTCACTTCAAATATTCATCTTCAGAGATCCTGATAGGCTACACAGATTTTTAAAATCCAAATCTGAAGAAAATCTTAAAATATTGAAACATCAGATCCACTGCTATCAGAAACACTCATCAGTTAACAATTAAAAATTTAAAACCAGAAACTGACATCAGCATTTACATGCAACCAATGTTTGAAAACTTCATACACTGGATAATTTCCCTGTGTGCCAGTAGATTTGGTGATTTAGGCATTTGTTTTGCCCCAAAGAGCTGATACTTAGAGAACAGTTAAGGGCTTTCCCTGTGTAACAAACACGGGGAAGTTTGGCTCTAGCTCTGAGGTCAGAGCTGCCCTTTGTGGAATCACAGCTGGTGCTGTGCCCAAGAAAATGGATTTACAGTGAGCCAAACATCATTTACACTTGGTCTCCTTTAGGAAAGCAGGAATGTGGCAGGAAGGTTTACAGCTCAGGGAAGCTCACCTCACACTCACACATCGCCAGCAAAGGAAGTTGATTTAGCGTTTGCTGAAGGAATCTAAACTGGATTGAGGGAGGATGGCGACTAAGCTCATGTCATAACCATGTTGTAACAGGTATCATAAAAGTCAAGTAATCCATTTACAGAAAAAAAAAAAAGTAAAAAATAGAGAATTCCCAACTTGTGTGCTCATCAATCCCCCCAAAACCTGCTGCTTGCCAGGTTTAAGGCCATTAAAATGCCTCTTAGAGCAGAACAAGTAGGACATCAATCAATACTAGTAACTTTTCCTCTACATTATTTTGTAACCAAAATAAGCCTCCACACATCAAAGGCCTTTTCCTAAAGCTCTTACCTCCGTGAGCCGAGGGATGTGAAGGCCCTTCACGTGGTCACTCGTCGTTTTGCGGGACTTGCCCGGCCACGTCCTTTTCCTGTGACTCTCCGCAACTCCCGACCAGGCAAAGACATCGTGATAAGCCAAATCCAGGTCCGAAGGATCCACTGCAAACTGGCAGATGAGCTTCAGCAAGCAGGCAAGGCAGTCCAGCTGCCACTGGGAAGGAGAAGAAAGTGTGAGTTTAATCTGGGAGGGATTTGTTTGACAAATAATTCCGCACTTGCCGTGGGATTCGAAATGAAAAAGTGAAATTAGAACGAGTGAGAACTAAGTTGGATTTAGCTCAGACTAAGAATAATAATGAAACAGATATTATATAAAATGACTAATAATCATGTTCATTATTGAAAAGTGCCTTTATTAACACCACAGTCACAGTGCTAATTGTCTCAATGTCAGCAAGGGAAAATGGTTATTTCTTGGACTCCTCAGAGAGAAAGGCAATGATCAGATCACAGCTTTTAATACAGACCATAAGTTTCCAAATACTAAACTGCTCTAAGAGAAGCAGCAAAAAAAACAAAAATAAAGAACTCCATTCTTGCTTGGCTACTTTTGACTTCTTTATAAACAATATTATCAACCCAGGTGCAGTCATTGCAAGACGGAACACAGAGGTTTTTTAACTCTAAGATTCCATGATCTGCAATTTCACCTTGTACAGTCTTAAGAAGAGACAAAGAAGCCCTCCCAAAACAAAAAAACACACAGAAAACCTACAAAGGAGAGTTTCAAAATATAAAAAGGCAGAAGTATATATATTCTTTTTAATAAACTCTTTCAGGAATATAAAATATTCTAGAAAAAGATGCTATTTTAGAGACTCTGGTGGTTTCAATCACAGAATTAACCTATTTAATTTTAAACAGAAAACTAACTTCAGTAAAATGCTCAAAACAATAGAAGTTCTACAAACAACACTTATTGTTCTTCTGCAGAAAGAGGGTGAATGACCACCTACCACAGTCCATGATTCCTGTTCTTTAGGCTCCAAGATTCCAGAATTAAAAATTTCCAGTAACTGTTGGAGCCCTCCAGCAGCAACAAACTGCAAGTAAATTATGGAACCAATGTGACAAAATGCAGATACAGAAATGTCACTAAGTTCAGTTGGTTACCAATCTAAGCCTTATAAATTAATAAAAACTATTCAGATTGATATTTTATGAAAACAAATCAAATACATAGCTGTACATGACCATGACAGATTTCCAGGCCTGGTAACATAGAAAAACTTTCAAATGTTATACTAAATTATCTCTGAAGTTTTAAATGGGTTTTCAATTTCTACTTTTCTTGAGAAACTGTATCAGGTGTCACAGAATAATGCAGAGAGAACAAACCTTGCAGCTCCATGTGTTTTTACTGTTTTCTATTTGATCTTCACTTGAATCATCTGAGTCTGGGTAAAGATCACTGTAACTTCCCTGGAGAGAAACAACAACAATTAACCGTGAGAACAGAATTACACCACCGTAAAATAACTCATCAATACATCCCTTGGCTCAGAGAGCATCACACACTCTGTGCCAGAGACTCACCGTGGATTCCCGTCTTATTCTCCTGTTGGGCTTTCCCAGAGCTTCAATGATTTCCAGAGCATACAATAGTTTGTGGGCACTTTTTATTCGAAGCAGATCCTTCCAGCTAAAACCATCATTGCCCTTAAAAGGTAAAAACCATAGAAAACAAATTAGCACAATTATATGTAATGCAGATCTAGCTAAAAAAAATGCAAGAAGACGTTTCAAGTGACATGGACAAATTAATTGGTTTTAATTTCATCTATTATTTGAAATCAATTTTAGGCATATTCCTACATTAACAATTTGCAAAATGTAAATGCAACATTATTACATGTTAAGGTGCACTCAGTTTTAAACCAGAGGAAGCCAAATGTTACAGTCTAAACTATAATTTCCCCCAATAATTTTGTGCATGAAGAGCTGTAATACCAAAACCCTGTTAGTACGTAATTCACCTGCTTGTAAAGAGGCTGAATTTTCATTTATAGGATAAAAACCTGACTAGGCAAATACCCAGTCTGTGAAGTTAGAGATGAAAGTACAAAAGTATCACTACCACAACAGTCAGAACGTTAAAGCAAAACTGCACATGAACAAATTGCTCTCTCAATTCAAGCCAAAAGACTGTGATAATTAATACTGATCAGTTCCTTAAAATTTTTTTAATAGAAATGATAAAAACAAACTTTGAGAGATAAATTGACACCTCTGTTTTAACTCCAGAAGTATTCCTAGGTTTGGTTATTAAGTTCACTTGTGCCTTGGCACACAACATATTTATTATTTAACATTCCCGTCTGGGGAAAATTCAGCTAAAACACTAAAACATCCACCCATAATAAACATGCAAAACAAGAATTCTTTGTTCACCTGCTCATCTGAAATATTCTGGAATGCCTGCAACATATTAGGGCAGGTTGGCAGGAGCATCAAGAGTTCCCAGACACGCCTGGATAAGTTCTCTGCATGGAGATGGAGCTCCTCACACCTTGCACTCTGACAAACCAGACAACAACCACTGTTAGGGCAGTTTTCTTTGAGAAAGTACCATTTCACCATCAAAAAACGTATTTGTTATTAATGAGAAAGAATTATTATCCTTAATGTAAATCCATAACTAGAACACAAGAGTTGAAGTGTGAGCCTTGAGGCAACTAAGTTGTATTATCTCTACAGCACATCATGTATGTATTTTGAAACATGTGAGTGAAAATAAAACTTAAAAATAACCTGCTTGTTCAAATATGCACTGTATTATTTAATTTCCCACAAGCTAATGATGGCATGTAAGAAATAAAGCTTTAGTTTTTGCAGTTTTTTATAAACCTTTCTTTAAGCCAATTCCCATTATGAGTCACCACATCTGCTTAAATAAACTACATGCTTTTTCAAGATTTACTTTTTTATAGCTTCTGCAATATTTAGAGCATTGGAAATGTATCAGACCAATAATGTTGGGACAATGGGAAAAATCCTGATAATGTGAAAGGTGAATATACAAACACACTTCCCTAACAATTGGATGGAGCACACAGCAAGTCTAGATGGGAAAACCAGATCCAATTAAACGAGACTTAAAGGTAATTAATTTAATAAAATTACACTAAATTACCTCACTATCTTCCATAGCCACTTCTCCAGAAGGAGGCTTAAAAGAGGCAAGCATCTCCAACAAATCAAAAAGGGTGGTGAGATGAGGTTCCTGCAGGAGCAGGAGCATTGGAATGTTGTCCTTCTGAGGAGGAGGGAGGCAGGATGCTGGCAGCTGAACACCTTCACCTTTCCGTTCTCTCCGTGGTGCTCCCAGGGATACAAACACCATCTGGAACAAACGAGAAGCAAAGACATATGTTTATGATAAGCCACAGAACCTTTTCAGAAACTTAAAGAAACACTGAGATTTTGTTGTCAAATCTTTCCCTTGCAGCACTTCAGCGAGTGCCACGATTGAAGTTTGGCTTTGTTTCTCCTCAGGCATTCATGGTGTAGCTGCTCCCACTGACTGTGTTCCTCCAGCACATGATCCTTTCCTCGTCCCTCATCCCTTACTTTGCCATGGGGTGGGGAGACTCCAGTACAGCTGTTACCCCCCTGCCCTGCCCACATTCATCAGAACACCAAAGCACCACCTCAGTGACTGTGTCTCTGGACCAGCAGTACCTGCATGTCCTTAAACCCCAATTCATGAAGAGTTTTCTCATCATAATCAGTTGTCAGTTCGTGCCCAGATGAAATCATTCTCACAGGTCCCATGAGGCCACCTAGGAGAAAAGCAGTCTCATTTTCATATTTTAGCAGCACACCCTTCAGCAGCAAATGAGGCAAACCCAGTGTAATTTCGTTAAGGAAACCACTTATTACATAAACTAAATTTACTTGCACGTCTTCAGAAATAACCTCTCCAGTAACAGGCCAATCTTGTAGAGAAAAGTTTTCACAATAAAGAGTTAAATATGCCTGTCGTATTTTGTAGTAAATGACTCTATGCCACAGAAGGGTAAAGGAAAATGATTGTGATCATCAACAAAATTCCCTCTGTGCCACACACCTGGGGTAAAGGCAAAGCTGGGGTAAAGGCAAAAAAATGATCCAGAATCTCACTTAAATGTAAACTGGAACTGAAGATGTCACACCCCACAGAAAGAAAAAAAACCTGAGAACACCTTTCAAAGAACTCCCAACACCGAATGATAAACCTCAATAGTTACATAGTGAGGAATTTAAGTGCATTTGGTGCAGATAATGCAGCCTGTAGCTCAACAAGCACACTTTCCCCAACACAGCCATGTGCTGCTGAAATCCCAGTTACATCAAAAATTACAACTTCTGCAATGTGGTTATACTTGGTGGAAAACAAGACAATTTCATCACCGAATCACCTTCTCATGAGTGACTGGCAAAGGATTTTACAAACAAGGTAATTAAGGTGTCCAAAATTCAGTCTGGTTTGCTGACCATGTATCTCATTAAAGTATGATTTTTAAAAGTTGTTAAACTATAAAACCCAAATCTGATTCAGGTTTACACATATTCTAATACTGGAGTTGCAAAGAGGCCAACCTTCGTTCGGATAATAAGCATTACATGGTAACTTCTGCGTACAATGAGAACGAAAGAAAACACTGAGGAGATAATCCAGAGAACATCCTGAACATCAATAACTGACAAGAATTGTAGGATCAATAAATATCATCAATAGGATTTACAACATGTTCTCCTCCTAAGGGAGAAAGCTGGAATTTTCACTCACAAACACACTAAGAGGGAACTATAGGATGCATATTATTCACTCTCCTAAGCAATGACCACGTCAAGAGCAGGGTGACATTCCAAATTAGGAGTGACAAAGCAGGATGAACGAGCATTCTTGCTACAGGATGACCATAAATTAAAAAGCAATTCAGAGCAAAGCAAATCTTCCACCTGACTGGAATACATGTATGTAGGGGATAAATTACGAATTTGAGTTATAGCTTCTAATTCTGACTCAATGGCAGGGCTGGAAAGGTGGAAATTTGAAAAAATACAGAACAAGGTATAAAAATGTAGAACTTTAGAACTTTACCAAGTTTTCTGGGACAGAATCACCAAATTACAGGAAACAACATACTTCAAACAACAGGAAGAAAAACACTGTGGAGGAAATCTCCTGGAACACGGAGCCTGGCTGCATCTAAGGACTTTAGACACATCTACAATTTCTTGGCTAGTTCAAATAAAATGCAGTGCTAAGAAACACCACCATTAATTAGAAGTAAGGGTGATGCTGCCTAGATCTACAAAAATATATATAATGCTTCCTTTTTTAGGGTATTTGGGGAGGAAAAAGACCACAATTATTTAAATTTAAAATGAAAGACCCCTTCTAAGGGCAGAATGTGCAGGTAGGAACCCTCGGGCTTACCAGGGAAATCCCCCTTGCGGCTGCTTTGGCCGAACTCCTGGAGCTGAGCTTGTTGACTGATCTGCTCCTTCTGCAGATTTTCATACCAGTGTGTCACCTCTGCCCGCAGATCAGCCACCTGGTCACTGGGGTACATCTCTATGGTCATCTGAGAGAAAACAGGGGTCATTTTCCCCAGTGCACAGGGAATCACTCACGTTTAACAGGGAGGAGGAGCCTATAAAAGGCTCTACTCACCTTGTCAGGAAGTCCTGCTGGCTGACACACAATTCTCAGAGGGAGAGACTGTTTGTCACTCAGGGCTTTCAGGTGACTGCTGATCCCAGTGCCTTCGATCTGCCACTGCCTCAGGTGATATGCAAACCTTAGGAAGCAGGTCAAAACATGGAAAAACTCATTTTGTCAAAGCCCATTTTGATAAAAAATGAGAGGAAAGACAAAACTTGCACCTTGTTGTTTTCTCTTCTTTCCCCCCCAAATAAGAAAAGGTTCCTGATATTCTCACTTTTTTCATATAAAACTAAAACAACTTCAAAGAAGTTTCTTTGAAAAGGGATGGGGAAACATGAGCCACATTCACAGGATTTCATACAAGAACCAGACCCAACTCTGGTAACTATTTAAACTTTATATACATATAAACTCTTACAACCATCCACTATTGTCTTTGCTTTACACAAAGGAACTATTCCTTAAATCAATAATAACTTTATAATAACATAATAAAATTATGCTAAGAGGGACAGAAATAAATTCTACATCTAAATACATCAATAGAGCTTTTTACCTTCTCCTAAAAGCCTCCAGGTGTGTCTTCAGCATTAAGAGCCCTCTTTCAATAATGGTCAGACTGGAGTGAGAGTCTTGCTCCAGGTTACTCGAAGCAATCATCAGACTCTCCATACACTTGCTAATAAATTCCTGTTCTTTTTCCAGACCAGTTTTACCTGGAACATCAGTTAAAGTAAATTCAACAGGCACAACTTCGGGAACGCATTTTAACACTAAGAATAGTAAGAGGATAGCATTAGGTGCTTTTCAAAAACATTTCAAAGAGTAAATAAAAATGAAAAGGAGAATTCCTACCGTTGATATAATAGGAGTTGATGTACTGGATGGCTGCTCGACTGACATCACCAGACTGGGCCCTTAAAGCAATACCCCAGAACTGGTCCATGCCACACAACTGCTTTGACAAAGGGAAACACACACAGAAACAAAACATTGCCTCCTTATTTAACTAGGAGTGATGCTTTTCTCATCCGAGACATTTTATCTGCCTCTTGACTCTCTTACTAACAATATTTCAGTTTAAAATCTGAGGTTTCACAGAAATGTATTCAAACTTTGAAGTCTAAAACTCAAAAAAGTGAATTTTCCTTTCTGACAAACATGAATATTTTTAATGAAGCCTTAAAACCACAACTATAATTGGTATTCATTGCAAGAAAAGAAAATGCCTCAAATCAATCCAGAGAAAAGTATTTTATATGTTACTGCTGAGATAGTTTCTTGTTATAAAGAACTACAGCAGAAAAACTTCTGAAGCAGATCATACAAACTGCGACATATTTCACAACAGATTTCTAGTCAGAATTAAACCTGAATGTCATCTGAATCTTCTAAATTAGAAATGTTACAAACCCAACAGTGGGTACAGCTCAGTTATGCTAAAAATACGGTAAACTGCACAGAGCTGCAGGACACAGGTATCCCTTCCTTTGTGGTTTCCCATCCCTCTCTCGAGACAAAAGCCACACATGCCAGTCATCAGGGCAGGTTTAGCACTGCTGCTCTCTTATTTCCATTTCACTGTCCCACACTGTGAAGTTCCAAGTCCTGAGCACTGCGGGCTGTGCCATTCCACCCTCTGACCACTGAGTAATACTCAAGCCAGGACATTCTCAAGAGAGGTGTCAGCACAAATGAGGAGTGTGACTTTCCCCCTCCCTCAGGGAGCAGGAACCCACGAGCACAGGGCCAGGCTTACCTCAGAGTTTGAGCCTCCATCGTAGGCACTGGTAGCCAAGCGAGCCAAATTGCACAAGTGCTGGAAGAGGTTGAGGCCAGTCATACTTATGGTTTCAGGTTTTAGCTGTGGCATCTGAAGAAAACGGATGTGCTTCAGTATGAATGTGATGACATGGGTATTTATTTCATCAGCACAGAAAAGCATCATGTTGTTACTAATCACAGGCAATTAGAATTTATTCTTGTAAAAGATCATTTGATTTTAGGCACAATGCAAAAAATCAATTGTATCTTTACCTCTTTACCACTGATTTGTTAGAAAAATTATTCCCACATTAGCTGCTTAACTTATCAACAGAGGGATAATTTGTTAAAATACATGACATGTCCATTCAAAAGCCTCATAGATGTACCAACCCAGACAAAAACCTGTGTAACCTTGAAAAAGAACCAGACTACATTAATTATTGCACAATCCATCTGTTTTACAATGTCATCTGTCAAAATGGATAGATGGGACCTCTTGCAAAAAGCTCTTGTGCAGCACATTTGTGTTTTCAGTGGATGTATTGCTGAGATTTTTAGGCCCCTTCCAAAAACAGAGGCATAGAAACAATTTCAAATAAGTTAAATAGTGTCGATATGGAAATGATACTTGAATTATGAGGCTGCAATGCACTCCCTACATACCTTTTCCAAAAAAAGATGCTTGTAAGTCTCCATACCCATGGCATGCTGGTCTTTACTTCGAACTTGATTCAAGAACCAATGTAGTGCATCATCAAAACATTCAGAATCTTCAACTAAGCAGTGCCACAGGATGTCCACCTGTTCTAAACTCAACCCTGCAAGGAGGGAGGCATCTGTAACTACCCCTTTAGAACATCAAATATTAACATCACACACTCCACAAACCCCAAGAGTACACAGAAAAATCAGAATATCATCAGGTCAGTCTGAGCTAAGGCTGTTCTGCAGTTCACAGGTAATTGCTGGGCACAACCCAGAGCCCACCTTGCACCTGGGTATTGTTATCTCTGTAACTCGTTCATGGCTTCTCCTGCCAATGGAACAAGGTTTATTTCCTTAGCTGGCACATCAACATCTGTGACCTGAACTAACTCCTCTAAAAAGAATTGTGGCTATTCCATCAACAAGAACAAATGTGGAGTGAAGGCTGGGGTTTTGTGTTGGCTACAGATATTCATCTTCCTTCCTGTACTTTAGTCACCAGTGGGACACACCATGCAGTCAATGCCAACTTGGACCACCTACAATGAGACTACACAAATAATTCCTCTCTTCAACTGTAAAAAGTGCATTTCTTTCTTCATAAGAAGTGTCAATTTCTACCAGTATTAAAATAAAAAGAATTATTCCTTTCTGGAATACAGTACTCGAGTGCAGTACTCTGGGAACATTACAGACATGAACCACAGCCCATAAATACATAATACACATAAAATACATGCATATATTATCTTCACTTAGTAATTACTACAATCCTAATACTTAGAAAAACTGAAGCACAAAACCCACGAAAACCTGTTCTCTCAGAACTGCAACAGAACCTGAACTCCAGTGTTGGTTCTGCTTTCACGAAACAATCTCCCTTCTTTTGAAACAGTATCAGAGACTATTTATAATTGTACGTTTGAATGACATTCATTTAAGCTAAAAATGATTATTAAGAACTACTTTTGCCTTACTATGAGATGCCTCTGCAGTAAAGTAACAGCAAATACTCACTGAAATGATCTGGTGACCCCAGAGTTGAAAAGACACAAGTCAGGAATTGAAGGCGAACCTGAACTTCTGCACTGTGGCTGTACCTGAAATGGAGGTTTGGATAAAAAAGGAAGTTTATTTAATGCTTATGGCCATAACTTCTTCTCCAGTCATATCTGTGTCTCTTAGATGAATATATGATTGCTTCTTGTAAGCTTTTTTATGGACTTCTAGTTCAGTGTATGGCGTGGACCCCAGCTGTGTGTGTTACAGAGCCACACCAAGTCAGCGGAATAACGCACTAGTTAGTCCTAGATAATGTACTTTTTTATGTTGGTTTTTGGAGGCAGGGGATAAGAATGTTGGGGTTTTGCCTTACAGTCCAATTCAAGTGCAGAATTTGGTCACCTTGCAGAATTTACCTCATTTTTTCCTCCAAGTTGTAAAATGCTGGTATTTCCACTCTGAGTTCCCAAGCTGACACATATTCTTCATAAAAACATTTTAATAACTCACAATAAATATTAATTATTTCAATAGATTAATATTTAGAAAATATTTTTTACAAATATATTTGCTTCTATTCATATGGTAAAAGCGTAATAGTCGGTTAAAGGAGCAAAACAATGTATCATTTTGCCTGAATTTAAAGGATTTCTCCCCATTGCAAACAGCAATCTCTGAAATCCCTCACTAAAGTAATGCCTAATATAAAGGGTGAAATAAATTTCTGAAGTCAACTTGGGCCCATAAATAGCAACATCTTTCCAATGTGGATGCCCATATTGACTTTGACATCTGTCAAAACACGAACAGTCTGTTCCTGTGGGACTGGGGAGCTAGAAATTGTATTGCTTGTTTTTACACACCTAATTTCAATCACGTGGATTGGGAAGTGCAGGTGAATGTGTTAAATAGGAAATATCATGCAAAGATTAGTGACATGTTTTAAAACTAAAATATTTGAATAGTTTTCTGATATGACACCACTTTGAATTGAATATCTAAGCCTTCATGGGGTTTTTGTACACAGCCAAAATGTGATGATTTAGGGAAAAGGAAGTTATATATTTAAAATGTTACTGTTTTTACAGATCTTTGTCTCCCTCAGCATGTGATGTCACCATGGAAAGTATAAGAACACATCAGAAGCAAGAGAAGAAAGCACAAATGTTTAAACCCATGAAGTATCAAACCCTCCCAGTCAGCTGGGTACTTACAGAGCATGTTTGTGCCGTCCTTCCCTGACTGCCTGAATGTAGTGTACCAAATTATCAAAGAAAAGTTTCATCATATTCAGTTCCTTTTCTGCCCACCTGTGTCAATTGAAAAGGCAGAAAGAATTATGGTTTGCTTAAAAAGATCAGAAAAGCCACAGAAAGTAGACAGCTATTACAGGAAAATGGCACACACACAAACCCAAAGTAAACATTCCATTTTCCATCTACCACCAATTCAGGAGTATTTTCCAGTACAGTCCTCTCTTCTCCCTTGCAATCCATAAGGCTCCCCAGTGTTGTTATTTTCAGGCATAGGACTAACAGAACACTCCCTTTTGAGGCCATAAAAACTGCTCCTCAAGGCCCTAATTCAGAAAAAGTCCAAGGTAAACCCCAGAACTGGGCATGGGTTTGAATGTCACATCAAAAAGGCCAAGAAAAATTGCTGATAATCACTGTCATTTTTCCCAGCAGTGCCAGCAGCCCATTCTCCACAGTTTGACCAGTCAGATACAGGGCGTTCTAGTAAGGAATGCTCTACTACACACCTTCAAATGTCAAATGTTTTCTTATATGTACACGGAATTCTGGATTACTGAGGAGCATTTGATACACTCGGAATGAGGTAGCACCACGTTATTAATACCTGTTACAATGTATTATTAGCGGCTGTCCAGCCGGTTTGCAAAACTTTGGGATTTAAAGGCTGGGTTTGTTTTTTTAATAAATATAAATCAGTCTTCACCTCAGTTACAACAGCAGCTGCATTATGAAGAAACGAGTTGTATTATGAAGAAATCTGGGCCTCAATGATGAGACAAACTAGGCCAGTGCTAAGCTCAGGTGAGGAGTTTTTTGGAGCACAGTGAAGGGAGGACAAGCCTTGCACAGCCCCGTAAATGTCAGCAGTACTTACATTGTTATCCAATGGGTGTCGTAGCTGCTCCCAAATTGTTGGAACGTACCAAAGAGCTTGGGAAGGAGACGAAGTGAAACTACTACTGACCTAAGGGAGAAAGGGAGAAATGATGACACAAAATTGAAATGGTGACTGTTACAAAATTGAAATAGTCGGTTTAAACATTACTGTGAGAAGCTTTGTGAGCAAACAGGCTAACAGAAAGCTCTGGAAATGACAAAATTATTGAACGGTTTGGTTTGGAAGGGACCTTAAAAATGATCCAGTTCCAACCCCTTGCCATGGGCAGGGACACCTTCCACTAAACCAGGTTGCTCAGAGTCACATCCAGCCTGGCCTTGGACACTCCCAGGGATGGGGATCCACAGCTTCTCTGGGCAACCTGTGCCAGGGCCTCACCACCCCCACAGTATTTTTCCCTAATATCTCATCTAAACTTACTCTCCATGAGTTTGAAGACATTCCCCCTTGTCCTGTCACTCTAGGCCCTTGTAAACAGTCCCTCTCCACATTTTGTGCAGGCTCACATCAGGTACTGGCAGGCTGCAGTTAGTTCACCCGGAAGCTTCTCTTTTCCAGACTGAACAATTCCAATTCTCTCAGCCTTTCCTCAGAGGAAAAGTGCTCCATCCCTCTGACCATCTTAGTGGCCTCCTCTGGACTTGTTCCACAGGTCCATGTCCTCCCTCCCTGTCCTTGTGGAATCTACCCTCCTGTCAAGCCAAACAGTTTTCTGAATCTGAACTACACAAACTTCAAATTCCTTCCATGTAACAGCCTGGACATACAGCTGCCACCAGGATCTCAATCCACTTGTAACTCTTCTCACATACACGGTTCCCAGCAACAGGTACCAACATAACACTGCTGATGATGCCCAGAAGGGAGAACAGACAAGTGCAACAAAATGAGCAATTCAGGACATGGAGAGAATACAAAAATGGAATATCAGAAACAGTCAAAACATTTGGAAATTATTTTCATTCTCTTGCTTTTGTCTGGTTTAACTTGCCTTGCTGTAAAATGAAGTAACCGTTGGAGCCAACTTCCATTTCTGGTGTGTCACAGAAACAGATAAATGTAAAACCAGCTAATTTATGATTCATGTTACCTGTTGTTTGCTAAATTTTCTAAGCAGCCTTCAATAAACCTCATTCGAATCTGTCTGTCAGTGAACCAGCACACCAAGGAACAGAGCAGCTTCTCTGCTTCATTTATTAACCCTTCAGAGAGGTGAATCTACAGCAAATAGACAGGAAGCTCAGTGAGTAATAGATATTTATATTCGTCCTCAAAAATAGTGTTACCCAGTATTCAACTTACTGCATCTTCATCCTGGACCAGATCCCACAACAGGGTATTTCCTTTCTTACAAACATTATCCAAATTAATGTCTGTCACTGCATTGCTGTTGTATTGATGTTTATGGACTGCTGGTCCTGAATAAAATATAAACCCCATTATTTGGTAAAGAGAAGAGACCATTTAAACTGAGCATTATTCCCTAAGTGCACAAACAACAACATGCTTTATTTGTTAACTTGGCCATTACAAAGAGCAACAACACTGTAATTGCAGCCTTTTTTCACATCTGAGTTCTTAAAAGACCCTACAAAGAAGCCAACAGGGCAGTTGGGCCAATATTTACACTGCTTGTGGCTAATGGCAAAGTGCAATAAAAACAGGACTCAAGAACTGCAAATACAATTGCTTTTTAATTTAATTCATACTGTAATTAAATGTTTTTTTAAGCCTTTCTGTAGTGCTGTGGTCCAAGGGGAGTTATCTGCACAACCATCCTGGCTGGAAAGCAAGAAAGAAGCACATTTCAATAAATTCCCCTCATACCACATTTGAAAATCTCCTCCTAAAAACCAGGAAAACCAAACACCATTTGTATATATGGTGGATAACAAAGTGTAGGATTTTAGAGACTCCTCATGTTTGAATAAACACTGATAGACATTTCCCTTCCTCAGTGTGGCCATAGCTGGCACCATTTATTTATCTCCTATTTCATACTATTCCATGTAACAGCAAAATCAAATAGAAATTCAGGTTGCAGGCAGAGCACTGCAATTATCTGCACATCCAAAATGAGGGGTGTAAAAAAAAATCTCCACTGAAGGCCTTATGCTGAAACAATAATTTGGGCCTTCAGTAAGATGAATAATATCTATGGAAAGTATTGAAAAAAAATCTGCTGAATTACAGACTCACAAAGTTTTGGTAGTTTATTCAACTCTGTAGTGTAGGAAAAAAGTCCAGATTTTCAATGTCAGGCCAGAATTACTATTATGGGAGACTTTTTATTCAACTGTTTCAGGAAAATATATAAATACTGTTGGTTTTACTGTCTGCTGGACCGTAGTTAACATGGTTCTGCCAGGTCAGCGAAGAAAAACATCAAACCTTCCCCAACCATCCTCTCCATTATGTTTAAAAAGAGGACAAAGAGAAAATAAAGCTGCCACAATAGCATATGGAAAGATGACATAATTCTTGAGAAGTGTTTTAGAAGCATCTTAAATTGCACCCAGAAGTAAACTAGATTTGGCAGTGTGAGATGAAATAGCATAAAAAGCCCTTCACAGCAAACTCCCAAAGATATCAAGCTATATTTTAACTCCTTTCTCCAGGATTATCTTCTCCAGAGCCCATTTTGGTTAATTCATTTATGGGTTCAGTTATAAATGGATTGAATCAAAGTCAGATACACCCACCAGACATAAAAAGAAAGGAAAATAAACTTGAGAGGAAAATACAATAAACTCCTGTACAATAAACTCCACCTTTCTTTATACTCTAATAACTTATTAGAAAAAAAATTACTAGACTGTTTCATGCCTGTATTTGTTTTAACAGTATAAAGTAAGAGTGGGGGATTTAAAGTTTTAAACACAGCTAAAACATGGATAAACATATAAAAATACAAATCTCTTGGAGAAACAGCAAGCTCTGAGCAGTCATCATGTGGACAAACACATAAAAATGGTGCAAATAACATGATTATCTGTGATTCTGTGATTATTTTACTATTAATTTGAAATATCAGAATTATAAACCCAAGTTTAAAAGGTTCTTATGTTTTGCTTTTATAGCTCTTACCTTGACTAAGATGCTCATGGTAGATAGAGGCCAGGTTAGGGAGGTGCTGCTGAAGATGAGATGTGAGCTCAGCGTGGGAATTAATCTGTACAAGCTCCTCCTCACAGCCAGACTCCTCCCCATCAAAATCTGCCATATTTTTCTCTGATTTTGCACTGACTTGAGAACTGCTGCAGCTGACATCATCTGCACTAAGCATATCATCCACCATATGCCTGGAAAAGATGGATATCAGGATGGACAATATCAAGAAGGAAGATGTTTACCGCAGACTACAAATGAGGAGGCATCTCCCTAAAGCTAAAGTCAGGATGAATCATTTGCTAGAGCAGCAGACCTTGCTATGAACAGGAAAAACAATTACTGATAAATTGAAGGCTTCATATGCATGGGATTGAGTGGATTTTTTAGTATTAACTAAACACAGCGTTTTCCACAAGAGTTTTGATGTTTTTTACACATGACCTTATTTATTCAGCACCAAAACTTTACAGGAACTTTGAATCACGTGTTAACAAATCAGATCACTGTGTAACTGTCTGCCATAACTACCATCTCTGCAAGACAGAACTCTCCTGAGCTACAGCTAAATGCCCATGCCAATTCTGTCCAAATGGAGTATTTTGCTGCCAGTTTAATTGCTGTTATAGGAGGAACCAGAAGAAATGCCAAGGTACCTACCCATCGTGGTGGTGGTGGTGGTGGTGATGGTGGTGGTGGTGCTGCGGCCCAATGAACTGGCGACAGTTAAATAACTCATTGCCAATAGTTTCCCCAAGGAAGTCCCCCGTGTGAGTGATGCAAGAATCCTGAGAGCCCTGCGAAATGTGGGCTGTGCTCATCTCCCCCGTCATGTCATGCTCTGCATCCTCAGCATGGGCACAGGCATCGAGCATCTGGATCCGATTGTCCACGGGCGGCCCCGAGTCCGTGTTAAACACATGGTCCTTCCCGGCGCCGTTACTGGCGCCGCCCCGCTCCGCTGCCCCCTGGGCATCTCCCAGGCAAATGCCCGCCTGGGAGTCCAGCTTCCTGCCCCGCAGATCCGTGCTCCTACTGCTTTTCTGGGCATTATGGCTCCGATCTTCCTCCTCTTCATCCTCCTCCTCTTTGAGGGCCTCGATATCGGCCATGTCCTCGGACTGCACCTCGCTCCCGGGGCTGCCGGCAGACTGGCTGGCGTGGCTGGAGTTGGCCTCGTTACTGGAGCCATCACTGTGGCCACTGCTGCTGCCAGGGCCACTGCTGCCATCCTCACCGCTGTTGGCTGTCTCATCAGAGCTCCCTTGCATGGATTCCTGAAATTATTTGGGGGATTTTTAAGATTGGTGGAAAAATAAAACACCACTGAAAATACAAAATTAACGCTGTTCTAACACAGTTCCTCCTTTATGAGGAAATGTATCAATCTGCAAGTTTCCTTTCACTCTTTCTCAATTTGGCTGCCAATGACAAAATGCTCAGAGCAAGACTCAGACTCAATAATTTACTTTTGCATTCCCTCGTTCCCAATAGGCTTTGCAGGTGCACAGTCACAGTGTGTGACAGAGAAACAGTAAGTCATGCAATCCCTTACTAAGACATTAATTAAACATTAATTTGAAATACAATTTAAAACTTTGTAAACGAAACAATTACAGGTAAAATATCATTTCATGGCTAACAACAGGCAACTCGGGAAGCCTGAGATGCACAGTCTCACCTCTGTATCTGAGAGTCGCTGCTGGACATGTTTAGTTCTGTTAATGAGCTGTTCCTCCATCTCAATGTCACTGCCTCCACTCTGGTGGGTGTCACTGTTGTCACTGCTTTGGGGACTTGCTGCTGGTGACCCTGGGTCAAAACCACATTTCCCAGTTACTCTGTGATGGATATTAACTGGAATACAACAGCACTGCATAAACCTGCCTTAAATGTTGAGCTCAACAGTGTCCTTGCAGCAAACAGGGATACACCTCAAACAATCACTGTACATAAACACTAAACATTTATTTTAGGACACCGAGTATTTTACCACAAAGTTTGTCTCCTCTTGCCAATATATAACACAGTTATACAAATTTTCTAGATTCTAAACAAAATGCAACTGGATTTCTCATACAAACTTAATTTCAAATTTTTACTAGTTCTGCTATTTGTGTTCAGCAGTGTAGAAAAGCACTGTAGCATCAAAGGAATCAGATGGTGATGTACTTCTAAAATTATACTTACAAGGTGAAGGGGCTGCTCTTCTGAGCTCCTCTTCTTCTGAAGGAAAAAAGCAGGATGGAAAAATAAGTGATTAAACCCCTTTTTGTCAGCATAGAGTTGTGCATGATTCATAAAAATCAGCGGTAGGAAAAGAGAGGGAAACTACAGTAAAGTGGCTGTTCAGCACCTTTAGTAATGACTGTGTGGAAATACACAGTCAAGTAAAAAAACCCAAACCAGAAGTGCTACGCAGTACCAAAAACAAGGATAGAAGCAGATAAGCTTTTTAAGATGTTATGTAGCTCATTACAGATGTGCAGTAGAATAAGAACAGTTAACTGATGAGTTATGGACCAGTTTCTGCTGGAAACATATACCACCATGACACTTAAAAAAAACCCACTTCCAAGTCCTATACCTGCTCTTTGTCAAAAGTCAACAAGGAGACTGGAAATTCAAAAATTGGCTCCCGGATCTCCTGGAAAACCACATACCTTTTTTGTTTCCCATGGGCAGGTTGGTGCTCAGTAAAGATGCAAAGGAGCTTTGTTTTGACAGTTGAGCCTTAGCTGCAAGTGCATTATTCCACAGGGCTTTGATCAGCATGGATGCCAAATACAAGGTCTGGAAACAAAACCGGGGAACAGGGTCATTAACCTGCAGGTTGTGCATACAAATACCCACTGTTCATCTTTCTGGGTCAAAATAAATGAATGAACTAAAGAATGTGGTGTGAAACACCTTTTAACTGCATGCAGGAATCTCCCACTAATGTCTAAAAGATTTTAAATATTACAATTCAAAAGCCAGAAAGGGGGTAATGGAAGAAACATGGCAACTTGACTCATATAGTTCCCCCTTCCACATAAGTGGACATTCCTTCAGGAAGACAAATCCATAATGGTTGTTTAACACAATTGCTTTTCTTGTGACAGTGGTTTTGGTGGCACTGCCTTTACCTGTTCAGTGTGAGCACTGGGATGAAGAGTTGAGACAAGGTTAAGAAGGTGTCTGAGGGGGACAGGGTCCAAGTTTTTGATCAAAGAAGGAAACAAGTCGTGGATGTACCGACTGCAATGCTTCAGCTGTAAGGTACAAACACAGACAGTAACAGCAACGTAAACCAAACAAAAAAAAAAAATCACACACTGACAACACTGCAGCAATGAAACACCTTTGCACAAATTCTTCAGGAAGCACTTGTCCAAAAACTCCAAACTCCATCAGCTTTGCAATTTTGACACTGCAAAGCCTGTGAAGTTCAGCGAACTCAAATTATTTTAGGTCTAAGAATTTGGTGAAAATAAGAACTGGAAGTTTATTTTGTTTTTCAACTTCAATGTAACTCCTAAAATATTTATTTCTATGCTACTCCTGAGGGTAACAGCACTTGCAATGATTACCTTATTAGCAGTGGTAATGACAGATAAAGACATTACAGGCCAATATGAGGCTCAGAGAACAGACTGTGAACTGTGTGAGGATGATAAACAATTCTTTTGTCTTTCCAGTAAAGGATGTCAAAAGATATGACAACGTGTTTAGCCAACCTATTTATTTACACATTAAAGTGACAGTGCTTCTACATGTTTCCTCTTTGGTTAAATGCTGCTTTTCAAAGTCACTTAAAAGGGTTTAGTCGTCTGTAAGGATGCTGATATTCAAAAAAATAAAATAATGGTTACAGGAAGCTTCTAGAAAAAATCCTTAATGTTTGTAACCACATATGCACCTCAAAAGGAGCTTTCATCATTATTTATTTTGTTTTGTCTTCCTTTAGCATTATAATATCTGTGTCAGCAATTTATGGGGTGCAGGATTCAGACTCGAGTGAAGTCATGTGGGTCCTCCATCAGGATGGATTTAATCATCTTGAGGTGACTGCTTCAAGGAAGATAAATTTTTGTCCAAAAGTTACTTTAAAAAGTAGAAAATAGACTTTTTGAGGCATTCTATTCTTTCAGTCTAAAGGTGTCAGCCTTCTAAGCAATACTAGAGGTTTAAATCTTTGACAGGAACTAATCAGGACAAATTTAATTTTGAAATCAAACCTGAAATTTGAAAATAGCAGTCTGTCAAAATGAACATGTGAACTGGAAAAGAATTACTGAATTTAGGTAATTATATTGTTCTTAAAGTAGTATAAAATACAAAAAAATCCATCAAAAACTCACTAGTATGAGTTACTCTGTGTGAAAATACACAGGAAGGTAAAATACTACTTTAAAAATATAAGTGAAATAAGTAATTATTAATTACTCAGACACAGAAAACTGTTGGAGCCTGTTAGAGCAAATGCTGTTCTAATGAGCATTTATTGACATTCCAGCTGCATGTTATAAATTGAAACAAATTAAAAAGAAATACTGAACACATTAAAAACTCTTCAAATTCTGACTCGTAGAAAAGTATGTTCCCTGTGCCTGTTCAAAGAATCAAAATGTCCATTGTATTCAAATCCCCTTGAAAAATGTCAAAACCTAAAATAAAAAGCACAGCAATCCCTTAAATGCAGCAAATAAATCCATCTTTGCGAAGGCAAAAAGCCTATCAGACTTTCCAGCTTTAGCAGGGAAAAAAATAAAATTTCAGTGCCTCGTGTAGACTTTAACAGCAGCACAGCTGTAAAATTCACTGCCCCAATTTTCACCTGAGAGTCCTGGTGGGAACAAACAGAAATGGAAGGTGCAATTCATGGGAGAAAAGCAATTGAGCACAATAGTAAAAATATTACAACTACCCTCCAATCTGCTTGGTGAAAACACCACGTCCCTACTATAAAAATTCATTTTTTTTCCCTTGTACAAAAGCAGCCAAGGTGAATTTTTGCATCTAATAAAAAACTGTGCAGTTACCCAACTTGAAATTGTGGTCAGCAAAACACCGAGACAACCAAGAATAAGCAAAAACCTCCACCTTTAGGAATGTAAACCCAAATCAACTTGCAATTTTTTAATCAGGCTTTTTATCCCTCCTGCATTCATTAGAAGTTCATACCCACCTGTGCTGCAGCCCAGATACAGTCTATGTGTTGGGTACTAAGTCTCCCCTCAGCTGCAAGAAAATTCAGAATCACTTGGCACTGTTTGATGATCTGCAAAGTGAGAAAATATTGAGGAAACATTTACTAGAGCAAGGAGTTACTACTCCAGTTTTGTACCAGAAACAATAACAACACAAACCTCAATATGTAAATTTGGTCCAAAAATGTGCTCAACTACATTGTTGCTGATAAGCCAGTCTGCAAGTTCTTTTGCAATCGACCTGAAGACGAAAAAAGAGTGGAAACGTGTAAAATTATCTTCCTGTAATAAATACAAACACTGTGCTCTTCCCCAGCACAGCACATCCTGCAGGTTAACTCTGCAGAGAGTGAGTGTACACAAACCTTTCTGAACACACACCATACTCAGTGTTCATTTCTCCAAGCAGGAAGCAAAATATTGCAGTATTTTTTTCTTTAGCTGGACGACTATAGTGTCCAGTACCAACATTTCCCACTCACCCCTCTGGATCATCAGCAATAACTTCAGCAATGTTATTAGTTAATACTCAACAGATCACATGCAACCTCTTCCAAAGACCTCCCAGGTAAGATCTGACTTTGCTAATCCAAGTTTATCATGAAACTCCAGTACTACTGAAATGCAGCTAAAGGTAGCAGTGACAAAAATTATGTTTTAAAGAAAGCCATTTGGATATTTTTACACAAACAGCAACTCACACAGCTTTAAAAGACTGATTTACATGACCATACTTACTCACATGCAGCACACAGCCATACTTTTCACCCACTGCCAATCCATAAGCAAACACTGCAACTGAGCAGGAAGATGAAACTGAGTTTTCCAAAACAAAAGCTGAACTTCCAGAAAGGAGTGCCCTTTTCTGGAAACTTGATGCATAAGTGCCTTTTTATTTCTTCATCTCCAACAAACGTTTGTTTACCCCGATTTTGGCACCAGGGACATCAATTAAGGGACATCACAGTATTTAAAGCTCAGCCTTCAGGTTACATGGCCCTGGAATAACAAGCTCTGTTCCACAGGGAGGAGAGGAGGGAGGGAGTGCCAGAGAACTCCAGGAGGAGTTATTTTTACCACAGCCATGTCACATTTATGGCAACTACTAAAATCCAGGATTGCCAAACTTTATCATCCACAAGAAGAAAACAAGACTCTTCAGGTAAAAAGAAATTGCCTTTGCAGGTGTTCCAAAGAGGATCCACTATTCAGGGGCATCCTGCCAGTTTGCTCCCTGAGTTCATCCATAGGGATCAGGCAACTCAAAACAAAGTTCCTACTACTCCCACTCTAATTCCAGGACATGGGGAGTCAAATGTTTTTATATTGTTCACAAAGGATAACATCCTGTAGCATTTAAGTAATAAGTGGCTTGCAAGGTACAGCATCACTTATGGCTCATTAATAAATTAGTTCTCACATTTAAATTCAGTTTGACACAGGATCTGCTCAAAGAGGGAGTGAAAAGATAAGCTGGGTATGTTCCATGATTCCAAGATCTACTTAACTTCCCACAGCCTCATTTCAAAACCACACCAAAGCCCAATTAGTCTCCAACATCCAACAGATGTTGACCTCAAACCAAACTCTGGAGCACTACAGACACATCCAGGCCTTGGATTTCTGTCTGACAACATGTGAGTAAGACCTTTCCACACAAGAACTGTCATTCTGCAGACAAGAACCACTGACCAGAACTCTGCTACTTGTCATTCTGTCAGACTTGGTATTAAAGGCTCATCCCAAGTCGCAAGGGTCCAGCTCCCACAGAGAGCTGAATGCAGCTGCAAATATTCACTATTCCTCAATATTCCTTGAGCTCACAGCCTATTCCCCCCATCCCCCCTTGCTGTGGGCACAAGGGCTCCTGCACATGGCTAAAATACGGCAGAAGGCTTCAAAATTTGCATTTTACACATGAAAAAGCTAGATAGATCCTGCGACAGGAGTGGATATAAACCCATGGGATGCAGGAGACCTACATGGCTGCACTTCTGGAGACAAAGTGGGAAAACCTCATTGCATGTGGTTCTCCATGAGAGACAAAAGCCTGAACAACTCTGTCAGAAACCAGTGGAGGCAGTTTTCTTCCAGGACCACTTAATTTCTTCTTGGATCTGACTTTTATACCTATATGCTTCAGAAGGAATCCCAGACAAACCCTGCCAGGGAATGTCGGTATGGCAGGACACACTCTTGAAGGGATCTCTTTATCCAGATGCTCCTCAGGGCACAATGCCCATCAGGATTGCATCCAGTCATTTTAGCTGCTTCAATGGAAAGAACAAAAACAATGGGCCAGAGTGAGTTCCTTCATCTTTTTCTAAATTATTATGGCAGTTCTGTCTCTAATCCCAAAATTTTCTTCAGAAAAAGAATGTATAATCCCTTGGAAGGAATGCCTTTATTAATGGATTCTCAGTGGTAACACCCCCTCCATCCTACTGGTGAGCTGGTGGTAAAATGGCATCTCGGATTTCTGAAGGTAAACATTCATTTGATATGGATTTAGTGAGGATGCCCAAAAACAAGAAGATCCTTGTGACAGGCAGAATGAAGCCTTTGTGTTTCCCAGGGGGAACTGTTCCTCCCAGAAACTTTGGCTGAGGGCACAGCAATCACTACCTCTTAAAATGACCAAGTACTAGCACTAAATATTTTATTCTCTGATAAACTAAAGAATATATTCACCACAGGAGATTCAAGGATTCACCAAAAAAGGCCAATTTCAGTGCCAATGAAGGATATCTGACCTATTTCCCAAACACTTCCATTTCAGGAAAGGTTTTCCTGAAAAACTTTTCTCTTTCATATCGAAGGAAACAGTGAGAGTGAAAATCATGCATTATGATCAAAGTGCTTTTCCCTCTCACATGAAAGCAGCAGCACAAGGAAGGGTTTTACAAATTAGGTATCAAATCATACCGACCTTAGTAGTAAGAATATTCACCTTGGGAGTAACATTTTTCATGGGCTTAATAATTGGATAGCAAGAGGAAAAGTCATTTAAAGAACCTGATACTCTCTGTGGGTCTGTGGTGGGTGAGGGAGGAGGAGAAGAGAATGAAAAGGTAAAGGGAGCAGCTACTCAGCTTTAATTGTCTCTAAATCTCTCACACTGGAAATCCACACAAGACTTCATCCATTTCTCCCTAGATTTTAAATGTAAATTCTCTGATAATCGTGTCTGTTAAAAATAACCATTTTACTTCCAAGAAATGAAATTCAAGCACTTTTGACATTAGTCTCCCCAGGCATTCCACGAGACTGCAAAGAAGAGAGTGGGAGCTGTGCAGTTTATGATATAACCTGATGTCTGGGAGCTGCACTGACAAAAGGCAAGCGCTAGAGCTTGGATTTTGTTCATTACGTATTATAAATAAAAGGATCATCAAGGAAAATACAGTTTGTGCATTTTCCTGGTAGGTCAAGGAATGGGTTAAAGCCCTAAAAGCACCTTAATCTAAAACTGTGGTGCAATACTTGGGAGCCACACGATGACCAAGATCCAGGAACAAATCCCACAGCAAAGTAACCCCCCAAAGAAAACCTTATTTATTCATCTAGTCTATTCCCAACACAATTCCCCAGGAAGCTCCAAACCACACCAGCTCAGAGCTGAATGAACCACAGCAGAATGTAAAACCTTAAAAAAAAAAAAGGGTGTAGCAACAAGACTGGCAGCTTGCAAAAGAAGAAGAGTGACACTGCTTGACAAAATCACTGACATAGTAACTACAGCCCAACAACAGATATGAAACCCTGACCTCAGCTATTTAGAAATGCAAGGAGGATACAGGAGGCACCTTCCCAACACACATCCAAGCACATGTTTTTGCTTCTGAGCACACTTTTTCCTATTTGATACTCCGCAGGCTCCAAAAGCCCCACTCTGACATCATCTGGAATATTCAGTAGACTACTGTGTGGGCCAGGAGAAAGAAACATCAGTGAGCTGAGGGAAAAAATTCACTTTTTTTTTCCCCCTGAAATGTGGAACAGAGAGAGGGAAGAGGTATTCGAATGATGCTGCCATAACTCAGTTGGTGAGCTTGGACAAAAACTGAGAAAGCAGGAGTTAACAAAAGGTAAGAAACTGTGGGGAAGGGAAAAAGCAACACAAAACTTGCAGCTGAGAATCTCAATAAATAAGGAAAGAGAGAGGAAGAAAGGAGAAGAAATAGTCCAGATCTTTCTGTTCACAGTGAAAGGAATTCTGGTCACCTGCAATTGCTCTGTAGGAAGCTTTTAAGTGGGAGTAATCAAGATTTTTAAATGAGGTGGGAAGTCATCTGGTGTCAACCTGAAACCCAAACACTTGGCTGCTGGCCAAGGGAAGAGCAAAACAAAATCTCTCTTTACATGTGTTATTTCCAGAAGCTGCCAGTGTCCTCATTAAGGAAAAAACACCACTTTTTCCTCTTGTGGTCCAAATAGCACCAAAAAAAATTAAAAAAAAAATCTTTGACTTCCTGAAAAGGCATCTTCATTTTTCACTACCCAACATCAGTAAATAGTTTCAGGAATCACTTAGTCAAAGACCTGAAGACTCTTCTGTTTGGTCTCATTCCTTTTAGCTTTATGGATTTCATGCTCTTCAGTAACTCTGACTCCAAAGAATTTGGTTCTCTCTTAAGAGCCAGGAACAGCTAAATGAAAAGGGACATTTCTGAGGGACGTTATGAAGTTGAGCTGCTGAGACATTGCCATGTCTGGGCCGTACACAGACTCGGGGGCACAGACCCTCACCCTCAGAGAGGACATCGGGGAAAGGAAATCTAAAGAGACAGACAATACCTAGAGCTAGAAAACAGATTTCTCTGCTGAGCTTTCTGCTGCTCTCAAGTGCCATTTGTTAAATCCAGTGTTTTCCTAGACAGAAAATGCTTTATCTTGTCTTACCATGGAAAAATCTGCAACAATGCAGAAAAAGATGAGAAGCTGCAAAATATTTGCTAAAAAATCCACATGATAATTCCAAACAACAGGGAGAAGTCAGGACTAACTGAAAGCTCATTTGTTTTTTTCTTTAAAGATACCTCCTGCAAACCCACCTTATCAAGATACAGAAGGAAAAATCCCAAAGGTTGACAGTTCCAAATGGGTCTGGAAAAGTCAAAACATATAATGGGGATGACCAGACATTAATGCAAAACATCTTCCTTTGGTAAATCTGCAGAGGCTGAAAAGGTATAAAATAAATCTTAAGACTTCCTTTCTCCACTAAGGAAAGAAAGGCTTTCCTTCGCTGCTCATTCAGTCCCTGCCAACTCCCTAAGTGCCTTTTCATCCAAAAATTTCTCATGAGCAGAGTCTGTAATGAGAGGGAAGCTTTGTCCTGAGCAAACCAGACAAGTGAGACATTTTCCCCATCCCTTCCCGATTATTTGGCTGGAAGACAGTGATTCCAAAAGGTATCAGAAGATGAGCAGCAATACCTGGTACTGATTTGTAACCCACTTCTCAGTAAAACCCCAGAAATAATCACATACTACAGAAGTGGGAAGAAGGTTTTCTGTTCGTGCTGCATTCCTTTCAAATGACAGGCTGTTTACAGATGCCCTTGCCAAGGAAGTAATATCCCAAAGGAGAATTTGACAATTTCCTTCAGCTTAAAACAACTCTCATGTTCTTTCTGAGTACATATGCTCTTCTGCAGGGAAATTTAAGCACCATTCCCTTTTTCCACATTGGAAACTTTTCTTTTTTACACTTGACGCAGAAAATCAAACAGCTTTTCATTTGGTTTCACTGGTGGAACAGCTTCATGCTGATGTTACTGGTTAAAAACTACATCATTCACAAGGTGTTTCAGGAGAAAAGCCAGTAGAGAAGCACCTCTGCTGCAGATTTGCAGCGTGAGAGAAAGGAAGAGAACTGGACTGGTTTGTCAGTCCCAGTGTAACAACACACCATTGGAAACATCCCAGTCAACTGAGCCACATCTTATCCCCAACGAAGTATTTACTATTTATTTTGTATTCCCAAGGTATTTTCCACATCTCTATGGAAGCAAACCTGCCCTAGATTCTGGCTCTTGATGTTTAAAATACCAAACTATTAGCACAGATTTCACTACAAATATTCAAGTTGCTACAATCTACATGATTGTGGTCATGCCTGCAGCCGGATTTCAGTCACTTAAAATAAAATCATTTATAATAAAACTACCCAGACAAAAAAGCAGTAACATTAATGAGCAAAAGATAGTGGAGAGTGTGTCTGTGGCTCCCAAGATAAACAAAAGAGTGTATCACTCCCCAAGAGAAATGTAAAAAGTCTATCATGAGTAAAATCTTAGAATTTCCATACTCTGCCTGTTATTTCACAAGAACTATTATTTCAACTACTGAAATACATCCTTAGGTTTAAATTCCACACAGTTCTAATATTAAGTTTAGAGTTATTACAAAAATTGATACATTTCCTCCCTGGACTACAAGCCCACAGGTGAATCTTCTCCAAGGTTTACAGGAGTCTCCTTTAGAATTGTTCAACACACAGGAATTACACAAATAAGGACTTGGAAGAAAAAAACCCAACAGCATTGCCTCACAAAGTGCAGAAAACAAATAACAAGGTGGGAGCCAGTGATGGCAAGACAAGCCTTGGTTAGATAAATAATGCAGAGAAATGAGAAGATGGAAAAACTCATATGAATTGGATATAAACGAGCTGGTTCTTATGTAGCCATCCCAATGGAGACAATGGCACACTGGAGGTACATATTTATCACTTCAGCACCTACATTCTTCTAATGGTTGCCTTAATCCTAGATTTTAATACAGCGAAAAAATCCAGAAACATTTCATTTTCAAGTTACCATTTAAGACCATTGATTAACTCCCTGATTGGCACATTTGTAAATAAATGCCTTGGATTGCCACTCCTGCCCACTGGATATAACCCATGACAACAACAGAGAACACACAACACACTGCAAGGATTCAGAACAAGGGTCCTACTTACGTTTCGGTGTCTGAAACTAATGACTCATTATTACACACATCATTGAAGGTGTGAAGTTGGTTCTATAGTTAGAAAAAGGAAGAAAAGAAATTAAAATTTTATCTAAATATTTGGTGAGGCAGTTTTCTTACATTTAAAAACAGTATTAGTGACAGTAAACAACTTTTTGCAGTGCCTCAAATGTTTTTAAGTAAGTTGCTTTGGCAAAAACTTAAATGATGTTACAAAACTCCACCCACTCCAGAAATCAAAGAGGGTGTGTAGCAGTGACTTTGCACAGGTTTCATGAGAAATCACACACTCTGAATGTTCAGGGTGAGTCTCAACTCTTGTAACATTTACTACAAAACCAGATTTCTTTTGTCACAATGTAAGTGCTGAAGGTCAACAAAACTGGGAGAATGAAAACCACGTACTTTTACATTACATGAAGCTTTCAAAGGTATCTGAACTGATAAATTTTAGACACCACAGAGGAAAGAACAACCCTGTGGGAGTTACACATCTCTTGTTCACTTCTTTCCTCAGCATCAGCTTTCCAGACACAGAGATGGCTCTGTACCCAATTCTTCAAATGTACATGGTATATTTTAAAGAATTTAAAGTTATGTAATAAAACTTATTTGGCAACTTGTTTTCAAAAACATTAAAGGCACAAGAATGCGAATTTTTGAAATTCAAATGAAACTTGTTGCATAACTTTGTCAAAATATTTACTCCTCCCTTGAAACAAGTCTAGCACACGCAGTTTTGAACTGTTACTATCATTCCTTTTAAATCCATGGGCACACACTGATCCACATTTCCCACAGTCAATCCTTATCCAGGGGAATTTTGACAAAGATGTTCTTCTTCATACTGGATTTTGTAAAGAACTTCTACAACAACTTCAACTAAAGACTCAGAACTCTGACACAGCAGCACAAACACAAGTACACGTGGGACAGTGTGGCACCACCTTCCTCTCACCTCCCAGCACTGTTTCTATGAAATGCCAGAGGAAATAAAATACTTCTAGAATCTTTTATCATCTGTTGTAAGGAACTAAAGACACCTGTGCCCAGACAATGAATGCAAGATAAAGGTGTTAAAGTACAGCAAAGACAGCTGACACAAAAGGCATCTCCCTGGTCTTGTCTCCAGATCCAGGCAGGAAATGTAATGAAACTTCCCATCCATGGAAGAATAAATATTCCCTGCCCGAGTTCTGCAGTGAATTTGTTTCAGATTTGTTTCAGGAGAAGCCTTAGTGTTGAATTTGCATTTGCACCAATGCACAGAACCAAACATAAAGGGGCTGAGAATCTGAGAAAGGGCAGGTCAGTTCCAAGTGCTCATTTTCACATACTTGGGCACATCTGTAACTGCAGGGAAAACAAAGAGTTCTGTTTGTGAGGGAACAGGAGACATAGAACAGGCGATTTTGGAGCTCAACCACCTCTACACATGACTGGGAGATGAAATGAAAGAGAAACAAAGTAACAACAAAAATAAAACTTCCTAGGACTTGAAGGCTACAGAATAAATTGTCCCAGTGTTCCAGAGCAGTTTTAGAGACTATTCACATTAAAAAAGACTCAATAACTTATTAGCATTCAATATTCCACTTTTTACAAGCTGAAAACTATTTGCCTTAGTCTAAAACCACTGTAAAAATTTTGCTTCTGGTAACGCATGTCTGTTATTAAAACCTCTCACTCCTACAGTAATACATATTTATCAATCCTAACAGGTGAAAACACAGAATTACTTAAATTCACACAATTTCTCACTCCCTTAAATTAACTACATCCCTGAAAAAAAAATAAACCAAGTGATGCATTCTTATTTTCAGACTTTGTTTTGGCAAAGATACACAAAAAGACATACAGTGGTGGTTGAACAAGGAGAGTAGTATAAAACCAAAGGAAAGTATTTATAGGAATTGGAATCTAATGTAATTGGAACTATCCAAACATTGGAAATTCATTTTAAAATCAATTATACTGAGTGGCTGTAGTTCACAGACTTTTTCCCCAACTAAGTAGGCTACCTATGTAAATTAAATACTTACTTTGGTTAAAAGCCAGCAATAATCTGACTGCAAGGACTTACAGGTTACTTTAAACTGCCATCTATTAAAACAATTTTAAGTACTTCTATCTATAAATATAGTGAGAAGCAAAATTGAGTTTAAGTAAAGTCGTACTTAGTGCCACTGAGGCAGAGTTCCTCAGTGACACCACATCATCAGTTACCACAGAGAAGGACAAATGTGCTCAGAAAATGGAAACCAAACTCAAAACTGGAAAGGCTGAAAACCTTCCCACAGCAGTTTCTCTGGCTGTAACACAAGGAGGAAGCACTGACAGACAAAGGGTCCCCAATGTGTCCTGCCTGGGGTGAGATGAACATTTCCATGGGGAAGAGAAGGATAAGGGTTTGGGGGTTTATTTCTATTTGATGCTCTATAGATTTACCTCTTCAATTCAGTCTTCTGCTAATGAAAGCAGAAACCCACTACACTAAACAGGGAAATGAGGGACATACAAGAGAAAGCAGCAGTTAATTGCAGAGGAGTCCAGACACTGCAAAGTAAAAATGAAAACAGATTGAAAGCCTCTCTCAACAACAAACATGTCCAGGGGCTTCATTTCAACACAGCTGTCAAAAAACATGGTCCTACAAGTTCTGTTTAGCATGTCAATTGTTCAGGTAATGTGAGACAGTTCCATATGGTGCAGGACACAGCCATCCCTGCGCTCCACTCTCAGTGATCCCCAAATTCACATATTCACCAAAATTTCCTGCATGTAAGAGCATACTGCTATTTTTCCCCCAAAACAAACCCGTAACTCACAAAACGCAACAAGAAACACTTTGTTCTAAACATTATTTATATTTTTTAAAAGTTCTTACTGTTATTTGACTCAGCCCAGCCAATCTCATTGTTAGAGTTGGAGACATAAAATATTTAAAGGCAAGATCAAGACTTTCTTTGTCAAAACACAAGGCTGTATCCAAAGGTTCTTTGACTGTGCTCCACATCAGATCTGCCATGTTCCGGGCTGCGCTCTGCCGCAATTCCTGGTCTGACAGTTTACACAAATACCTGCAATAAATCACAAAAGGAAGGTTAAAAAAAAAAAAAAGGTGTGGTTCATTAGAACATTCCTGGAACTCCACCTTGATTACAGCAAAGACATATTTCCAAGAGCTCGAGGAGTGCTAAGCCTTAAAATACCACTATCAAAAAAACCACCAGGGAAAACCAGAATTGTGCATAAAGGTTTTTAAAGTAAATACATTTCTGAAGAATTTTAAACAGCCAAGTTCTTCCTACTGCAGTCATCTCAGATGAGGGGTCATCTAACCATGAGCCACAATAGAAATATTCTCTGCCACTGTGAGGCATAAGAAATAATCATTATAAATTAACTTACAGAACTCAGTGTAACATTCATCTTACCTAAGCAACTACAAGACATGGAAAATCTCTACTGAAATGCCCGTAAAGTTCACATACAAAACACTGACACAGTTGAGAATTTCTCCTGAAGTAAATGTGCAACAGAAGAATGCTCAGAAACAAGCTCTCCTGAGCTGCTTTTGATGTCATTAAGGATGGCACAGGGAAAGAGACACGTATACAAGGTTAGAAGGATTTATTTTTTCTGCTGTCCTCAAATGTTTTGAGGTTTCAGCTACATCCAAACTAGATTTAACTACACAGAAACGTGTTAAAAATCCATTTGTTTGACAGTCTGAGCCTGGCTGTATCCTTAGAGACCAGCCAAAGACATGCATGAATCTTCTAAAAAACACAAAGAGATATTAAACTACACTTAACTAGATTTATGCACCATTCCTTTGCATTTACATCATATAAACATCAGTAATTTTTTTTTTTAAAAAGCAAAACTACAGGCCCTGATTTTTATTTAGATTAAGGCTCTTTTTCACAGCTCTTGTGTAGAGGCCTTAAAATAAACACACTTAAATGATACTTAACACTGTCAAACAGAGAAAAGAGACTGCAGTGCAAATAATCACAGACTGGAGCCCTATGACAGGAATCACAGATAAGCAGTGTCAGGACAAAAGAAGGGCCATGCCAGGCCAAAGGAATCAGTTGTGAAATCTCTTTTCACGTGGAGCACTGGAGATCAGATCCTGGCAGGAAAATGCTGCTTCTGTCCCATGATTTGTAAACAGAAGCAAAGAAGGAATGAGAAGGGAACAGTCATTTGGAAAAGTTCAGCAGCAACCCAGCCCCAGTGACCTGCTTTTAACCTACAGACAGGTGAGAGCAGCCACACTCTGAGGGACAAATGCACTGGCCTGTGTCAGGAAACATGATCTGTAGGGGATTTGTCCTTAACAAATACCAGCCATGGGAATGTGTGTGTCCCAGAATCCATCCATGTGCTGCCTGGAGAAAAAGGGACATTGTCCATCTCCATCCATGGGGCAAGAGGAACTTAAAGATTGAGGCTCTTTCTTTTACGGCAGAGGCAGCGATGGAAAGAACAGAACCTATAATTAAGTTCCCATGCCTGGCCATAAAAAAGCAGGAACAAAGTTTCTCAGAGCTGTAGGACTTTGGAGTCACCACCTCTGCGAGTGTTCAAAAAATGGGTAGATGTGGCACTTGGGGACATAGCTTGGTCCCCACATGGCAATGCTGGGCTAATGGCTGGACTCAATGACATTAGAGCTGTTTTCCAACTTCAACAATTCTATGATCCCATAAATACAGGGTATTGGCAATAGGGTACTGGCAATATATAAATACAGGGTACTGGCAATCTCAGACCCCTTTTTGTCTCTCCATTTTGATATGCAAACTACCATCAGTTCTGGTTCCCAGAGCTTTTCCATGTTCATAATGCACATGAGGTTTGGTGAAGGACTTCTAAAAATCTCAAACATGTTCAAATATATTATAGGAATTTTCTCATTTTAAAAAGAGCAGATAAAGGTATTTTTATGCACTGGACAGGTGGGAATGGGCACACACATAAAGAGAAGCCACGGGGGCTTTGGTGGGTTCACAGATTTCTGTAACAGGGCTTGGACCTGAAATCTCCCTCACAGTTTGGTAAAATGAGCCAGTTTATAAAACAAAACATTTCTTATTTTAAGGTGACACTATCACTATAATCCTATTTTCATTTCTAAAATTCAAACTATACCCACGTTTTCAACCTCATTCAGACTTGTGTCATAATTTCTGTATTACAGCATAACTGAGAGTGTGCTTTTTAAAAAATTGCACTTTACAATAAGTGAACCTACTGCGTAGGTGTGTTTTCATAGCTACAGAAGTCCTTCAACAGTATCATCTGTTGTGCCAGGGCCCTACAGAAAGCTACGGAGTTTAACACAACTGGGCTGTTCTAACCAGGCACAGTAAAACAGTGAAAGACAGCAAACTTTTTCAAGTGCACTGCAGCTACATTAGAGAATTTATTGGCACCAGTTTATAAATGAAACATGATCATATCTTTACTACCAGGACTAAAACCACAGAAACTTGAGGAGTAGGCCAAGCCCCCTTTTTTACTGTGGAAAAACACAGTGGCCCAAACCCATCTGTGTCAGTAAACTGGGGCCAGTTTATGTTTTTACCAGCGTAATATTAACAAACCAGAAATGTTTATCTGGCACAGGCAATTAACACACAATTCCCCTGCCCTGACTGCCTGTGAACTTGCTGCATTGCCTCACCTGTGGACAGGGCCACTGGAGAAAGGCAGAAGGTCTGTTTAACCCAAAATAGCCACTCCAAAAGCGGATTAAAGATTTATCCCACATATAAAAAAATGGATGAACCAACCTGCTCCCGTGAATTCATTTCTCTCTTTCTATTTATACCTCTGGCTTTCTCATTAACCTGTGCCAGTCAGTTTGACAATTACATTTACGTGAAAACAAACACCTTTCTCCTCTTAAATCTGCAACCTGACAATTACATGGCAAGTCTCCATTTTTTGTTTGGTTTTTTTTTAAACCTGTGAACTATTATTCCCTACTTATTATCTTCACATCATCCATATATCACATGGATCTCCCTGAAAAATAAAAATCCTAGACTATGTCTCTCCTCCTATCAATGTAAATTTTTTATCTCCTGCCTTCTGTGTCACCCTCCCTACCACCAAGATGGTTCTGTTATTATCTCTGAGATGGAACGATCAGAACTGTATATAAAGTATATAAATGTGAATGTGTGACTGACTCACATAATGGCTTAATAATAGCTTCCATTCTGTCCCTCATTATTTTTTTAATTCCTGGAGTTTTATCTTTTTGATTCTGAGGACCATTATGTCTTAAAGGAATAGATGGATGATACATCACCTGTGTAATCTAGTTAATCTAGAATTTTTGTCTGAATGAGACTTTAAGAATAAAGCATACCTCTTTTTATACATAGACATAAAGGATACTCCACATATGAACAGGACCTGTCCTGTCAGCCTGGCATACTTAAAATAATCAATAACTACATTTTATCTATACTTAAACAACACATACACACAAATTTTTTTTAATCAGTTTTAGCCTACAGAGACTCTTTCAATTCGCGGTATTTGGGCATAGAGAGTGCTCAGCTCTCAATGTGCAGCTCCATGCTAATGTAACGCTTCCAATTCCATCTTATGCTTCAGGTCTTGAGCTACTCAGCTGTGAAATCATCTTTTTTCCCCTCAATGCGACTCCTTCTGACCACAGCTGCGAAAGGGCATCTAAGCAGAAAGAGTAAGTGCTCCTCTGTGATGTGAGGAATTCACTCAAGTGTCTGGTTCCTGGCTCCTGACTTACCTATCCTTTGTACCTTCACCTGGAATTTGCAGAGATTTTGGAGGAGGAAAACGGGTTTTTTTGCGGTTGAAACCTTCAAGGCTTGTTACAAGAGTTTTTCATGACGTGGAGCAGCAGGGAGTGGCCTTGGGCACTCCCCTAAACCCCAGACTCTTCAGGAAGGTATCTTTAAGCAAAAGAGCAATTTGAATTCTTTCAGCCGCACTCTCTGCGGGAAGCATTGTGGATCAACCCCAGCGCTGTGTGCCCTGTGCCACAGGAGTCACTGCCAATCTCCTCTCCATGTGCCCCAGCACAGAATGTTCTGTTTCTCCCTAACTGGGGCAGAGACAGGAATCCTTCACAAAACATCTCTCCAGATCCCTCTTGAAGCAGCAGACAGGGCAGGGGAACACCAGAGTTCTCTGATTTCACAAGAGGAACACTAAGTAGGTGATGTCAAAGAAAGAAGGATTTCAGGTATTTTCCTGCGTATTATCCACCACTTTTTTAGTGCTTTACAGAGGCATTTACAATATCAGAGATACAATTTTATCTCTCACTTCTCATAAAACTGAGCTTCACAGATGGTTGTTTTCTTTCTAAGGGACACAACAATCCACCGCACTTGAAATCAACAGTTTTGCCACTGAAAAAAGTCCAGTATCAAAACTCCTGAGACATTTAATATCCGAACCATCAGATCATCTCTGATCTTGAGGTGGAAGACAGATGGAACCAATGTCTTTTTCATAAAGAGGCATCATCAATAACTTGCCCTCATCTGTAATTGCAGTAAGTCCTGAGTTATTTTCTTGAGTCACTTTTGTAAATCTCTTCACCTTTTTATGACAATTTTGCAATTTGAAATACAGACTTCTAAGGTATTAGGATCAGTAAAAACTTCTTTCTGAAGAGGTCAAATGCACTTTGCTCCCCTGGCAAAAGGTGTAATTTTCAATTAATTTCAATTCCTTTCCTGAACTGTTTAAAGACACAGCCCCTTCTGAGGCAAGAAGATGTGAATGCCTGTGCTCCATCCCACAGGCAGAAAATACCATTTATTCATCTTTCTCTAGTAGCAGCAATAATTTCAGGATTGCATCCCTGATCTTTGCAGATTCCAGCTGTAGCCTCCTCTGCACAAATACACACCTTGCTGTTCACTTCTTCCACTCCTGGCAGAAATAACCCCAGGAAGGCACAGAAAGGATAACCTCAGCTCATAAAAGATGCTGCCAAGATGCCAGTCAGGGCATTCTATACTCAAGCCCTCTCCAAGCTCTGCAGGATCTGTTTCAGAGGTGCTGTGCTGCTGTGCCCAGGATTGTGGGCTTTTTCCCTTCTTCCTAAAGTAAAAGGCAGATGGAGACCCAGAGCCCCAGGCTGCTCAGACAGGATCTGGAAGCTTGACAACCACGTGGGGGGAGCTGCATCCACCCAAAGTCATCTTTTACCAAAGGCATCTGTGTTCACTTTGTCCCACATAAAGGTAGAGCACTAGAGGTTATTTTTGTTATATGGCCTCCAAGCTTGATGTCCCACTTCAGGAGCAAATCTCCACAAAAAAACCCTTGGGATTTCATAACATAGAGAAATCCCAGATCCCAGCAGGATTCAGTTGTGAAAAACAGAACCTGGGAGAACACCCCCTTCCTGCTCTAAACTCCGTTTTCCACACGTCAATATTCCTGCTCTCATTGACAGCAAGGTATTGTAAATCCCACAAACAGACATCAAGGGCATTATTTATGGCAAGGAGTTGCTGACAAAACACATTTCAAATCAGATACAAATATTCTAAGGGGGAAAGAGGAAGACACAGTGAGAACGTAAGGAAAAAAAAAATCTATTCATTCCAGTGACCCAAATTTCACCTACAGTTAGAAAATACGAAGTGTTTTTAAGAATTAGAGGATAACAAGCAAGCAAGGATTAGCAGCAAAAACTACTGCACGTGTTATTCTGCTTCTTCCTTCTTATCAGCCCAACTCTAATTGCTGATGCTTCAATGCTCTTTTCAATTTCCATTCACTCCAAGAAGGTGGGTAAGGCTCATGACCAAATTCCCAGGTACATGAACAGCCATTAATGGAAAATGGACAGAGAAAAGAAGTTGAAGAGCCTCTGCCTGCCTTGCCTGGAGTGCTCATGATTAATAATTACCTTCCTAAGATATCAAAGGTAACACAGCAGCATTAAAGGAGTGCACATGGCTGAACTGGAACTCAAGAATGAGGGGTTTTAATAAAAGATCAAAATAAGCTTCTCTTTGCTGGTGTCATTTTGGGTATAGGCCAAGTTACAGCAAAGGCAGCACTTCAATTTTTACAGTCCAAACTCCCTACAATTAACACCAGAATATTTTAAAATACGATATGTAATTCTGAGTCTCATTTTTCTGTGAACTTACCTGCTGCCAATGTAATTATTTCTCTTGAGTGTTATTTTATACTGGCAGAGTTAAGTCAATATAATGTGCAAAGGCACATGTTTGCTGTGACCAGTATGGGCACATCTCTAGCACTAATGGCAGAGGAAATTCAGAGCCCTGGAGGAGCAGGGCCCTCCACAAGGAAGATTTAGTGTTGGGCCATGGGAAGGAGAATTAGCTGTGAACACCCCTGCACCTGCAGGCAGATACACACATACAGATAATTCCAGCAGCAGCTCACTGACACGTTTCTATTGTCCTGAGAAACCCAATAAAAACAAATTGCTTGTGTAATTAAATATCTCTACAAGTACTTTAATTTGAAAGTGTTTTTCACTATCGGCAGCTTGGTATCAAGAAAATCTTAGGGATTGGATATATTTAGATACATAAAAGTGCAAGGAGACTTTTGATCACACTTCAGTTCCTGCCAGCTGGAAATAGAGAACATCAGAATGTGAAGCAGAGCTAAAATGCAGTATCTGAAATTGCAATGACTGCAGATTGCTCTCCCACTTCCACCAGTTCACTGCAAATGTTATACACAGTTTTATGAAGATGGCACAGTGAGAGTGTTACAACAGGACCTGACCCACGGCAGAAACGTCACTGAAATGCTATTAATGAGATTGATCTGATTGATACTGAAATCACATCAATATAAGGAGCTGCACAAACTAACTCTAAACGTTACCTTCACTCTCCTTCTTGAAATGATACAGTCAGAGCAACCACTTGTACAATTAGAAGCTTATTAGCTGCAAGTATAAATAGTGCTGTCAAAGAGTCCCACAAGAAAGACACTTAAAATAAAAATTTACCTGATAACATAAGTCCTAAAGGGTATAATGTGCTGCATGACAGCCGGGATGTGCAGCCATATTCTGATCTACAATGCAAAAATATAAACAGATAAACATTTCATTAATGACACTTAAAGAGAATGGTAACAAATGAAATATTGCTGGTACATTTGCACGTGCAACCCCACTTTAAAAAAAGGTTTTCTTGATGCTTTTCATTCAACTTCAACTTCTCAATTTTCGAAACTTATCTGAGAAATGCTTCTGTGACTTATAAACAGGAGCGGCATCTTTCCTGCCCATCAACTTTGTATGAATAGTACCAAACTGCCCAAGTGTCTCATTTTTGTATTTGCTGTAGTTTCTTCAGGAGGAAAAACTACTCGGCCTCGGGGGGTTTATTTTCCTTTTTCTTTTAAGTTCTACAAGAAAATGATTCTGTTCTTTCTGTTCCTTGCAAACCACTTCTAAATCAAGCATCATTATTTAACTGCTGTTGTTCTGCTTTTTAGAACCTACATATCCTATAAAACCAAATGTTTTTCCAAGCAGTGCTTAAGCACAGGTTTGCATTTCTCATATTCACCATTCTGCCTTTACCATCTCTGTAAAAACTAATGCAGGAAGAAAACATATGCAGAGGAAAAAAAACCCTGAACCAGCTCCTGAGCAGTGCTGTGAGGGAAAGGACCAACCAAACTACTTCCACAGGCAAAGTCAGAATTCCATCTGCATTTCAAAAAGGAATAACGAGCCTGTTAAACCTGTTAGAGAGAGATCCTACGTGCCAGGGAAGGGATGAAACAGCAGCAGCTCTTACCTGCCCACGTAATATTAATCATGTGCACACACAGCTCTTGTGAAAAGCCAACTCTGCCAGTCAGGGCCATCTGCACCTCCACTGTCTTAAAACAATGTTTAATCTCTGCAACTGATGCAAAAACTTCTGGCTAAGGACTAAATTCTGTCTGCAGAAATTGCATATTTATTCTCCTTCTTGCCAGGAGAGGAAAATATCAGGGTGCACTAAAACTTGGACCCCCAGTGTTTCTTTTCAGTATTTCCAGAATTATCCAAAGAACTTTGTCAGCCAGTTCTGAACAAAATCGTTACTTTTTACACTGTAACTAACACTGCACAGTAACAATACAACCTACTTTGCAAGACAAACCAGTCAAATCTTCACACTGCAAAGAAGAACCACACCTGGAAAGAGCCTCTGATGCAACTGGCAGCCTCAAGAGGGAAGAGAGGCTGCCCCCCCAAAGATACACAGTGTAACTACGAGATGCTTGGTGCTGGAAACAGGAATTAAATAACATTTTGACAAGGAGTTGCAGGGATGACAAAGATACAATTGTATTTACACAGGATGTGTTCTGCTCCATACACAGCATGGAACACCAAAGAAAAGAGATCTCTTTGTGAAATAAAAGTATGAAATGGCTTTATCATCTTGCTTTCATAGTTTTCCCTGTTCACAGTGATTTTCACTCTGTATTAATTCCAACCTCAAGTTGAATTCAGAGATCTGTATACTCACATTACACACAACCTTCACCCTCAGAATTCAATTAATGGATCACTTCACATGTTACAGATGGATTCTGATTTTCATCAGACTCAAATATGTGTACTAAATTATTTAAATGACATAAAAGAGCATATATAAAATGACATCAATTAGCATCCATAAAATGATTAAAAATATGAAATTACATTAAATATCCACAACTTCCATCACCTTTTTTTTTCCTTCCAGCTGCTTTTAAGACAAAATATTCACAGCATCTGTTCTGCTCTCAGGTTTCAGAGGGGTTTTTTTCTATTACTTGCCCTTTATCAGAGGTAATTAGTTTCTAAAAGGCAGGGCACCTCTCATCAGCTTTTACTACTGATTCAACTTTTGAAGTTTTGTACAGTAAAATGTGAGGTTTAAACTCTCCACAGAACAACTGGTGGGTCATTGACTTCTCTGCAAGTTTTTTAAGGGATTTAAGTCTTGACTGCTATAATTGAAATGTTACTGGTTGTTAATTAAGTATTTCCTTGGCTTCAGTTTATTATTTCCAACTTCACCTATTCTCCTCCTGGAGTTTACTGCTAAGCCTGTTTTTTAATGAGAAATTAATGGGTTCATCCACTCTCAATCTTTGCTGAGATTATCAGGATTTTCACAATAAATGCCTCTTTTTGTTTTACTGGAGTTTGGTTTATCATTTCACACACAGAGATATTTAATAAATTATTCATATTTACTTAAAATACATCAATTATAAAGTGAAATGATATAAAAACACAAAAGAAAGAGAAATATGACATCAAAATCAGAAGCTTGTGCATCATTACAGAGGTGGAGAAATACCTTTTGGTTTTTTAATCTTGCCAAGGAAAAATGTATTTTGTCAAAAAACTTAGCTGCCTCATTTAGATCTAACGAGGATATTTAATTTAAAAGACAGAAGCCCTGCTAACAAATACACATGACACACAAAGCACATCACACACACATATACAAAGTTTCTAAGTAATTATCTGAAAGGAGGAACTTTGGTGAGAGTGTTTTGGGCCAGGGAACATCACTAAGAGTAGAGAAAATAAACAATATATGTGGGGAAAAATAAAGACTTCAAAAAGGACAAAGAAGAAAACCAGTTGCACTGGTATGGGATATCCAGGAAATGGGCTTTGTAGTCAGAATGTTCATTGAAAAATGAGTATTTAAAACTGAAATCAGTGTCAAAATGATGTTAAATCCACTTGCTACAAGGCAAAACTCTCTCCTGCCTTCCTGTTTGCCTCTATGTAACATTCACAAGACAGGTCACAACTCCGTATCCTCACATGACACCAAGTCTTGGTGTGCTTTCCTTCAGGGACTGGGGTTTATTTTTAGCACCAATCTCCCTCAAATCTCTACTAAAATCAATCTGTAATTCCACTATTCAAAAACGACTATGATTTCAGAATGCAGAAATGATGGAGGATATGTATTCTAAAACTAAGTGAAAATGAAAGATGATTACTCCTCTGCTGCAAATGTGTGTAATGATATAAAATCACAGGAAATGGAACAGAAATCCATAGGCTTTTCCTTTGTGCAGCACAGGGAAGAGCTAAGAAGTTAAAATATCCTGAAGAAACTCAAAACATTTCCATGACACAATTTCAGGGATAGAAATAACCTCTGACAACATTCTTATGAGTATCTTTGGGGGCTGTTACAACCTTCACATTGAGGTATAGGTTAGGCAGAACTCCTTGCGAGCTTCCAGGAGATGTGGAAGGTTTGGGTGATGAAACTCTGAGTGGACGAGCAAACCTCACATTCCCAGCAGGAAACATCTCACAGCCTTTTTCTCCTTCCCTGGTCCTACAGAACAACTCCAGGCGTCCCTCTGCTCTTTGTGCTCAACATGGAATGATTTCCAGGCAATTTCCAGGCCATACTTACGTTGGACACCACGGTGATGAAGGCGTGTGCTATGAGGAACGGCAGCGTCTCGGGGCTTCCATACTCAAAACAATCCTTCATGAGGGAAAGGCCATTTTTTCCACAGAACAGACAAACATAACGAAGCAAGTGCAATGGTACTTCTACATCCTAGAAATAGGAAAAAAAAAAATATTTGAACAGTATTAGATGCACTGAGACATCCAGGGAATGCAGATGCTACATTAGGGTAACAAATTCATGCAGATGAACGAATGTGGTGATTTTAAGTTTCTTGGACAACTTACATTCATATCACAGAACGCCCCTAAAATATTGCTTTCTTGAGCTGAAATATCCTGTGTAAAAAGAAAAAAAATTAAATTAACTGAAGCATTAAAAACATATTTACACACCAGAAACACAAGTGACCATTGGCAGTTATCACACACAAGGAACAGGAAGAAATAAACCTCTAATTCAGAGGGAAACAGAAGCTCAAGCTTTGCTCTACTTTTACACTGCAAAATACTACACTTTCCACACTTTCTACCTGTGGAATAAAGTATGCAAGTACATAAATACACACTTAGAAGAACATCCCAGCAGTGGCTCCCAGCAGCTGGATGAACATATTATTCTACAGTCCCACTCCCCTTCAGACCCCCAATTTTTAAAATGGGAACATGGCAAAGGGGATAAACCAAACCCAGGTAACTTGGCAAAACCAATCCAGGTACTTTGAAAGGCAATTTCTGCATAAAGATGAGACACAAACACCTGAACTTAGATGAAATGTAGCACATCCTAAAATCCTACATTTAATGATTTAAGGGCTTCAACTGTCAAATTATTCATTACCATCAGGGGATCAAAATTCTTTAACTGCTGTATTTTTATATGTAACAAAACACATATAAAATAAATCCATATTCTTACAGGATTCAGCTAAGATGGGGAAGGAATTATACCACCTATCACTCTGTCAGCTACTTGCTGTAACCAGAAATCTATTTGGTCTGGGAAAATAGCTTTTCTTTTTAACGTCCATAACATCCACTTGTTGGGCAACAAAAAGCAGGAAGTTTCTTTATTAGGGCTGCAGCACACAGTGTGAGTGCCAGGCACATGGCTGGGGGCAAAAGGGCACTGGAGGTATAAAATGTGGCTGTAAAACACAACATTGCCATGGATACTCGGAGGTAACTACAGCACAATTCCTCTTCTTCCCATCCCTTCCGTACTGACAGTCACAAATCAAATGGAAGTTTAACATAAAGTTGAGTTTTCAAATGAAGTTTCCTGAATATATTTTCAAAAGCTGTGTAGGAGTGAGCTTCTTCCAACTGCACCAGAGGATGCTGGAGGCAACAATTTTGGATGGATTAAGTGTGATACAAACATTTTGAATTATTCAATATGCTCATATTATAGCAAAGCATCTATTTGATTTGTTCCTCCTGCTGAACTCCGAGTCATGCCTGAACTCGTGATACTCCAACAGTTATTTTTAAAGCAGTTTCGAAGGCAGTAGGTGGTGTGCTTTTAAGCAGCAAAAAAAGGTGTTCAGTGCTCTGCTCATGAAAACTGCAGAAACAGTGTCAGGAATTTCATTTGTTTTCTTGAATAAAACAGAGACTTGTTGTCAGGTGAACCTCACCTCTTAAAACAGAGAAACCCAAAACTCAGGGTGCGCTGCTGCACGAGCCCTGCAAAGCTTGTAAAAGTGCTGCAGTTGAGATACTGAGCCCGGAAATGGGAAATCTGTTCTGGCACATGTGGAGCAGAACAGGCGGAGAGCTCCTTAAGCTCAAGTTTAAGGAAATAAGAGAAGGAGTTAAGGAAATAAGAGTAGGAAATAAGAGAATTCTACATGGGAATCTAATACGGCATTAAAAGCCGTCATCGCTTCAGGAGCTCTTAAGAGCACCCTACCAGGCCATAAAGGGGCTGGAGAACAGCTGGAGAGGGCCCTGTGACAAAGGCAGGCAGGGACAGCATCGTCCCAATGCCCTACAGCAACAGGAAAAGGGGGAATGGCTTCCAATTGACAGAGGGCAGGGGATAAGGAGGAAATCGTCGCCTGCAAGGGTGGTGAGGCCCTGGATCAGGTTGCCCAAAGAATCTGTGGATCCCCTTCCCTGGAAGTGTCCAAGGCCAGGTTGGGTGAAGCTCTGAGCAAGCTGGGAGAGCGGAAGGTGTCCCTGTCTGTGGCAGGGGTGGGAACTAGATGAGCTTCAAGGTCCCTTCCATTTTCTCTCTAATAAATTGTGCTGGCTGGGGTCTGACATGGACACAACCTTAGTGGAGAGCACTTCTTTATGGGTATCTCCCAAGAAAATATTTACTTGAAAAGCAGAAGCAGAGGGCACAAGACTCCAAGCAGTGAGGGAATCACTGCTGCAGACACCTGAACAACTGATGTTCCCCTTCCGTTTCATCCTGGCAGGAGCCGCTCAAGAGTCAGTTACTCCCTCTGGATTCACCGTTCATTCTGAGACAGTGCAAAGTTCAGGAGTGCACTTTCCCTCTTTCTCTACAGGGTTCTAAGAGCCTACTCTTATAGATTTTTCCCCTCTCTGAAGTGTTCATTCCAGGTATTTCACCTGCTGCACAAAGTATGGAAAGAATAGGGCATATAGTTTTAAACTACCCTGTAGGCAAGAACTCTTAAAAATATCCCATTAATATCAAAGTATGAACATTTCAAAGCATGAAGTTTCTCAAAAAAACCAAATTATTAAAATATTTTTAGTTCTTTTTGCTTACAAGTTTAACTTTTTAAACTTACAAGTACAGGTAACACACTTGAATCAGGGATTTCTATTTTATTATCTCTTGAAGACTGAGACTAAGCCTGACTTAAAACCAAAAGTGTTCTCATTACTGGGACTCGTCTCAACTGAACTAAGATGTGCTCTAGACTGAAATTCAAAATTAAATTCAAAACCTTGTGAAATCCAAAATTAACTTCTAAATGCCAGCAAGTTAGTCAAGAGAGTAGAAAGTTTTGATATCAAAACACCTGATTCTACTTTAGAGTATGAGCCTGTGAGAAAAAGGCACACAATAAATATAGCAGGTTGGCACATCTCCATGATCCAGANTCTGTGAGAAATATTATTGATGCTGGGACCTTTAAATGCAAAGGAAAAAATCTGCCCCCCAAAGGAAAAAGGCACACAATAAATATGGCAGGTTGGCACATCTCCATGATCCAGACCTGGAAACACAAAAAGTACAGCAGAAAATGAAAGAAGGTACCTCTGGGAAGCGTTTTTCATTCCCAGCCTCCCTGTAAGTTATGCTTTTAGGATGGAAAATGAATGTACCCAGTAATTCCAATGGTACACACCGGTCTGTCCAGTGATACCCAGTCACAGCACAGCCACCTACAGCACATCTGGGTCTAAATCACTTCAGGGCTGCACCAAGTGAAACAGAAATTTCATCAGGCACTTGGAGATTTTCATTTGGAAGTGAAATTGGAAGAGAAGGGGAAAAAAACCCCACACGAAGTGTCATTTAAAAGAACCAAGTATGCTTGTAGACAGAAAAGCTGTTCCAGGACTGTTCATCCCAAATTCCTCTGAAGCCCGTTCCAGTCCTTGTCCCACAGAGAATAAATCACTTAAGTCACTGATTTATTTTGCTGAACTGACACATCCACCCTCTACAGCTCCTACTTGCAGAGGCTCAACTGCAGATTTATTTATGGGAAAGTTTAAAAGGCAGCTCAGAACAAATGATGGGAAACTTGAAATCCACAAATCCTAAAGTCTAAAACCCCCTAACTTTGCCTCCTTCTTCTATACACGTATACTTGAAACAACCAGTGTCAACTCATGCCCATGTGTTTGGAATAGGACAAAACCCACAAAAAAAACCCCATAGTGTTGAAAGTTTTAACTCAATTTATGGCCAGATCTGACAGGGTTCATCCAACAAGAAGTGATCAGATGTTGTGATCACCCCAACGTACACAACCCAAAGTCAAATATTGCAATTTAAGTTTATAAAGCAAATTTCATCACTCGGAGCTCCAGAGCTCCCAAAATTCTCTAAATAAAAAATAAAAAGAGTGAGTTTACTGTGGTTTAATTCTCCCCTTTTCCTCAGAAGTTTGTTGGATAGAAGCTTTTCTATATAGCTACATGGACATCTTCTTTCCATACAAATATTGTAAAAGAACTGTTTGTTTGTTGGATCAAAAGCCAACCATTCCAAGGAATACGTTATTCCAACCAGTTCCATGCTAACACCACCATATTTATTTCAGAAACTACGAATTCAATATTGCAGGATTTTTTTAAAGTTTTTTGGGTTTTTTTCCAGAAGAAAATAGGGAAAATATGAGTAGCAGCCATAACAAATATCACAGAGAAAAATCAGCACCGTGGAAAAAAGCTACTTGTGTGGAACTTGGTCATTCCAGTTGATTTAAGAGCTGCTCTGACAAGTTTGGCCCTGCACAAAGTTCAGTTTATGAAGCTTTGCTTCTAGAACCACAGACTGCAATGAAAATAAATTAGTAAACTATTAATGGGTTACATTCTGGAAGCAAGGCTTCCCCATAGTCCCCTTTTTGCCTTCCCATTATTTAAACAGTACAATAATACAGTGTACAGTCACATCCAACACTTACCAATACATCACCTGTAACAATATTTTACACAAAGTGTACGAGATGTGTCATTAAAGAAGTTCTACTGAAGGCAAGAGCAGAGCTGGACCTGCCCATCCTGTGTGAGAGCAGCTAGCACCAAACACACACAGTCTGCTCATGAATGAGAGCAATTAACCTTTCACAGAACCATGCAATAAAGAGAAGATGTACCTCTATTGTGGGATGGGTATTATGCTTGTAAGCTGTGTACAGGGGAAACTGAATCTGAAAAATCTTTGCCACACACAGCAGCAGCTTCTCCTTCTCATCAGTGCTCCACAAGCTAAAAGCATCCGTGCTCTTGGCAGGCTCCTCCTCGGGCAGGATACAAGTTCTTGCAGAATCAAATTTTTTCTCTATAGATTTCTGTCGTTCTCCATTTTCTTCTTCATGAGACTCTCTCTCTACATTCAGGGGCTCCTCATGATTCCTGTGCTCCTGCCATGTGGAATCTATGTTAATAGTGCAATGTTTACAGAGCTGGTCCCGCAGAGCTTGGACTTGGGCAATCACTAAGTTAATAAGCGCACAAACTACTTGGTTAAAGATCTCCAGATGTTTATACTCCTTGAAACAGCACAAACATTGTCTGAAAGGAAACAGGGAAAAAAAAAAAATCAAAATTCCTGAAGCTGCTGAAATGACATCACGTAGTGAAAAGAACTCTTCACATGAAAACATTTTAAACCAAATATTTGACAGACTCGTGAAAGTAAGGAATATTCATATGAAAGAGACTCCACCCAGCAGCGAGTGGGAGTCACAGAGCCTTCCTTACACCCTGTTAACATCCCAGTACTTGGAAAGGCTTTCTGAAACTAGGAAATCCCTGTTATCATTAGCAGCTGCTACTGTGAGTAAAATACAGCAATGTTGCAGGCAAGGTCACTGTGCTACTAAAGCAGCAATGTTTTTCACCGTGTCTCTGAACCCATCTCTATTGCTCCTTACTGCAATAAATCACCTGACACTCTTGTCAGCAGGGTAAGAACTCATTTTTGTTATTCTTAAACCAACAGGGCTGCAAAATAACTTTATTTTTAATTGAGTTTTTCAGTTCAGTTCCTTTGTCTGCATTTGGATCGTGATCCCACGGGCACTGGGACCCTTTGCCCATCTAGGAAAATGTAGTAACTTCAGAACTTTCTTCACTTGGCAGGCTCAGAGATTTTTCCCCTCATTATCTACTAACACACTGTAGAAAAGGACAAGGGGAAAACTGTACCCCATCCCTTCATCAACAGAATGAGAAAAATCAATCAGAGCATCAAGGTAGAAAACTCTAACATAATGAGGATAATCATCTATGTCTAAGAGATTCTGGGTGCACAAACTCCCCAGAACCTGCTGTGTGGGAACATCTGCTCCTTCCATACAAACAAGTAACTTTCTTACTCTGAACAAAAAGCGAAGGATATTCCCCTGAAGGATGTAAATCCCGGAGGACATAGGGAAGAAAGCCACCACTGCGGTGCCCTTGTTTATCAGAGGACAAAATTAAAGGCTACAAGTTGTAACAGACCCCGAGACTCACTCAAGCTCTACCACACAACGTGACTGCTACATGAACTTGTCGTTTCTCTCCTCTGAGATGGAGAACAATGGACTCCAGCCCAAGAGCAGAGTTCTTCGATACTACAGTAATCTAATAATCACATGTATCATTTCTGAAAGAAATGAACTATAAGAAGTGATTAAAAACTTTTCTGCAAGCACATCATTTAATTTAGAAACTGGGCTTCAGAAATTATAGCTCATACGGAAAAAACAGTCCAGAGAAGCCAGAACTGTGACAGGCAGAGGGTGCTGCCTCTCTTGATAGAAAGACAAACATGTTGCCCTTGACCTACAGCTCTCCAAGCACATATTGTATGAAAACATGCATCTTTTTTTTTTAGTGGGTCAGACAGAAAAAAAAACATTCAGGATTCCCTAATTCGAGCACAGATACAGTGTCTGAAACACTTCAACCCTTTGTTCCACCTGTGCAGGAAGAAAAATTCCTTTAATATTGTGCAAGTGGAATGTGCCTTTACCCATTTGAAAAGCAGAATCCTGCCATTTACTTGTGAATGCATTTTCATATTAACAAATGAAAACAACGGGTTGCAGGCAAAACCAAGTTTATCCTCAAGCATTTATCCCTGGGGAAAACCACGTACAACAGGTCCATCACTTATGCCTCCAAGTTACTGTCCCACTGGGGTGTAACAAATTCTTCTCAGTAACAATGCAAACAGCCTGGTGAACGAATACCTCTCATTAGTACTGGGGATTTTTTCTCCAAGACCTGAGGTATGAGCAAAACCTCCAAGTCTTCCCCTGTGCTCACAGGAAGAAGAGCTCCACCAAAAATTGAAGATCTATAAAAAATGACTATGCTGCTTCTTTGAATGTATCTACTTCCAGAAGAAAACTAAAATGGAAGCACCACATGCTGAAGGTGTTCTTCAGGCTGAGTTGCCAGCTGAGCTTCTGAAGGAAAGAAGAGACTAAAACTACAGGCAACAAAGCAAAAAGTAGTTCTTAAGGAAGGTCCCAAGCCCAAAACTACAAGCTAACTCCCAAGAGCCCATTTGGCAGAGTAGAATCAGGACATGAAATGAAAACGTCAAGGAAAACTCCTTCCTTTGTTAGGCTCTGAGGAGCTGAAGGGCTGTTCTCCGTACTCTTTTACAGCATGGAACCAACTCATACAGAAGGTAACAGAGAACCACCAAGAAAATAAAGAGTTAAATGTTATCTAAGCTTCATTTTTTTCTTCAGGTTGGGTTTGTCAGATTAAAGCTGTTGAACAGGACAAAACTGAACAGATGATGACCTGGAAAACGACTGGGTTGCAATTGTTCTCAGACAAAATTGGGATGTAGGACCTGTCAAGAAATGACAGGACTCTGCTTTCGATGCCTGCTGTTTATTTTGATTTAACTAAAGTTCTTTACCTGTGTCTAAAAGCACATGGCAGAAGGTAATGAACTGGGATTGTCATCTTTTGGCAGAATGAGGAAGAGGATTCTGCTTTCACAGGTATCCAAAAAGTGACATTACTTTCTTTTTTTCTTTTGAAGTCTTCTAAATACCCGAATAATGTTTCCCAATTTACCCTTTATACTTTTCCCAATATTTCTTACAATTCGTTTTGATCTTTGAACTACTGCTGAACACTGAATTCCAAACATCTTTTCTGTAGATTCTTCCTAAAAACTAATAGCCACACATTTCCATGTGCTGGAAAAAAATAAGTAGCTGTAACATAACAGCTGATATAATGATGTACTTAAAAAACCCCCAAACCTAAACCCCAGTAATTTAAATTATTGATTAAAAGGAATAATGTAGTTGATTTTTTTATCAGTTTGGGGGCAATCCTTGGTTATCCTGACTTGGAGTATGAGGACATGGGAAAAAAAATGCACCTTTTGGTTCCACTCAGAGTGATCTTGTGTTAAATTCCTCTTACCCTGCCCTGCCTCCACAGAAGATGATGAGAAAATTCCATGTTAAAGCAGCAACACACGCTCTGTGTCATGCCAATACAGCTCTTTATTTGCTACACAGCTATTACAGCACCCAGAATGCCAATTAGATTCATAATATGCTTGGCCAAAAATGCACCGGGTAGCATTTGGTTTTATTTTTTAAGTAGTAAAATGGCCCTTACTCTCCAAGCATCACTTAGCTGCACATTAATAAGTTGCCCATTCTAATTAATCTACTGTATTTTTAAGAAGGTAGAGACACTGCTGAAATCCAGTATCATCAAGATCCAAGCTCAACCCAAAATTACCTTTGTGTCCAGGAATTGATGTAAGCAAATATCTTGAGGGCATGTTCCTTTCTGAGCTGCAATGCATCACCACCTTCAATGTCCGATACTAAACACAACAAAAACAAACACATTAGTAGGAATAAACCCCTCCAACATGAAATTGCTGCATTTTATTAGAAATTCTCTTTCACAGCATGAAAAATAAATATATTTTAATATTGGAAACTCCTCTGGTGAAGCAAAACTATGTCACTTGGTTAACAGGGGTAAGGTTTAGATGCAACTGCCTTGAAAGCAAAGTGCCCAATATTCCTGAATACTGCTGAGAATATTGGAGACTGAGGAGAGACCCGACTCATAATCCTATTTTTATGAAATCCGCTTTATAAGCTTCCCTGGGATCTACTGATTGATGTGGACTTTCAAGCATGAACCTTCAACAACGTGACTGATCAACCAGATGCCTTGGGTTTGATTTTTTGGGTTTTGTTTTGTTGGGGTTTATTTCCCCTCAGATTTTAAAAGTCTGTATATTTCGAGATGACTGTGAGACCTCAACTTCCTCTTCCTGGTCAGATAAAGGCTGGGAAAAACAAGCAAACAAACAAAAACCAAACCACAACAAGACCATCAAGATAAGAACAATGTGCAATGTACTTATAAGGTTATTTCAGATGAGTCGATGATTGTTGCTTTCAAATATAGACACGTCTATAATGACATTTAACCATAATGAAACACTAATTGGCATCACTGCTGATGGAGGCCAGAAAAGTTCGGTACTGAGTTCAAACCCCAAACAGTATCAGATGTTCCACTTCCATCTCAAAATCCTTCTGCACATGAATAAGCCAAACAGCTGTAGCTCCACTTATGAGGGAACTGATGATACTCCAAGGGCACTGGATTGTGTCTTCTGGCCACACACCTTTCCCCAGCTACCAGTGCACAATTCCCTCCTCCTTGTCCTAAATTTCCAACCACTTGTACAATTGCCTAATTGCTACACAAATTGAGGTCAGCATTGGTTTGAGTGAACCTCTGCATTTATAACAAAACTAATATTAATTTCCATGTTTCAAGTATTGTATGCTCACAAATCTCCTTCATACACAAGTTTTGCAGGAAAAGCTCCCTGACAGCAACAAGTTCTTTAGAATCCCTGCCTCAATCTCCTTTCCAACCTCAGCCCTGCAAGGTCTCATGGGATCTATCCATACAGGTTTCCAAAAACTGAAGCTAAGGAAAGTCTGCTGGCATAGATGAGAAAGCAAAGTTCACAGAATAATCACACTGAACAAATACTTAGGACTCTTTTGAAATAAGGACACCCCATACGCACACACACATTTTCATATATGTGCATACACACAAATATAAAAACATACACAAAGCAGGCTCTCAACAGGATACCACCAAACTTCAAAAATCACTTTTCTTTCACTCCTAGAAAGCTGTAAAGATCCTGCAGAACACTGGACAAAGTACAAGAGTGACAAGCAGATGAAAAGATGAGTATCACTTCATACTATCTTTTCTTTTAAACACCACAAATTACGATGACATTCGATCTCTAAAGGCCAAGGCACATTGCTGAAGAAACCAAGAACTCCATCACAATTTAGGTCAAGCTCACCACAAAAGACAGATCCTTAGCTATAGATGGTATCTAAAAAAAGAGACTTGCCCAGCATCAAAGATTCATAAAACCTCTGTTTTCCCGATTTCCTGAGCATTGTTTCACTAAGTTTAATTCCATCAAACTTGACAGGGGAAAAAAAAATTGCCGAGAACAACTTAGTAGCAACAAACTGAATTGTAACTTATACGATCTTACATATACAGTTATAAAAGTTCCTTCATCCCCCTATCACCCTCCTTAAAAACCACTCAAACAAGGACAGCAACTCTTGCTTCCAGTGCAGCCTTTTCACTGCAATAGCTGGAATCACTCCCAAATTTCCCTCTGCGAGACGAAGAAGAAGCCAAAGTTAACCAAACTGGTCCCTTAAAAGCTACAGCTGCCACATAAAGAGCACAGAATGGAGAAGTTATGGAAATACTGAAACTCATGCCCCAGGTCAAAACACAGGGATGTAAATGAACGGGTTGGAGAAACCTGTTATTTTCCTGGTTATGAATCCTACATCTCACTCACTGACCAACTTCAAGTGGTCTTATTTATTAATCACTGCTAATTAATACCGTGGCTACAGATGTGATTTCCCCTTTGTTTTCTGTACCAAGAAATAACATTGGGTTTGTTCCTGAAAAGACTCGGGCAGCTCCAGACAGGAGCACCCACCCCGAGGCTGCAGTTTTCCCTGGAGCTGATCAGGCTGTGCCACTACCAAAGGGACAGTGACATATGGCAGGGCTGCTCCTCCTGGGCCTCACCTCTTCTGCTCCTCAGCACAAATGATCTTGCTCAGCTCAGTTAATTTACACAACCAAAAATGTCCATCTTAGGCTTTTGAGCTTATCTCATTCTGAATAGTATAAACTTTGTGGACACTCTTGACTTACAGCACCTCAGTGCAGTGACACATGAAGCCTGAAGCACAAAAACAACTGATCATGAAGCCCAGTGTTTTTTTAGCTGATAAAGGTACAGACAGAAAAGCAACAGGAACATGCTCCTTGTCATGCCTGTGCATTTCCTGATGCCAGTCAGCTCTGTAAGGACTTCCTTGGTGCACATGATTTCACTTCCAAACGATGATGTGTCTCCCCTTTTAAATTAGTTTTCTTCTACCTTGAATGGGCCTGAAGTCAAACCAGACTCATTTACTTGTGAATAAAGCGTGTCCTTGAATTCTCTCCCAAACTCCACCATACTCAGAATCTCCTCAATCTGCTGCCTCCCCACTCTCTCACAGTTTCAAACTCAGCAGTAACAACTGTTCCAAACTCTTCCAAACACTTTTAGTGCACCAAGCCTCCTTGCAAATTGACTTGGTGGGTAAGACTTCTCCCTAGTTTCACACCTAAGGCAGTGATTCCCATGGGATGCACTAAGGCATACTCGTGTGCTCTGAGGGCCTCTGAAGCTCCCAGAAGTGGCAGCTTGTGTGCTCTCATCAATAAGAAGAGATAATATGTGCTCCAGAGCTTTACAGCCAGGCCTTGCAGGATTTGTAAGTGACACTCCAATCCTCGGCTCAGCTCCCTCCCTCCCTGTCTGCAGTGACCGCTTCTTTCTCCAGGGACTCCCAGGGCCACAATATTGGAGATGCTCTGCTTCCCTCTCTCTTCCTCTCCCTTAAATTCGTACAACAAACCTTGCTTCTCACCCTCCAGTCCTCTCACAAACACCTCTGCCCTGCCCTGGATCCAATTTCAGAATGCACATATCCCAGCTCAAGCCCACACTCCAATGGCATGTGTAGCCACGCATTCCGACCAGCAGCAGCGCTCCTGCAGGATCCCCGAGATCAGACTGGGAACTGCACAAATCCAGCTGGCTCTGTAAGCCATGGGATACTCAGGCTGGCACCTCTGTAAGCAGAGGAGTCTGGAAGGAAGCAGTCCAAGATCCCTCCAGGACACAAGCAGCAGGAAGACCACCAGCTAAATCCAGTCTCCCAGTATAATGCAGGAAATGGGATCTTCCTGCAAACTTGCAAGGGCTCATTTCACTTACTCTTTACAACAAGATGGGTTTGAGAGCTTTTTCTTATCACAACACAGAAGGAGGAGCTGAGCTGCTTAACTAACCAAAGTAGTAATTAATTGCTTGATTTAACATCGTCTAGTGTATCATTTAGGGAAAAAATATCAGATTGACTTCAAGTGCACTTGTTTATTCAAGTAGCTAATGAGAAACCAAAACATACAGTGGTCAAGCTAAACATTTAAAACATTCAATAAAAAAGAGAAATATTTCCTTGCTGTTTCCCCAGTCTCCCATTTTACTTGGCTGCCTCTAAATGAAAACTTGGTTGATTTACTAAATCTTCCTCAAAAGGGCATTTTGCTAAAAGTGTGTTACAGTACTAGAAACAACACCATCTCTCCCAAAGTAAGAAAAAAACCTATTAATAAATCTACTAAACCAAGAAAATGACAGAAGATGAGAAAAATACAAATCAACTGCAAAGAATCGGGCAATACACTTGTAATTTCAATTGTGGACAAATGAAGCTCAGATCATAAGAGCATTTTTAGCAGGAACTTCAGAGCTAGAGGAACAGACTGTAATTAGACCTCAAGGACAACTATCATGCTGGAGTTGTGGGGAATATCTTATATCCAAAGGTCACTTATCACACCAAGCACAAATCGACTGGCCAGCAAAAATAATCAATTTTAAAAGCATACTTCCTCTACTTTTCAAAAGGTAACAGAGTAAAAAGTAAAACAAAAGAAAACTCTAATACTCTAATTTCTACATATTCCAAACTGTGACGAGGAGCGGTTGCACAGACTCTGCTCCCTCCCCCTCCTCCCTCAAGCCTCATCTGATCTCAGCTTCTCATGGGAAAGACTCGATCACTTGCAAAATGAACATTATTCTCAGAAATTGTTCCCCAGTACAGAATAAACGGAGGAAACGAGCCATACACTACACAAAACAGAATTATGGGCAATAATATTAATCTTGAAAGAAGTATCTATGCTCTGTGTAAGCACCATTGTTCACATGGACAACCAGCACTTTTTTTTAAATGCACCGAGATATAGTTCTGAGATTTGTGTGGGGTTTCTTTCTGCTTAGCATCAACAGCATGTCAGCTGACAGCCACAGAGTTTAGCGCCTCCCATTCCCTTTCTACTTTCCTCTATTAGGATGATCTTTCTTACTATAAAGAATTCCTGATTGCCTTTGATTGATTCCCAGAGTTCTTCCTGACCTTTACAGAGCCATCCTTAACAAGTATCTAAAGGACAGTGCCAGCTTCAAGTCCAGCGGTCGTAGTTTAACTGTCCAAGCTTCTCTACAACTTTTCAGCGAGGGGAAAAAAAGTCTTCCTCCTGCTTCAGTTTCACACAAGTATCCCAGAATACTGACTAGAAAAGCATAACCGAAGTGACACACTGCTGAACAAAGTACCAGCAAACTTAAAAGTTAACTCTTTAGTATTAGAAACACTGTTAAATGCCAGGTTAACACAGGAACAACCCACAGACCCCAAAAGCTGTAGCAATAAATTCTATAATGGCCTTGTTAAGGTGCTTGAGTGCCTTTAATGCTGCCTGTATGATACTCATCACTGCACTGGAGCACAGAATTACAGATCACTACACCCACTCCCATCCCACAGCACGCATGAACTCATTTTAAGTCTACATCAAACTCTAAATTTCTCATAAATATTCCAACTTGGTAAATACATTCCTTTCCTGCAAGTTTTTGATTACGAAGTATACAGGTATTACAACACACAGATTTTGAAAATGCAACCGTTTAAAGACAGGAATCAGCAACTTTTAAAGCCTCCTTAGAAAATTTCCCTAGAAAATACAAACTCTGATCACCCTACTGGCCTGTCAGACAAACTTTGGAACATAAAGGCAGTTTCAACAAATGTGACAAAGGTCTGCAAGTCTAAACAACACTGTGCTCCTGTGAGAGTTAACACAGGTGCTACTCAGAAGAGTAAGAAAGAAGCAGCTCCAGCTGGTATTCCCAACATTCAGCACCTGGGTAATTCTTTGCAATCACCTGAGATCAGAAGGACCTGAGGGGTTTTAATTCAGTATTCCAATGCACAGCACAGTTACACAGGGACTAGAACAAGCCTTGGTATGTTTGTTCATCAGCCACCCAGCACTTCTAAGATACAACTTCACCAGAACAAGGCAAATGAGTTGATTTCAGGTAACTGCCACCTCTACCTTCTGTTTGTCTGCAAACACCACCAAGTTCTCTGTCTTTGGATCTCTACACTTCCCTTTCCATCCCACCTCCCTCATTTTTTTTCCAGCAAACACCTATTTTCTTTTTATTACAACATATTAATGCAGTCTGGAACAAAAAGCAGCAGCAGACTGAACAGCCATGTGACATTTAAGAATTGCCACCTTTCAGAAGTGATACCACCCTCAAGTTTTCATCACGCTGGGCCACCTTCACTTTGGGTTAAAACGCCCCCTTTAGAACGGCTGTCAACATCTACCTAAGGCAATGATTGTCCTTAAGAATTTCATCTTCCTGAAGAGAACACGCCACAGCAACTGCTTCCAAGAGCAATTCCAAATATGAATTATCAGATGATACCCAGATTTACACAGCACAATGGAGCTGGTTCTGCCCCAAACCACTCTGATGAACTGCACTGTAAATAAACGCTTAAGATAAACCACCTCCGACATAAAACATTTTAGCCACTCCAGGTCCAGCAGCCACTGCACCTTTCAGACAAGAGTCAAGCCCAACTTACTACACTGTGTAAACTCCCACTGTTCCCACACCGTGTGCCACAGTCCAAAGTTCACAAAGATTAAATCCATGCATGTTTACCAGTGGGAATCTGCTCTGGGTTATCCATCCCACTGACTGAGGAACAAGCAGTATCCCATCCAGCATGGAATGCCATGAATGCAAAGGAGTAGAGGACTACCAAGGGTTCCTGAGCTTCCATCAGTTAATGCACATACAGCCTTTTTGATCAAACACCAGTAAGAGACGGGGTAAAACAGCCTGTGGAGGATCTGCCTGTGAATGGAATCAAAACAGGCCAAGCTACACATTGCTCTGGCTCTGCTGGCCTGTGCAGACCCACCAGGAGTCTCTGCATTATCCTTTTCCCATCCCCAGCTTCCCAGGCGGCTCCCTGAGCCCAGCACTGCACAGAGGGAATGCACAAAGTTGCGCATGACCAGTGGGACGTCTGGGCTGTAGCAATCTCAGTAAGGCTGAGCAGGGAGCAGCATCCTGGTAGAACAGCACAGGTGAGCCTGGGTCCAGCACGGCTCACCAGCTCTGCTTCTGTGTCACTTGTGTCTCCACAGAAGGAATCAATGAAAAGATCTGGGGTATCTTGGCACTGTTAACTCCTAGTGCTTCTGTTACCTTGGGATTCTCAGCAGCAAAGACACTGCAGTCCACCCTCTCCAGGGAAAGGCCGGTTACATATTACAGTCAGCCCTCAAATACCACGGTACTGTGGGTCTTGCCCCCCACCCCGCACAGCCCTTCCTCGGCGTAGAGTGGCAGCTCGTTAATATGCAAATTTGCCCCACCCCCTCACACTGCCCCCCAGTGCTCCAGTGCTGTTTCATCACTGCCCTGCTCTGTGTTGGTGTGCGTGTTGGTACTTCCTGGTGCCCACGGCCACCCCACGCCAGGAAAGCCCCTTTTTCTGCTTGGCCAGGGACACTGGTGCGTGGAGGTGCCCACGCTGCTGTCCTGGTGTTTCTCGGGGGGGGGGAGGGTAGACCTGGTCTCGCCATAATTGGGGTAGACACTTATCCCAAGAAAGTCCCGGACAGAACGTCTAACCTGAGAGCGTGTAAATCTTTCATAACTGCACGAAGCCTCCTCACTCCCAGCGGAGCGGGGCGGGTTCCACTTGGAGTGGACCCACCGCTGTCGTTTCACTCCGAGTGGAGCAGGCACTGCTCAGAGCGTACCTGCTGCAGGCCCCTCACTCCGAGCGGAGCGGGACGGCACAGGCTGGGCACAGCACTGGCAAAACTGCTGCAGCCTCCTCGCTCAGAGCGCAGGGCACGGCACGGGCAGAGCAGTGCACCCATGGTCCGTGCAGCACGGTGTGGGGGGTGATTTGAATACTCATGACTGTCAGTTCACGCAGGCGCAGTCACACAACAGGCCTCCTGAATCGCTGAAAAATCACACCACATAGAGGTGAAGCCTCTATCTGGGAGGCACAAGGTGGAGAGGGCTTACTGTACTAAGGGAAAAAAAACACAAAGCAATTTCAAAGTATTTGTGTCACTCATTGGAGTTAACAAAGAAAAAAAAAAGTAGTACCTAGTCTTATTTAACTGAGTATTGTGAATGGTGCTAGACTCTCAGACAAGACATTACAATTATGGTAAGATCGTGTTTTCATCTTTATATTGAAGCTGTTATAGTTCCTCTTTTAATTAAAAAACCCCAACAAAACNGCTCTGTGTTGGTGTGCGTGTTGGTGCTTCCTGGTGCCCACGGCCACCCCACGCCAGGAAAGCCCCTTTTTCTGCTTGGCCAGGGACACTGGTGCGTGGAGGTGCCCACGCTGCTGTCCTGGTGTTTCTCGGGGGGGGGGAGGGTAGACCTGGTCTCGCCATAATTGGGGTAGACACTTATCCCAAGAAAGTCCCGGACAGAACGTCTAACCTGAGAGCGTGTAAATCTTTCATAACTGCACGAAACCTCCTCACTCCCAGCGGAGCGGGGCGGGTTACACTTGGAGTGGACCCACCGCCGTCGTTTCACTCCGAGTGGAGCAGGCACTGCTCAGAGNAAACAGACAGCTTAATTTAAGTAGTATTTCCACACAATCAAGCCTTCCTGACATCACCCAAACACACACTAGACATGGGAAGTCAGGCTGCCCATCATAATATTTTGACTGCAGTCACTGCAAGTTTCTTAAGGCTTCAGTTCAGGATTGGACAAGCACTGCATAAACCCAGCATTTCCCAGCATATCACTAATTACCCCAAGGTAAATGTCAAAGCCAGGGCTGACGTTTTCAATGCCAAAACCACTGCTCTGATAAAGGATCTCTTGCCTTCAGTTTACAAGAGAGTACTTGAACTCCTTCAGTAACACAACCTTCAAAAACAATATATCAGTACTTGAACAACTCTGGGTCTGAATGATTTTTCTTTAATGCTCCAGCACTGAAGTTTTTCAAAATACTAATTTAAGGTGAAAACATAGAACTCACAGTAAAACAAAGATTTAATTGCATGAACAAGGTTCCAGAAGCTAAAGAGGTTTTCTATTAGTCTTAATTAAAAGTAGCAAGGAATGCAAAAATTAAAATACCTACTCCAGGAAGCATTCTATTTTCCAGAGAGAACTTTGCAAATGAGTTCAGCTGTACTACTTGGCAGGCTGTGAATCACTTCCAGACAACAGCAGCAGCTTTGCCCCAAAACCAGAAAGAAAAGGCCCATGACAGAGCCACCCCAGCCTGAGAAGCAACAGATTACCAGTAGATTTACAACAAAAGCATCCAATGATTGTGCTCCAGCTTTCAGGGACAAAATGTGTGAGAGGCAAATATGATTAATTCATTTCTTACAAAGTATATTTAAGGCTGCCTAAATAGGGAGAGGAGAGGTAAATGGGCAGCGGGTCATTACAGCCAGTGGAGCTCCAGGCAGTGCATTGAAAGCCTGGGAAAGGCTTGCTCAGCGTTTCAACTCCAAGGCTCTGTTTGTTTCTACCAGCACAGGTGCAGCAACCCTCATCCAAAAAGGACAATGAAACACTGAGAACTGCCAGACAAGAAATAATGTCAGGATCTCTGTTAACTTTCCAACATACATGTACTCCAGTTCTGCACTCACTTGCGCTGGACAATCTGCATTTAGTAACTCCCTGAAAAACACAGTATTCAGTAATTTATTGGCTAAAGCATAATTCTTTTTCCTGCAAACCAGCAGACTGAAGAGATGGCTGAAGGCAGTGTGAATGGCCTACACAGGTACCTCCAAGACTGCAGGAAAGTTTCATAACACGCATCCCCCACAATCAGAAAATTTATTTACGAATGTTATGTTGATATAAACCAGTGTTTTAGGAGTTTCATATCAACGAGTGCACACAGGTCAGTCAAGATCTGTAGCTATGGCTACACAGTGTTCAAGGCCAACTTGCTTTGAAACACTTGGACTGGGCTCGGTTGCTTGGACTGTGAGTTTCCAAGACCCTGCTGGAAACTGGTTTCAGTTGTGATCAACTTGCTCAGACTGCATCTACTTTAAATATTCCAGCAGCAGATCGAGCACTGACACTTGAAACACTTTGGGGTAAAAGTGTCACTTCAAACATTAACAAAACCGTCCTAAACGGTGACAGAAATGGGACTGGCCTGTACAGCCAAGGATTTGCTGCAGTGACCACCCTTTGATTAAGCAAGAAAATTTACTTCTATGGAGCTTTTGAGCTCACCCTCCCCGGTGTGATCCCATACCAGCTGCAAGAAGGAAAAATGAAATTGTTCACTCTCTTGGACCTACTGTTGACTGTGAGCCCAGAATGGGATCCCACCACACACCTGCTCCAACAGGCGACTGCAAAGGGAGGGTAAGCTGTGCCACACAAGCCTTTCACAGACAGCCCATTGCCCAAATTTCCCGTATTCTGCCCCCTCTGCACCTTCCCTGGAGCTGTCCTTCCTTGCAAACATGCCATTGTCCATTGCCAGCACTTCTGCCAGTTTCTCCAAGCAGAAAGAGCACAGAAGTGAAAGCACTTTTGTGGATGCCCACAGAGTTTAGAATAAAATCTGACCACCAGATTTGCAAAAAGCAGATACTATGGGCAGAAAATGACTGAAAAATCCAAGTTTGTCAGGTCACACCTGCTTAAAAAATAACATCACTGGTCGTGAAAATAATGGGGTTTCTATTAAACCTTTTATTATGAAGAATTTAATAATAATTATTCTTCACCAATTACTAACTAGGCAACCCACCACTTCCTGAAAATGAAATTAAACCTTTAGTAAAAATTATCAAATCCCCCCAAATGAGTTGAGAAGCACAACAGAAAGAGAGGATTGTTACACAACACAGCACAAAGCACATATTCCCTGTTTCTATATATATTTACACAGATAAATTCAAGTCAGTTATGAAAATGGTGCAATGAATTAGAGGCTTCTTCAATCTAGCGTAGAAACATTAAAAAATCCTTTTGCCACTCACTTCCCAGATGGAAAGTGATGATCTGCACGGATGCTGATCCAGAAATTGGGCCTCAACTGCCTTGTGTTTCTCAAGTCTTATTTACAAATCAGCTGAATAAAGGTCAACACCCAGAGGCACTTTTTCCACAAGGATTTTTTTCTAACAAGTTGTAACATCTTCAACCAGTTGTTCCAGCACCGAAGCTCCTGTGTTCCATACCAACACTGCACTGCATTTGCACTAGTGTTTCTCAAGAAGCAAATCTTCCACCACACATGCTGGATTGGGAAAATTTGCAAACCAACAAACAAGCCGGACATTTTTACCAAGTGCTTGTTAACACCACAGAGATCGCCACAGTTCCATGTATTTTCCAATTGCAAATCAATTCCCGTACAAGGAACAAAGTGAAAGAATGGCTTCTTACCTCTTCATATTTTCTAGAAATTGTCCATTTGCTGCACAAAATGAAAGAATAAACCATCCCAATATCTGCTTAAAACCAGAAATTAAACAGCCACAACTGTGTTTAACTGCGTCATGTCATTACTACACTGAGTAATCAGCACAACCACTTTTTCCTGAGGATCATTAAGATTCTTTTCTACCTTGTCCCAGCATCCTGTGCAGCTTGGGCTTCAAAATTCCCTACTACCTACCTGAAAGAAAGACCTTGAAGAAGACAATACACAAAAGAAAAGGAACCAAGAAGTGAACATTGCTCTCCCCTTCCAATCTCTAAAATGCCAGGTCACAGACTGCTCATCACTGGCCCAGGGAACATGACTCCAGGAAACAACGTTTGCTTTTCTGACTCAATGTTACATGAACACGGGAAGATGGAAACAAACCAGTGACATGGAGAAACCAAGAAGCAAGGAATTAAAACCCACAATGTGAAAAGTCAGTACTAGCAATGAAGAAATACATTTTACTGCTTAGCACGGAAGGAAAATAAGCAAAAAGGAATTGTATGGATTAAAAGAATGGATGAGCCTCAGAACGGCCTGAGGCCACGCGAGTCCCTCCACGGCAGCTGAAACTGTTGGTCCTCCAGAAGCCAAGGGATCACCTCCAAGGCAGGCCCAGGGATGGGGCCAGCTCTGCTCTCCAATGTACTTCTCCTTCAACCCCAGAAGTCCCAGAAGAATCCACACCTGGACATCCAGGGACAGCTCTGAGAGCCAGTCTGCTGTAAGACCTGACACTAACAACATCCAGGACAGCCTAAAGCACACCAGCTTGGATGTGCCTCAGGAATTGCTGGGGACTTCCGTAACTTGAAAACTACTCTTGGAGAAGGGAAGTCATATAGCACCAAAAGGTATGAAACAGAATCCTCTACCAGGAATTTTTTTCTACATGGGAAACATGACTTCAGGTTCTACATTAGTCAAGTTTCTGTTTAACAAAACCAAACAAAAAACCTCAAATGAAGCAAGGGATGTTTTTCTTTTCCTTTCTTGCTTTCTTCATTTTCCATGAAGTCATCCACGTAACTAAGCAGGAACACAAGAGCAGAGCCCCATGGCTTTGAGTATATTGTTACAAGTCCTTACCCAACAGAAGATTTCCCTATTTACAAAGAGAAGCAGCTCAGTAAATACATGTCAATGGTCCACAGCTCCCAACAGAACTCAGCAGAATGGGATTTATGTAACTAATCTTCAGCATCAGTGATCAAGCAACTTGAGCAATAAGAAAGAACCAGTTTGCAGCAGCCTGAACAGGAAAAGTCTCAGGACAAAATCATTTTTGATCACATCAAATAACATGAACCACAATAATTGTACAGAACAAAAGCTGAAACATCCTTCCAAAAATAGAAGCCTTTTAGCTATTACAGTCACAGAGTTTTTCCTGCAACTGCTTTAGAATTACAAACAAGTTAAAAGAACTTTATCTAAGTGCCACCTTCCCTTTCACTTCAGGAAGTTCCCAGTCAGGAAGGATACAAGTTCCTCCTTCCACTTTTTCCCTCTGGTTACTTCTGTTCACTTGAAAGAGGCACTTCATCACAGCCCATAACTGCAGTTTGGTAACAGGACTAGGGAGAAAAGGTTATTTTCATTTTCCTTGAAGTTGAACTGCTCATCACCTTAAAAAGGGACAAAACCAAAAGTAAACACGAAATAAATACTGAATATCAGTTTCGTAAACAAATGACCTTCTTTTCTTCAAGAGGTGACAGTAAAGATTTAGGTAATTGAAGTTTTGCAGTTACCTCAATGAATTCTCCACAGCACCTGTGCAGAGATTCTGAACATGGGAATATTGCTTCAGTGGAAACAAAAGATGAATACGTATTTTAAAAAAGGCCGATGAGAAGAAAAAAGCCACGCAACAGAGACAACTGTTTTACAGTTTTGCCCAAAAGGAATCATCGAAATCCAAATGAAACTTGAGATGTGCACAAAACACTGGAGGTAATGGAATAATCAATCCTGAAGCTTCCAGGTAACCACTGATAAAGTAACAATAGCACTTGTAGACCCAGGGATGTTAATGATACACTATCTGTAATAATCAATACCTAAAATCATACACGGGTAATCAATCCTCTCCAGACCCCAAAGAACAAACTGAACGCTGCAATGCTTTGGAACACCCACCTCAAACATAACCTCACCCAACCTACAAGGCTACTCTGAACTTCCTACCTGCCAGAAAAACACAAGGAGTCAGGAACTCTCAGCATCCCAACTCAGGGCTATCCTGAAGCTACGAGAACAGTAAAGCACCTCAGTATCTCAAGTGTTTTATGGACCTGATCATTTCGGGAGCAGTTCTGCAGGACAGCTGACAGCAATAATGACAGAAAATGACAATATTTAGTCTAAATCCATCTCCAATGCTTGAGTAAACTTGGGGGGCGGGGGAGGGGGTGGAGTTTTAGATTGGTTATTGAGGGGGTTTATCTCTTACTAAAGGATTAAGAGGAAACATAAGGAGAAAAATGGCCTGTGAGTTGGTGCAATACACTCTATTCATCAATGTGAACTGATTTTGTAAGATTTCCAAGCTGTTAGGAAAAAAAATGGGCTAAAGAGGTAATCACTGAACAAAGCGAAGCAGAATGCTGGGAAGGAAACAAACCTAGTTTCCAGAAAGCAAGAACTGGGAATAAGTGAGGCCCACCAAGGTAACCCAAAACCACCACTGCTGCTACATAAGAAAACCTATTTTTCCATCTTGTAATTTTTTCAAGTTTCTTACTTTTATAAAAACCAGACCAAACAACAAGAACAAACCAAACCTAAACCAAAATCATCCAAGGAGTTTTAAGTCAGCACACATCAACATCAACTGCAGTCCCCAAGGGAAGCCTCTCGGGCTCTCTGGGACATCCACGGCCAGGACAAGGACAGCTGACTCAGGACTGCTCTGGGAACCACATTCCCACTTCCAGCTAAGAAGAGGCACTCCCAGTGACACAGAGACAACCCTGCACTCAGCATGGAGCACCATATAGGCATCCAGGGATTTCATGGATCTATAGGCAACTCAAACTATCACCGTGGCTCCAGGTGAGAGACAGCAACCTAGAAAACTCCTGTAAGACTTGAGACAGCAAAAGCCACGTATTGTGTTGTATTTCTGAATTTTCTGGCTTATTTCAGGGTTAGGACTATCTGGGTACCTGCAGAGTGCCCAGCAAAACAGAGCTGTCCTGACCGGGGCCTCTGGACAGCACAGTAATGTAAATATTGCTCGAGAACAAATGAAACTCAATATAATCCCTCTTAGACTGACAAGACCTGGCAGCCAAAGAAACCAAGGAATGTACAGTTACTGATATCAGGGTTCATTTTGGGATACAGAATGCTGAAAATGAACATAAAAGCATAGAACATCCTCCATACACTTTTCCTGTAAGTGGGCCCCTATAATTAATGCCCTGAGAATCTGTTCTTATGTTATTTGTAAATAAATGGACTTATCTTAAAAGGTTATCAATTGTGTCTTCTTTTTTTATATTAAAGGCTATTAAAACATTTGTATTGTGAGAGATTAATTCAGAAATCAGACTTTTCATAGACTTTATTCCTATTAAGCCCTGCCTGGGAGAATGTAAGTGATGCTAACAAACCTACAGTACTCAATGAGGAATGAGACTGTTTGCTCTGAGTGAACAAATTGTCTTGTAGTGCAAAAACTCCTCTAAGGCCTGGGCACCTCAGAGGGGAATTTGGGTTTTGTAATTCCTGGATCAAATCATAACTTGAAATTACTACTTCTCCTCAGGAAATAACTTCCAGAGCAGGGAATTTACTGGGTTTCATACTTAGGTCAAATGCTGAAAATAAAGATGCTGCAAGAGAAGGGAAAAAACCCATACACCAAAACCCCCAACATTGCTGCTTCTGTTGATAAAACATTGCCAGTTTCTCATGCCTGAGCACAGCAATGAAGCTTTGTGTTAAACACGTATATCTATACACACTTACAAACCTCTGGTCAAAAAGTAAGATTTTCAAAAGACATGTTTCCAGTTCAAGACCTCAGGCAGCCCCCAAGTGTCACAGAACCAGGGCCACTGCCTGCCTGTGCCAAGATCAGGCCTAAGGACCTGAAGAGTTTCCAGGACACAACCCTGGGCCTACACAAAGGTCACTGCTGGACAAAATCTCCAGCCCTGCCCCCTGTTATGGGGTGTGGGTTAATACTGCAGCACTTACAGTGGCACTAACAGGTCTACAATAAAAATATGTCTGTTGGTTTGCAGAATCATTCAATTCCATCCTTCTCTCACCCAGCACTTGGGAACTCCATATGAAGAAAACAGGAGCTTCCCTCGTGCTCCTTGTGGAGAGCTGTCAATTCCCTTTCCCAGTGACCCGTCCTACAACTGCAACAAACCTTATTTTTTAAGCATTAGGACACCAGGACAAATGAAGACAGAAGCAAGAAACTTCTAAACCAACGCAGCTGCTGTTTGCTGGCCCTCCCTGGAAGGCCCATTTGCGGAGTTTCAGTGCAGAGACGATCCCAAAAGCTCCGTGGTCAGGAAAGGAAACGCTGGCAGTCTGTGGCTCACACATTTCGGGCATGACCTCATTCTCTACTACCACTTTTCATTTCTGCTGCAGTGTTTTAAAAAACAAGGCTTGACATCATTTCTGTATTACGAACCTTTCATTATTACTTAAGAAGCGCAAAGAACTCAACTGGAAGTTTCAAAAGCAACTCTCCCTCCCTCCCAACTCCTTCTCATCCAGTGAGAAGGCAGAACCATCACATGTCTTTGTATCCAAACACACACACCAAATAGTTCTGGTTATTTACAGCGGCTTCTTTCTCTGAAAGGAAATGCAAAGCCTAATGTTACCTGAGCAGCGTTTTTGAAAATTAACCCCACAGCAATAGCACTGCAGAATTTCCTTAATAAATTTGACTTGAAAAGGCAGATTTCCTTCTCCTACACAGCAGGTATATACCTTATATTATACAAAACCATGAAATTATCCAAATCTTAGTTATATATATATATATATAATAAAACAACTGCTAAAGCGATTTAAGACATTCCTTTATCTACAGCGGAATGTCTCCCTGCCTCAATCCCAATTACCTTAAAAACACTGTAAAAACCAATACATACTGGAATTTCAGAGGATCCCTGAAACATCATATTCAAAATTACAACTTTTTTCCATTTGCTCATACCAATCTCCATCAAGTTTAACCCATGATTACTTATCAATCCATCCAAACCAAGCAAAGTTATCTCTCCCAACAAGCAGCTGTCATTGTATACCATTGATAACTTAGTCTTATTTTGAACCTACTGTTTATAAGCTTTCGGCCTATAATATCAATATACTCCCTGCCTCTCCAGCTGAGAAAGATAAGATATGCATGTTAAATTAAACACACACGCAGTCCAAAACAAGATATTAGAACTACAAGCTTAGCCAAACTCAGCAAACAAATTTAACAACTCAACAGTTCTCTGATCTTAACCTTTTAATCTAGTTTATTCCAGCCTCTGGGCCCTTCGGAAAAGTTAGTTTGACACCTACATTCTTACTTTTCCAATGAAACACTGGCCATCACCCAGGATCAGATCTCCCCAGCAAGAAAGAGGAAAACATTGAGCTACTGCAGTACCTCGGGGAAGAGCCACCATCACATGGAACTGGGCCTCAGGAGAACCAAGACAACTCTACCCAAATGCCACTCCAGGCAGCGTTCCGTGCCTCGCTGCTGGAGCAGGATTTGCACAGTGCAACCAAGGAAGATGCCATGGTTAAGATCCGAGACAGTTAAAACTTCCCTCTAATCACAAACTTCAACCGTTAAGTTGTTTCAATTCCTCAGCATCCGTAGAAACGGTGGGGTTTTGGTCTTTGTTCGAGAGGCAGAGCCCCTGAGAAGCCGGGAATGCACCTTGGCTGCCACGGAGAGCAGGTTCCAAAGGGACACACGAGGCCTACAGGGAATGCCGTGCCCAGAGCACTGCCGACTGCAGCGGCAGGAGGGGAACACCTGCTCTACCACCCCTCCGACCCTCCCGGTAACACTCGTGAGCAGGAAACTTCGGGAGGGAGCCGGAGCCCACCCCCGGAGCCCAGCACCCGGCAGCACCTCCCCAACCGAGCCGAGCCGAGCCAGGCTCCTCCAGGAGCCGCTTCCCTCGCAGCTGCACGAAAATCGGCGCCCAAAAGGCACCTGCACCGCGTACTGAGGCCAGGCAGAGGGAGGGGGAGGCAGGATCCCTCCGAGCCCTCTCTGCTGCCGCCGGTGCTGCTTAAAACGGAGCCAGTCCAGGCCCGGCAGCCCCGCAGCGGCTCCCGGGCAGCCCCTCAGCCCGGCCAGGCCCCGCCGCGGCTGCCGGGGATGCGGATCCCCAGGGAAAGGCGGATGGAGCGGGGACACGGCGGCGGCGG